>LPNX010720944.1:149891-348873 GCA_001517045.1 Pseudotsuga menziesii | reverse complement strand
TATATATATATACATTCTTTCCAACAAGACTGCTTGGATAGTTTCCTAACAAATATACTAGTATCACATTCTACACAATTAATATTGAATATTTAAGGATACATTAAGTACATCTTCAACAAAGGTACTTCTATCATATTTAATCAATCACATGATTAGTACCTACTTTTCAACAAAGATATATGAAATACCACCAAGTTATTACCAGGATACCTTTCAATAAAGACACAAAGATACATTTCTAACAAAGATAAAGATTACAAAGATCACCTAAATACTTTTGCATTTTAATGTAGCAGGAAAAGCGAACTTATATGCAACAATTTCAATCTAAATAAGAAGAAAAAGAGCCATAAAATATACTAGTTAAACATACTACTTTTCATCTCAACATAGAGCATAAGCCTTCTTTGGAGAACATTCGAAAAACCATTATACACCAACTAATAGCGATCAATATCAACAGGTAACATCAACCAATATCAATCATACATTGACCATCATGCATACATCAACCATACATATGTCGATCCTCAATACATCAATTCATTGTATCTCAACCATACATCAATCATATATTGATCATGTAATATCAACCAATGAGAACCATATATTCATCAAATGACCATACATACATCAATCAAAGTACATAAATCAAAATATATCAACCAAAATACATCAACTAGAATACACCAAGTAGAATATGGATTATATTTTCCAAATGCTATATATTTATTTATTGAATATGATGATTTTACAAAGAGAATGCGTGGCTTAATCACAAATGGAGTGACACATTTAAATTGTGTGTCCTTCTAGTGTTGATGTTTAATGAATAATAATAACAAAATAATATTTAAAATATTTAATCTATTCTAGTTCTATTACAAGTCATCTCTCTATGAGATACTTCTTCCCCGAAGTATTGGTAAGGACAAGTGATGTGAATGAAAATATTCATTCTCCTCAGTAGCTTCATCATCTGGTATATTTTTCCACTTGACAAGGTATTTATTGACTGATATGGAATGAAGTGTTCTGGTTTTAATTTCTAAAATGTATTCAGGTTCTAGCACCAATTTCCCTTCGTCATCTAACATAGGTAATTATGTTTGTATGTGAGTAGTTGGAACCAACTTTTTTCTTTAAAAAAGACATATGGAAAACATCATGTATTTTTATTTTGATTGGTATGTCCAAAGCATAAACTGCTTGTCCTACTTGCTCCCATACTCGATATGGACCATGAAAATTGGTAGCAAGCTTATGATTTTTGGCATTTTTAAGTGAAGTTTGTTTGTATGGTTGGAGACGAACAAACACCCAGTCACCTACTTTGAAATCTTGATTATTTCTTCTCGATCCTGCTTGTTGCTTCATGCAGTTTCTTGCTTGTTCAAGATGGCTCTTCAAAATACAGATGTCACTATATAATCTTTTACTACTGGAGCTTTGAAATTGTTGATAATATATTCCTTTGTTGTAGGAGCTGGATACCCATATAATTCTTCAAAAGGGGACATTTTTGTCACTATATGGTATGTACTAGTGTACTTCCATTCTGTAAGGTGTAGCCAATGTACCACTGAGTTTGGAGGTTGTTCACAAAATTTATAAGGTATCCTTCAAGGCATTTATTTATGACTTTAGTTTGTCCATTTGTTTGGGACGGTAAGAAGTACTCATATCTAATGAAGTCCCAACTTGGTGGAACAATTATTTCTAAAAGTTTCTAGTAAATTTGGGGTCCCTTTCACTAACGATAACTCTAGGGAACCCATGGAGCTTAAATATATTCTTTGCATAACTATCTGTGACTTGGCTGGCTTTCACTTTCAATGAAATGCTAATGAATTGAGCGTATTTTTTAATCGGTCCATGAATAGAAATATGTTATCCTTCCCTTCTAACATAGGAAGACTGGTGATAAAATTTGTGGATATATCATACCATTTATGGGTTAGGATATGAAGGGGTTGAATAATCCTAGGAGGATCCATTGTTTCAAACTTCTTCCTTTGACAAGTATCACATTCAACTACATATTTCTAGATATCAGTCTTGATTCTGTTCCAAAAGAAGGAATGACAAATATTGTGGTATGTTTTAAAGAACCTAACATGACTGACTGTCATAGAATCATGGTTCTCTTTTAATACTTGAGTTTTAAATTTTGACGAAATGGGTAAATATATCCTTTGTTTGTACCATAATATGTCTTTCTCCTATGAGTATTTGGAGTTTGGTGCCTTGTTTCTTTCAACTTCTTCAATTAACCTCCTTGTCTCTAGGTATTTCGCATACTCAGTTTGGACTTCTAAATTCCATTCAAGAACAACTGTGGATATGGCGCATAGTGATGTATCACCTTCATGTTTCCTTGGTAAGATGTATGCAACCACATTTTCCTGAGCCTTTTTATACAAAATGTCGAAATCAAAAACTTTGATCTTGCTCACCCATTTCTGTTGTTCTGGAGAGAGATTTTTCTGGGTTAAAAAATACTTTAGGTTTGTTGTGGTCTGTCTTAACAAGAAATTTTTCCCCAAACAAATATTTCTTCCACTTAGCCAAGGCATGCATTATTTCCAACATTTCTTTGTTGTAAGTCAATTTTGTTTGCTCACTTGGTTTTAATTTTTGACTTTCAGAGGCATTAAGATGTTTATATTGCATGATCACAACTCCTACACCTTTCCCCAAAGTGTCACATTCAAGGATAATTTTTTTTGTGAAATATAGGGATACTAATACTGCGACTAGGCCTTGGGATAGAAGGGCATAATTCATGTAGAATTCTGCCTAAGTATGGAAGAAGAGTGTAAAAAAGAAGAGGAAGGAGCTACGACAGAGGAAGCAACATCAAAGGAAAGGGAAGAATGCTATGATAGAAGACGAAAAGTGAGGAAGAAGATAAAGAGAAGGCGCAGGATGAGGAAGCTGCACCATTTTGGTAAGCTATGATAGAAGGACAGAGGAAGATACGAGATGACATGGCAGAATATTCACAGAAGAAGGCATATGAAGAAGCTTAACGACAAGAAAATGACAGTAAGGCATAACGCTGAGAAAGCAAAAATACTTAGCGATCATGGGTATGAGATCGGTTGGAGCCAGCTGAAACCACATGTGTAAAGGCATCTTTGTAAGTTAGGATGATAGCACCTTTTTGTTATGTATTACTAGAATATGAAAGACATCTTGTTGGCTGAAGATAGTAAGTCGGCTGTGATAGTGACTTAAGCTGAGTCTGTTAGAGTTTGTATTAAGTCAGTATTGAGTTTGTACAAGCATGTATGGGATCTGTATTGAGTCTATAATAGGGATATAAAAGGAGGAACCCAATTTATAAATGGGTTAGAGGGTTTTGAGCTGATTAGCTGATACAACAATTTTGAGTAATCTCTAGAATCTTGGAAAATACGCTTGAGCTAGAATTAAGAGAGATAGTTTTTGGTTAATGACTTTTGTGTCGCTGAGTGCATCAGAGTAGTGGTTCTGCAGCTGTGTGTGCAGACAGGTAGAGAAGGTCAAGTCGATCCAGGCTGTGTGCGGATTGCTATTAGGAGTAGTGTAGAGTGAGAAGAGAGAATATTAGAGAGTATGAGAGGGAGGAAAAGTCTATAAATATATAAGAGAAGATATTGAATGGAGCCTGCAGCTTTGTGTGTAGAAAGAAGGTGCATCTATTTCCTCATGCCAATGTCAGATGAAGAGCACCTTGTGGTTTTTTCCTGGATGGGTTTCCACATTATATGTTGTGTATATATGTGAATGTTGAGTTGTAACGTCCTCGACCCTCTGACCAATGAAGAGGACGCTACCAACCCATTATCCATCTGGGAAACTAGCCCCATGAACATACACACATAAAAACTGAAATTCTTTGAAGTAAAACATGCATACATTGTGACCATATAGAGGAAGAAAAACCATAAATTGAAGCATTTAGCATGTTCATCATTTTCATTAAACAAAAAAATACAATTTGTAGAGATGAGATAGTCAAGAATACTTATCTTATCAAGAATTCATCCCACAGCCAGCTACGTCGTTGCAGCATTCCAACCAACCATAGGCCAGCGTGCTCCTTAGTCTCTCAACAACACTGCCACCCCCAAGCTGGGCATGATTCCCCAAGGAATAAGGAACTAAGAGAGCTTACACATAGCCAAAGATACACAAATCATCCAAGCCAACACAGTTGGGTTTATCAGGCCATCAGGGAGCTGGGAAAAAGCTGAATGCTAAGCTGGTGGGCTAACTGAAGAGCTAAGGACACCTACACTAGAAATAGCCTGACTTCTAGGACACCCACACACACCTGACACAAGGAATCAGTCCCTTCTCTGCTACACAGTCTCTCAGGCCCTGAATTCCCTGCCAATGCTATTTAGGGGTTGTGGAGAAGAAATCCATCCCTCTAGCTCTGTCTATGTGGCTCCCAAACACACCAGGTTTATCAAGCTGTTGAGGCCTGGAAATTCGCAGGCAACAACAGCAAGGGATTCTACCCAGTCAACGTTCCCAACTAGCCCGTGACTGTTTGGTATGGGGAATCCATCCGGTTTGTGGTCCGACTACCGTAGGTCAAATAACAAAAGGGTTTACCGGTTGTGGCCCGGTCCATTGTGTATTTTTGTATTTTTGACTTAAGTATGAAATGCACATGCCAAATTAATAATGCAGGGTGATACAGATGCAAAGAGTAGTCACAATGTGATGCGCAGGTTCTTACTTCTCATCTTAGAACTCACAAGCATCCAAATCATATATGTGCAAGAAAATAGAATACTAACTAAACTATCTCTAGAGAACTGGATATTAATTCATGAGTAATGCAATATTGTTCGTGTGTTATGGCAAATCACAAATAGCTATTCTTATAACCAAACATACAAACATGAATAACAGTATATATGATAAGATAGCTCATCAACAATTAAACTCCCATTACTCATAGTGGAAAAAAGACATCATAAAGGCACTGAAGAACATTCAGACAAGAACATAGGTTCAGGAAATTAGAACACTCTTACAGCTAATGAAACACAGCTGAAAACAAAATAGTTCACATTCAACATTGCTCATTTAATCACATTGATATATTCCACATAGCACTTCCTCTAACAGGTAAAATTTGCAATCTCTGGTTGTAAAACAAAATAGTTCCTCTTACAAGCCTTAAGTTAAAATATTTTTCCAGGGAAAAAGCCCTTGTCACTTTTCACTTTCAAAAATTTAAACAAAACAGTAGACCGCTTGGGTTCCCCCCCAAACCGTGTGACTTTTCAGTTCTTCGAACGTTTCATATCCCTCTTTTCATCTTTTCTGCGTGTGCTTATGATCAGCTAAGTAACTGATGGACTTGTCAGAGCTGCACCTTTGCTGCTTTTAATTTTGTCTTTTACTTTTCTCGTGCCCCTTGAGATCCTGCCTCCTATCTGTGCCTTCGAGCAGCGGCAATATGAAAAGTCTTTTGGATCTTCCTGCAGTTAATCAATGTGCATCATTCACCGGGATTGCATTATAAAAACAAAACGCCAAATTAAACCAACTAAATGACTAATACACAAGAAATGGCCAGGTGCACCGCTTGATCTGAGAATTTTAACAAACGCCAACACCACTACCTCGTCCACCTACAGGCTCGATAGACATCATCCACGACGAAAAATGAAAAACTCATCGGTGGCTAAAACTACTCACACCGGAAGGGTAAATTCATTCACCGCCGCATGAGCAGGTCTTAAAAGTGACGGGTACTGCGAAACCACTTAATCCTATTGGAGTTGGGAAAGATAAGACCTAATATGCGGGTGGGGAATTTCTCAATCGGAAGTCGGAAGGATGTCGACATCGGAAGACAAAATATTTTCATAGCCACAACGACGAAAAAGGAAAAGACTACGGCATGCGACCTTCATCAGCAGTGGAGCGCTTTTCACTTCGGGTGCTTAGCTGGTTTGAGAGCCACAATGGTAGAGGATCAAAAGGTTATAGCCACGTGACACGAATTGGATGGCGGAGCATTTTACACTTCGAGTGCCTAGCTACTTTGGGAGCCGCAACGGCGGAAGCAAAAAGGACAACAGCCTCCGATCTGAGTGACAAAAAACTTTAAATTTGGCAGCGATTGAAAATGTTTCACCTCTAAAACAACATTTTTCAAAGGGAAAAAGTCCTGAACCATTTTCAACTCAGCAAAACAAACTCTAAATCTGCAATCTACAGCAATTCCAAATATGAGTAATTTCTGAAAACCAGGACGAAAGATAATCTTCAAAAAGAAACCATCAAAACTCAAGCATGACCAAAAGGTTCAAGGATCCAAACAGTTAAAAACCACGCTAAATCATGAGGAGGGGACCAAAGTTTTAATAAATTTGGGGAAAACAGTTGCAGCTACAACAATTGGCGACTACCTGGTGGACCTAGATCTCTAGACAATTTCCTCCTTAAGTAACAGAGTATTTAACAATAAAAACAATCATGTTGAATTCTTTTAGATATATGGATTTCCCAAATGGAAGATATATGAACTTTGAATCATTGAGGGTAGTCCAATTAGGAAAATGGAAACCAAGATCTTAAAGTCAAGATAACTCTTTCGAGGCCACAAGTATGAGTTTCCTTTTTACCTCTGTCTTTGGGTAGCTTCCATCTTGGACACCACAGGATTGTAATCATAAGGTAAACATAGATATTCATTTGTTCCTCATTCCCATGCCATTTTGCACTTTTTTGTGCTTTTGGACTTTTGTCCTTTTGAGTCCTCCTCACGCCTTTCTTTCTGATTTTTTTTTATTTAGGTTCCTCTATCCATAGTGTCCTTTTGTGTGAGAGATGTATTTAATTTTCAGCTCACGGACGGAGAGGAACTTTTGGCAATTTTACACACATATGATTTAGTATTTTGTTTTGATACACATTGCTTTCTTAGGAGTTTTGACTCTTCATAGCCTTTCAGCTTTCAATTCTTGGCATGGGATCATTTATATATAATATACTGTTTACCCTGCTTCCTTTCCATGGGTCTTTTGCTGTCACCCCCTAGGACATTTTAAGCGTGAGATGGATGGAGCCTCGAAATAGTATTCCAGACCCTTTAATCTTGAGTTACTTTACAGGGATTAAGCAGGACTTCAATGCATTCATATCCATTTAGGAAAACTGCTCAACTAGAAGAAATTCTATCAGATAAAATCATAATACACAGTTTTATAATCAAGGATTTTAGTTAGTCCCGAATTCTAATGCTCTCCATGCAACTAAAGCTTGCTTCTTTTATTGAAATCAAACAGAAAATCTATACTAAAACAAACTAAACTTCATGACTCAAAGACTCAAAAACGGCTAAGCCAGATTATTTATATACAAGATAGAAGAAAACAAATGAAACTCAAGAAAAATAAGGCTTGAGAACTAAACCATTTACTGGTAAGTTCTCTTCCCACCTTTGCAGATCTTGTAACTTATAAGTGGAAGGGCCAAGTTTTGCCACAATCTAGAAAGGACCTACCCACAACTGCTGGAATTTCGTGTGTTTTCCTTTCTCATCATGGGGGTGATCCCACTTGAGAACTAAATCTCCCACCTTAAAGTCTTTTGTTCTTGTCTTATGTTTGTCAAACCATCTCTTTATTACCTCTTGCTACTGCTTAAAGCGCTCTCTGGCTTTAGATCGAGCCTCTTATGCTTTCAGGAGGTTATATATCCTTATTTTCAAAACATCATCATCCGACCCTCTAGATTCTTGAGCTATTATGGAAGAAGGTAGCATGATATTGGGAGGAAGAATGGCTTCTTTACCGTACACAAGGGTATATGGAGACACTCCTATCAAATACTTGGGGGTGACTCTATCAGCCCAAAGGGCATTTGGTAGCGCTGAGTGCCAACTCCTCTGGTTTTCTATTACAGTCTTCTTTAAAATTCTAATCATATTTTTGTTAGAGGATTCAGCCAAGCCATTTCCTTGTGGATAGTAATTCGCAGAATAATGCAATTTTATCCCTTTGTCATGAGCAAAAGCAGTTAATTTAATTGATGAAAAGTAAGTAGCATTATCAAAGACTAACGAAACTGGAACTCCAAACCTGGTCATGATATGATCTTGTAGGAAGCTGATGACCGCATCTTCATTTATTTTGCGTAGCAGGATAGCTTCGACCCAGCGAATGAAATAATCGGTCGCGGTCAGAATGTACTTGTGTTGAAGGGAGGAATTCGGTTTTATTTCTCCAATAATATCCAACCCCCATTGCTCGAACGGATCCGTGATCATCACCGACTTTAGGGGTGCTGCTGCTTTGGGTTGTCTTCCACTACACCTTTGGCAAATATCGCACTTCCTGACATGTGCATGTGCATCTTTGAAGAGCGTAGGCCAATAGTAACCGGCTCTAAGGATTTTGTGGGCTGTAGTATCTCCTAAATAATGTCCCCCAACAGGCCCGTCATGCAAATCTGTCATTACTTTCTTTGCATCTTCTTTCTCTAAGCATCTAAGCAGAACTCCGTCATAATTTTTTCTAAATAATATTCCTTCAACAATTTGATAGGAAGCTGATTTAAGACGCAACGCTCTTCTTTGCTTAGAATTCCAATGTTCTGGCAACAGTCCTTCCTTTAGGTAGTGCACGAGGTCCCTATACCAAGAATCAGGAGCTGTGAACAAAGGACATACATCCATCAAATGTAATTCAGCCTCGTCTTCCTAGGCGTGTTCGTCATTGTTCCCATTTTCAGTCATCAGTTTGCATAGCCCCTGCCCTTTGACTATGGAAGCTGGCTTGAATTCGAGTTCATACTCTTGAAGAGTTGTTACCCAATTGCCCCTTCTTTCTCCTAACTCTTTCTGTACAAAAAGGGACCTCACAGCTAGGTATGGGACAATCACCTTGGTTCGATTTTTTAATATGTAGGGCCTGAATTGTTTCACTGCTTTGAATACTGCATAAGCTTGTTTATCAATTGCTGGGTAATTTAATTTGCTCCCTTGTAGACCATTGCTCATGAAAGATATTGGGAATTCATCCCCACCATCTTCTTTTTGAGTAAGCACAACTGCTAGTGAATCATCAGATGCAAAAGTATATAGAATAAAATCTTTGTCGAAATCTGGGTTCTTCAGGGAGGGTGCGTGTGCAAAAACAGTTTTAATTTTGTTGAATGCGTTCTTATCAATCTCAGTCCACTTGAATTGTGCGTTTTGCTTCACCATCTGCTGTAGAGGCTTGACAATCTGAGCAAAATCAGGCACAAATATTAGCACAAAGTTTATTGTTCCCATAAATGATTGCATCCGCTTTTTATTATGGGGCAAGGGAATCTGTTCAATGGCTTTGATCCTTTCCAGATCGATAGATATTCCCTTCTTTGAAACTATGTGACCAAGCAGCTTAACCTCTGTAACAGCAAACACACATTTTTTGGGATTGAGTGAGATGCCATATTTCCGACAGTGTTCAAAAATTTGCCTTAGGTGGAACGCGTGTTCTCCTCTCCTCTTTGAGAATATTGTAATATCATCGAGGTATATCACCATACTACGTCCAATCAAACCACGGAAATCTATGTCCATAGCCCTTTGGAATGTGGCTCCAGCATTTATAAGCCCAAAGGTAATTCTTCTATAAGCGAAAGTTCCCCATTTGGTCCTAAATGTCGTCTTCAACCTGTCTTCTTCAGCTACTAATACTTGATTGTAGCTCGAGAATCCATCGAGTAAAGAAAATAGTTCAGACCCTGAGACCATTTGTAGCAGTTGCTCCATGGGTGGAACATGATAGTTATCTTTGTCTGAAGCATGGTTTAAATTCCTGAAATCCACGCACAGCCTGATTTCTCTAGATTTTTTCCTTACTAGAACCAAATTTGAGACCCACTCAGAGTGTCTGACCTTAAAAATGATTCTAGCATCCAACAATTTCTTAACTTCACTCTGGATCAGCGGTTCCAATTTTGGGTGCATTTTTCTTAAAGGTTGCTGATACGGCTTGACGCCAACTTTGACAGGGATAACATGCTTGATGATGCTGGTGTCATATGTCTTCAAATCTTTGTATGTCCAGGCAAAAACATCTTTATATTGTTTAAACAGACTGACGAACTTATCTCTTTCTGCTGGTGAAAAACATTTGCCAAGATTCACATATTTAGGATTCGTTCAGTCCCTAAATTTATCAGCTCGAAATGTAGAGATGAGCTGTGAGTCTTCACGTTGGCTGGTCTTCTGGACTTTTCATTTAAATCGAACATTCTTTCTAACGTTCTGACTCCTTTAGGGATGAAATTATCATACTTCAGCTCGGCCTGATGTTCTTCAACATCTATAATTGCTCCTTTAAATACCTCGTCATTTGTTAAGCATTCTATAATCTGTTGATCGTCATCGAATACTCGTAGGTTGGTGATCATATCAGGTATCGAGGGCCTGAAAAAAAATTCAACAGAGCATCGATTATTAGTAGGCATGAGCCTAGCGGCTGATGTGGACAACAAGTTAGCTGCTACATTTTTAAGTCTTGGGATTGAAACAATATTAAATGCGTTAAAACATTTGAGCAGATCCCATACCTCATTTTGATAAAATTTTAGGTGAGGGGAAACACAATGTATTTGATTCCGGATCTGTTTAACAATTATTTCAGAATCTGCAAAAACTTTTAGATTACTTACCTTTAATTCGATTGCTTTCTTCAAACCTTGCACCAATGCTTCATACTCAGCCGTATTATTCGTACATTTAAACTCTAATCTACATGAAAGAAAGTGTTTATTATTTTTGGGGTCGATCAGGACACAGCCAGCCCCTGACCCTTCTAATGTCTTAGAGCCATCAAAAAACAAAGTCCAGAAATCGCTACCTACCGCATGAGAATCTATTCCTACTGCTAAGTCTACTATTTTACAGTTGATTTCATTAGCCTGTGAAAATCAAAGGAGATCAAGCTGGGTGTCTGATGTGTTGCTGGCTTCTTTTGCTTGGTAATTTCCCAGTTCCAACTCAATAAAATAATTTCCCAACACAGAATCCACTGGTTCATTCTTCTCCTCCAGTTGAGTGACGTTGTATTTCATGTGAGACTCCCATGAAATTTAAATTTGGTTCGGGCTTCCTTTATATGGAAGCCACAGATGCGACCAATCTGAGGCAAAATATACATTTAGTTTGGTCGACCAATCTCTGCTCAGAACAAGACCGTAAGCGTCTGGTATATCAGCCACCACAATATTAATGACTTGGCACACTTTATTATTTGACGCCAGGCGGACCAGGACATCCTCCATCTCACCAATTACCTTTACATCCGTCCTGTCCAACTAAACAACCCTCCACGTGGATGGCTTAGGCTGCCCATTTATCTTTTTATAGACTGATATTGGCATGACATTAACCGACGCCCCTAAGTCTACCAGACAATTATGTACATTGTGATTGAAAATTTTGGAAGTGAGGAGGAAAGGTGGATGTTTTCTTTTAGACTTACCTCCACTGCTGGTTTCTCCAATTTCTTCTTCCTCTTCAGGATGATTGTCAGTGGGCAGCCTCTCATCCGATGCTTCAAGCGCTTTCAATAATCTTTCTTTTTGCTGCGGCACTTTACACATTTCAAATAGCGAAACGTTTGCCTTTATCTTCTTTATGTCTTCCACAATTTCATAATCCATCTGCGGTTCAATGGGATGTGGTTGATCAACATTCATCTTTTCCTCATTGGGCTTGGCCAGCATATCATTCTGCTTAGGATCTTGGCTGGTAATGGTGAATTCAGGAATTTTATTAGCTGCAGAATTATTTTGAAATTTCTTAACATTTTTCTGCAGCCTTTTGATCTTTGGGAGTATGAGACTGTCTTCTTTAATCGACCCTTGGCTCCTTGTTGTTACGTTGGTTTCGACGACATCCTTGTAGCCTTGATTCTTTTCTTCTTCAGCATCAAATAACGAAACAGAATTCCACAAAACCATGGTTTCCTCTTCTTGTTCCTTCGTTGAAGTGGTACTCTCTTTTCTTTCTTCCTCTCCATCCTCTGTTAATTTAGAGTCCAACAGCTAATTCATAACCAACGTCACTGAGTTTATCCATTGAGGACAACTCTTTTCAGAGTGAGGTTGTTGATGGAAAGTGCAAAAATTGTCTAGGCCTACCTTTGTTAAATTCATAGACGCAGAATTGTGTGGAGGAGGTTGGGACTGATTGTTATCCTCTCTTTTCTTGTAATAGGGTTTGTAGAAATTTTGAGTTTCCTTCTCTTTCTCCAAGTCTATGATTTTGTTAGAAATCTTCTGCATCATTTTTTCCATACTCTCAAAATCTGGCGATTTCTCTTCCTTAGGCTTAGTAAACAATAAGGCTTTCCTTCCCAAATTTTTCTCTCCTGACTGTTCGGGATAATCTTCGATACTTTCTCTTTTAGCCTCCACTATTTCTGCCTCTTCATAGGTTTCCGCCAAAGTAGGCTTGGCTCTTATTTTGGAAAACATGGCCAACTCAGGGCCTAAAGTTGAGGTATAATATTCAATCAGGACCTTGTCCGAAGGTTTGTCAGCTTCAGAAAAATTCTTGAGGTTTGCTGCAAATATTTGAGTAAAGCTGTGTACCTTCTCCTTTCTTTCTTTATTCAAGGCACATAGTCCTTTCATGAGGGCTGCATGAGTCTTTTGAGTCGCATACTTGCTTCTGAAAATTCTCTCGAAGGTATCCCAATCAGGGATAGAGTTTGCAAGTAACCCAAAATACCATGATGCTGCAGCTCCTTTAAGGGTGTGCACAAAAAGTCTGCAAACTACATCCTCATGCTCCCCCGCCCTTAACCCTTCTATGGCCAAGTAAAAAATTTGCAGGTGGTCATCTATTAGTATCTTCTCACTTGGGTCGAATTTGGGAAGCATCTTCTCAAAGGCTTGGGGTAAATCATGTAACGGAGGTGTTAGATTTAAAGGTGATCTGGCTCTCCAGGCAGGTGGTGGATTCGGTGGGTTTGGTGGTGGATTGGCGTTAACGCCTGCCATGAGTCTAGGTGGAGAGTGAGGAGGTGAGAAAATATGAGTGTGAGCAGGAGAACTGTGAGGAGTATCTGGGCCTTCTTGATTCAAAGGCAGTACAACTTCCTGTAAGGCTATTTCCACAAGTTCTTCCCAATCCCCAACCAGCACTGAGTCTTCCAATATAGGACGATCTTTTCTTTTATATTATTTTCTGGGCAACTCAGGGATGATCGGTAAGCCTCCAATATTCTTCACGTATGCCCTGGTGTGTCTTCTCAGATTATTAACAACCTCGTTGTCAACAGAAAAAAAATGTACTTTACTCCTTTCTTCGGGAATTGGATTATGAAGCCCACTGCTTTCAGAACTGTTACCGGTGGAATAATCTCGAGAAAATAGGTTTCCTCGGCCAGCCATGCACTGGCGGCCCTCCTTCTAGCGCCAGAAACTGTTGAGGCCTGGAAATTCCCAGGAAACAATAGCAAGGGATTCTCCCCAGTCAATGTTCCCAATTAGCCCGTGACTGTTTGGTATGGAGAATCCGTCCGGTTTGCGGTTCGGCTACCGTAGGTCAAATAACAAAAGGGTTTATCGGTTGCGGCCCGGTCCACTGTGTATTTTTGTATTTTTGACTTAAGTATGAAATGCACGTGCCAAATTAATAATGCAGGGTGATAAAGATGCAAAGAGCAGTCACAATGTGATGCGCAGGTTCTTACCTCTCATCTTAGAACTCACAAGCATCCAAATCATATATGTGCAAGAAAATAGAATACTAACTAAACTATCTCTAGAGAGCTGGATATTAATTCATGAGTAATGCAATATTGTTCATGTGTTATGGCAAATCACAGATAGTTGTTCTTATAACCAAACATACAAACATGAATAAAAGTATATATGATAAGATAGCTCATCAACAATTAAACTCCCATTACTCATAGTGGAAAAAAGACATCATAAAGGCACTGAAGAACATTCAGACACGAACATAGGTTCAGGAAATTAGAACACTCTTACAGCTAATGAGACACAGCTGAAAATGAAATAGTTCACATTCAACATTGCTCATTTAATCACATTGATATATTCCACATAGCACTTCCTCCAACAGGAAAAATTTGCAATCTCTGGTTGTAAAACAAAATAGTTCCTCTTACAAGCCTTAAGTTACAATATTTTTCCAGGGAAAAAGCCCTTGTCATTTTTCACTTTCAAATATTTAAACAAAATAGTAGACCGCTTGGGTTCCCCCCCAAACCGTGTGACTTTTCATTTCTTCGAACGTTTCATATCCCTCTTTTCATCTTTTTTGCGCGTGCTTATGATCATTTGAGTAACTGACGGACTTGTCAGAGATGCGCCTTTGCTGCTTTTAATTTTGTCTTTTACTTTGCTCGTGCCCCTTGAGATCCTTCCTCCTATCTGTGCCTTCGAGCTGCGGCAATATGAAAATTCTTTTGGATCTTCTTGCAGTTAATCAATGTGAATCATTCACCAGGATTGCATTCTAAAAACAAAACGCCAAATTAAACCAACTAAACGACTAATCCACAAGAAATGGCCAGGTGCATCACTTGATCTAAGAATTTTAACAAACGCCAACACCAATACCTCGTCCACCTATAGGCTCGATAGACATCATCCACGACAGAAAATGGAAAACTCATCGACGGCTAAAAATACTCACACCGGAATGGTAAATTCATTCACCGCCGCATGAGCAGGTCTTAAAAGTGACGGGCACTACGAAACCACTTAATCCTATCGGAGTCGGGAAAGATAAGACCTAAGATATGGGTGGGGAAGTTCTCAATCAGAAGTCAGAAGGATGTCGGCATCGGAAGACGAAATATTTTCACAGCCGCAACGGCAGAAAAGGAAAAGACTACGGCATGCAACCTTCATTGGCAGTAGAGCGCTTTTCACTTCGGGTGCTTAGCTGGTTTGAGAGCCGCAACAGCAGAGGATCAAAAATTTATAGCCATGCGACACGAATCGGAGGGCGGAGTGTTTTACACTTCGGGTGCCTAGCTACTTTGGGAACCACAACGGTAGAAGCAAAAAGGACAACAGCCTTCGATCTGAGTGACAAAAAACTTTAAATTTGGCAGCGATTGAAAATGTTTCGCCTCTGAAACAACATTTTGCAAAGGAAAAAAGGCCTAACCCATTTTCAACTCAGAAAAACAAACTCTAAATCTACTATCCACAGCAATTCCAAATATGAGTAATTTCTGAAAACCAGGAGGAAAGATAATCTTCAAAAAGAAACCATCAAAACTCAAGCATGACCAAAAGGTTCAAGGATCCAAACAGTTAAAAACCACGCTAAATCATGAGGAGGGGACCAAAATTTTAAGAAATTTGGAGAAAACAGTTGCAGTTGCAACACAAGCATACCAATCCTTCATTCCCACTCCAACACAGTCCAAAGACCAACCACTTCATACACACAGCAAGGTCAAGCAATTCACAGCTCTGTGAAAGAAAAAGGGAAATACGATGGCAACAAAAAAAAATCGTGAACACAGCTCAGACTAAGCAAAGTGATTTCAGAGTTGTTCTTGGCCCTAACGTGGCCAAAACAACTTAGTAGAAACCCACACACATGGGGAAAAAAATAGCCTCAATATCACCACTGAAGCAATGGGAAATACATAGCTCGAAATCAGAAAAGGAGATCAGACTCTCAGCATGGATAGGGGAACGTATAGATAGAACCACAAATCCGGTTAGGAAAATGTACACACACAACCCAGAATTGGAAAACGAAGACTAAACCCATCGCTACATGCATGCGTGAAAACTGAGTGACTGCGTGAGAGAAAAATACCAAACCTGCGCATGAGGGGAGAGGTCGACTGTTTCTGCATGAGGATGGGAAAACATCAATAATGGGGTTGTCCCCTCTCTTCCTTCCCATGTGAGGGTGAACGAGTCTACCGGTGGAGTGTGCATGTGGGCAAGGACTGACAGTCTTGCCACACACCACTACCCAGCAATAACTGCCCCAACTAACATCAGAGGTTTTAATGTGGTAGTTGACTGATTGAGACAAGGGAAAGGTGAGTAAGTCAAAAGGGTGGGTGACAACTAAATGGGTTTAACAGCTGACACTTGGCTTTTCCCCATTGGCCCAAAGTTTAATAATTGCCCCTCCTTATCCTTAGGAAAAATCATGCCCTTTTGATTATGGTTTCATTGACATAGCTGGTTGGGGTTCATTTTAGTTAAAATGCATAATTACATGATGCCAAAATTATAATGTGTCGAATATCATGATATACCATTGGCAACGATTTTAATCATCGAAACATTAAACGCTAAATCGATGGTGGGGATTTTTACTTTAGCTCCACACCATGATTAATTACAATATATACATTTAATGCAAATGGGGTCAAAACTGGGGTGTTACATGAGTAGATTAGTTATATGTTGAACTAGTGTGTTAAATGATTGATTGATTACTGTGTTGCAAATTGGTTAAATGCATGACTGTCATGTTATAGTAATGAATATGCTTGTGCCATCTGTTCACAATCTGTTTACGTGAATTGCATAAATAAGGGTTGGGTCGTACTTTAGTGTTGAAGTACCATGCAAACCAGTAACCCATCTTCCCTGTATTCATTGGTAAAACCTTGGCACAGAGCTAAGGAACTAAAACCCCTCCCACAAAAACTGTGGAAACGTGGTTCTGGAAGTTACCCATAAAAGTGAGATATCTCAGTGAGAGGGCATCTGCGTCGTAGGTGCTTCTGGTTGAGCTTCACTCCATTGGGCCAATATATTGGGCTTTGTTATGCTGACCCAATAGGGGATGAACTTGGGTCCAGAGACAGAAAGAGTAGTCTCCTTTCTTGATTGAGTGGATGAAAAGAGTCAACAACCCTATATCAAGGGTTGTGGACTTCTGGGTAGACAATTTCATAGAAGGATATATCACTGATTTCGTTGTTGACAAAATAACTTCATAAAGTGAGGCAGAGCATATTTTTTTTCGAGGACCACGCAACCGATATCTCTCATATTTGAAGACGTGGATAAAAATTGTTATATGTGAAAAAGGAATCCTGCAAATGATAGACTGAATAAGTAAAGGGTGTCTATGTCTCAGCAGAACTCTAGAGTGAGATGTTCTCGGGAGATAACAGAACTGAACTAGAGCCAAGATTTTTAATGAGTGGAAGAAGATTCAAATCTGGTAAACGAAGCAAAACTTTGTTTAAACTAGGGAGTTGCAGCACATACCAATAAGAAGAAATGTATGACTTTGCGTCATATTTAGACAAAGGATCTTGTGATGAAGAGTAAGAATATCACCCTTTCTTAGAAGGTGACAAGGAGTTAAAAGAATTGACTGAATCTCAAGAACAAAACCATGCTTACAACTCACCTACATTACTAGAGGTAAGATCACTAGACTTATCTCCAAGTAATTCTGTAAATACGAGTAGTACTAACGTTGTAAATTATAGAAGACAAGGAAGTTTGACTAGTCCAAATTTTGTTTCGACAGTACCACCAGCAAATAAAATGGATGGAGCTGACATTAATCTCCCAATATTCAATGGAAACAGGTTGGAAGACCTGGAGCAGAATTGGTTTCTTTGTGACACTGTCTATACTGTACGACAGATCTAGGATGGGAATTGCAAGAAAGCATAGTTGATCACGACGCTACGAGGTCATGCGCTAGACTAGTATATGAAATTTTTCATAGTACTAGTAGGAGTTGTCCCGAAAACACTCAACGAGATTCGACTAGGTTTGATAGATGAATTCAAAAAGCTGAAGTCCTAATCACAATGCATCACTAATATCAAGGAGATTAAGCAGCTACCGACATAGTGTTTGGGACTTTGACCAAAGATTTAAGAAATTAATGGCCAACGTGAGTTTCCAGATGTCGACTGTGCAACACAAAGAATGGTTTATTTCTTCCTTGCTACCACATATCTGAACCCCATTGATGCAACAGAAACTTGTGTCATAGACAAAGGCTCTTGAAATAACAATGAAATTAGAAGCTTCGCCAGTTGGAGGCAGTGGCTCAGGAATGATGCAAATTCAATCGTAGTTGGCCAATATTACAGTGTAGCTCCAACAAATTAAAAGAGGCAAGGAATTTTAGGAGGAACTATTGTGTACAAGGTGCAGATTAGATGGACACCATAAATATAATTTCCCAGTGGTGATGAACTATGTTGCAGTAGGTGCACCAAACCCATTTAACACCCAAGAAATTCCTTGGTATAGAGTATGCCAGACTAAAGGTCACAAGTCCAAGGAATTCCTGTACTTACATAAGATTGTAAGTGCACCCACTAGTCTGTATTGTAAATTTTGCAAGTCAGTAGGTCATGATGAGAAATATTGCAGAGAACCTCAGTTGATGCAAGAGAAGACGATGGATACCTACTTAATGAAAAATGATGAACAAATGCAAGTTGAATGAGCGCAGCCTTAGTATCAACCTGCAAAGTATCAACAACAACAATATCTTCAACCATGATACCAACAGAATCAATACACTCAACAACAACAATACCCTTCATTAAGGGAGGGTTGGCAATTTTAGAGGTTGAAGACAACAACTAGGAGGAGGATTTGGTCAAGGAAGAGACCAAATTGTATGTTATAATTGTGGGAATCCATGACATTTTTCTCGATATTTTCAAAGTCTTGCGAAAAATTGTACATATTGTAAAGAATTTGATCACACTGTTGAACAGTGTCCGCGGCTTATTGCAAAATGGCAGGCTAGAACTGTCGTTAACCCAAATCTTGTTGTAGTCAAAAGAGGAGGTGTTGCAATGACAATAGACCAAAATAAACTAAAAGGATACCCGTAGGTGTGACCTGTGGCACAAAAGAAAGCTTCACTAAAAGTGCAACAAGAGAAAGAAGTCTTCTTGGACATGCGACATGAGTTTGTCGATTTCAATCAGTCATCAACATCTGAACAAGCTAGATCTATGCTCGAACGATTTGAACAAATAATTAGGAGGTCGCCCATGAAAAATGTTAGTAAGATTAAATATTTTTTTAAAAGTTGTTTAGCGCTAATCCATGATAAAGATGTTGTCACAGAATTGACAACACTCATAGAAGAAACTACAGATGACCTGCGACTTGAAAAAAGAGTCAATCATAACGGGAGAAAACAAAAGACATGCCAAGAACTGCGAACGACTATGTAGATAGGAGATTATGATATGGAATATATCATACTAGACTTGGGCTTGGATGTCAATATACTGACAAGACAGTCATGGGAGAGCATGAACAAGCTGCGACTGGACTAGTATCCTATTCAGCTGAGGCTTGCAAACTAGTCGAAGGTTCTACCGATCGGTAGACTATCCCAAGTACCTGTGGACGTCGAAGGATTAAGAACATATGCTGAATTAGAAGTTATTGACATTGTCGATGACATAAAACCATATCCTGCACTTCTAGGAATTGATTGGGAAATAGAAAATCAAACTATTATAAAATTCAAGAAAAGTATCTTATATTTTGAAGATTATGAAATAAGAGTGGTTGCGCCCATTGATTTGCTCGAAGGACAACAATATGTCGAGCTTGTGCATAGAGAAGGACAAGAAAATTATCTGGACCAGCTGTATAACATTATCTATTCGAAGGAAGACTATATTAACCCAATAGTTGATGGAAACCTGAGCTAGCAGAGTGTAAACTCATGCAAGTCCGAATTAGGTGATGCTTTGGAAAATTGGCAGAACAGGTTGCATGAAGTTTCCATGTGCAAATGTGTGAGAGTCACAAGATCTATTCGTAGGGTAGGATCCAAAGCAAGTGCACTACCTACATATGAAGTATTTCCTAACCTTGCATCCTTTTTCGAAGAATTTGAAAAAAATGTCACAAAATCACAACGACTGTCTGCTTTGGACTATGTGCTAAAAGCTACACCCTCTAGATGGTTCAGTACACCTAAACAATCTATCTCCGAATGTCCAAAATGTAGGAGACTAATGGAGATCAGATTTGGAGAAGAGATCAGTTATTCTGATAAAAAATAAATAGGATTGACAGATCCTGGAAAACATATTGAGCACTATCGTGGAAATTGGTAACAATATCCGCGATAAGAATGGTTCATCGATTCATCCACACTTTGGAAATGGTGCCAATAAGTTGGTACACCTTAGAAGAGCCGTGACATGGAACCATTGAATGGGAAATATTGGATGTAACTTTTACCCAGACATTCCAATTTGAAAGTGAACACCCAACTGTGGATGCTATGCTACAAGTCATCAAGGAAAATACCTTTGAATATATACCTGTTGTCGACACGAACTTCCATCAATGAAGCATAACTACTCATAACTATATCATGTGGTATAATATCATGAAGGATCTGAGTGATAGTGACCCATCCTCCATAATCTCCATGTGTCAGAAGGAATGTGCGAAGTGGAAAGAGATTGCACATGTCGAAATACCTGACACCTTGTTAGACAGGACATAAAAAAGAAGGTGGGGGGGGAGGGGGGGGAGGAATTGATAGCGATATTTTTGGGTAAAATTCCACTTGTTAACAATAACTGCCATTTAAAGTGACAGGTCAGTGGTAGTATAACGCAAAAATCCTTGATCAAAGATCCCATGGGTTGAAAAGGAAAGATTCCTTTCTGAAAAATTGATAGTAAGTACAAAGAATTGCTATCATCAATTAGGGTAATTATCAAGCTTCACTACCCTGACCTTGCTCCTTGCGTACCGAAGAAAAACACTCTTATTGTGTCAACCCTTGAGCACTAAACTGGTGAAGTTATAGTATGTTCATCTCTATCTCTAGAACAAGCACAGTTGAATCCAAGTCTGTATCACCCAACCCAATAATGGAAGATACTATTGTGTATACCCCATCGCCAATGGGCCTTGTTAATGAAAAAACTACTCTCAGAGTACAACCGAAGGCTACTAAGCCATTTCAAAGGGAAATATGAAGCCCACGAGTGACTCAGCAAGTGAAATGCACCAACACTAGAAAGTGGAAGGGAAGAGTAGTAACACCCCTAGAGACAACCCCACCAGCAGAGGATTTTGAGACAAGGAATTTGTTGCCACCATATGTTCCACCCCGACACAGAAATGCACTAGAATTTGCAATCCCGAAAAATGGGAAGACTCTGCTAATAGTGCCACTTATACCCGATGGAGAGAAGGTAGTAAAAGATATTTTACCTGAGGTGCAAAATC
Source organism: Pseudotsuga menziesii (assembly GCA_001517045.1). NCBI lineage: Eukaryota > Viridiplantae > Streptophyta > Pinopsida > Pinales > Pinaceae > Pseudotsuga > Pseudotsuga menziesii. The sequence goes on along the minus strand of LPNX010720944.1, from coordinate 327,636 downwards.
TATATTACGGTGACCATGATACCAAGACGCAACAATACTTGGACCGCAAAAATTATATGGACATTGTGTAGGATACACCAAAGGTGCCTCAAAGATATGTTGCAAGGAATGGGCTATGCAATTGGAAAAGTATGGCATATTATTTTTGTTGTATATGCCACATTTTTGGTGTAGTACACAAATTAACACATGTTTTAAGCAATTTCTTCTACTTTTCCATAACAGGGTTCTCTAGTTGGGAAAACCTATCCTTGTGAATGTGAAGCTTGTCGCTTCCATCACAGGCCTGCCATCTGCGGGAATGGAACCAACACCACTACTAAAAAAGGATCAAGAGGCTTCCATAGTTAATTAGATGAAGAAAAAGTATGGTGTACAAAGAAGTAAAAGAGGGTTTTTGATTCGTAGCATTAATAACCCCACTGTTATATTTACTTCCAATGTATTAGCATCCAAGTTACTCCAAAAAATGCGCCCAAACAAGTGCATGATGGGGGCAATTGCACTCGTAGAGATATGCATGGAAGGCACTTGGATCAACTTTTGTCAATTCTTGTTGAATGAGCTTATTCAAGATGCCACAGATGCACAGGAATAGGATTGGGCATTTCACTACTCATGGATGTTAATCCTAATTTCATTCGTCACATGGTCTGAATGAGCTGACTATTAAGGGGTCAAACTGTAGGTACCTTGTCAAGGATCAAAGTATTAGAACCTTTGGTATGAGAAGGAACAAAAGGAACGACAACAGGTGAGCAATATCGAATTCTTTATGCATGCAGAGCATATACGACACCAAGTAAAGAGCATGTCCAGGTTAGATGCTGCCACTGTCTAGAAATTTTGCTCCATTTTTAAGTTTGAAATTGGTCTGCACTATATTTACCTACAACCACGATAGTAGACACAACACCAAAAGATACAAACCAAGTTTATCATGACCAAGGAAGAGATCCAAGAAATTAGTAATCAATGGCCAGAGGAATGGTGTGTTCCAATATCTGAAGAACAAATTCAACAATAGGACAACCAATTACAAGAAGAGGAGGGAAACAAAGAAGAAGACCCCTTGGAGGGTTTACCTCTGATGAAAGTCACACCCCATCAATACGAACAGACCTAGAATCAGAACATGAGGGGGGAGCCCCAAGAAGAAAAAGTGAAGCCATGCAGAAAGAAGAAGATGAATGCTGACCGAACTACAAAAACTATTAGATTTGGTAGAGATGATATGCAACTAATGATTGAAGCAATAACTTAAGAAGTGCAATCGAGTTTCAATTCTATAGAATAACAACAAGAGGAGATTTCAGGTACAGTCACTAACCTTCTTAAGGTTCTCTGTAAAGGAGTGGAATAAGTTAAAATTGTTGTTGATTGTCCAAATCCAACAACTGACTCCCAAGCCCCATTTGAAACATCACGAATGGAGCAAACATGGGGCCTCTGTGCCAACCCTACCAATAATGGTACATGTATCTAAAGCTGTTCTTAAGTATGGCATGCCGTGATCTAATCTTGATTTTCAGGATACTGACCAGCTTGTTATATATTTTTTATCTATGCATATGAACAAAGTATATGTGGTCCATAATGTTGTCAATGTAGAAGTAAGGATGCATGAGTGCCACTTGGCTACAAAGGTAAAGGCTGCACATCAAGACATCAGGAAAATGAAACGCAAAATTCAAGAGGCTGAAAAAAAGAATCTAGAGTCAGATGGTACTTGCCAAAGAATAAGTTAAGCAGTCACCCTGGCCTATAGGAGCTTTGCAGAAGAAGGAATAGCACCAGAAATGGCTCTAGATTCCAAAACAACACAATTAGCCGAATTAGCGACGGTCCTTAAGAAGGAACTAACATAATTAAAGGAAGATTCACAGAAGAAGGCATGTGAAGAAACGTAATGACGCAAAAATTATAGTAAGGCATAACGCTGAGAAAGAGACAATCCTTAGCGATCGTGGGTACAAGCTCGACTGGAGCCGGTAGAAACCACACGCGTAAATGAATCTTTGCAAGTTAGGCCGATATTACCTTTTTTTTATGTATTACTAGAATAGGAAAGATAACCTATTGGCTAAAGATAGTAAGCCGACTGGGATAACTACTCAAGATGAGTCTGTTAGAGTCTGTATCAAGTCAGTATTGAGTTCGTACAAGCATGTATGGGATCTGTATCGAGTCTGTAATAAGGCTATAAAAGGAGGAACCCAAGCTATAAACGGGTTATATGGTTTTGAGATGTTTAGCTGATACAACAATTTTGAGTAATCTCTAAACTCATGGAAAAGACACTTGAGCTAGACCTGAGAGAGATAGTTTTTGGTTAATGACTATGGATCACCGAGTGCATCAGAGTAGTGGTTCTGCAACTATGTGCATAGAAAGGCAGAGAAGGTTGAGTCGATCCAGGATGTGTGCAAATTGCTAGTAGGAGTAGAGTAGAGCGAGAAGAGAGAAGATAATAGAGCATGAGAGGGGGAAAAGTCTGTAAAGATAGAAGAGAAGATATTGAACAGAGTCTGCATCTTTGTGTGTAGAGAAAAAGGTGCATCTATTTCCTCATGTCAATGCCATATGAAGAGCACCTTGTGGTTTTTTCCCAGATGGGTTTCCATTATATGCTATGTATATATGTGAATGTTGAGTAGCTTAGTTAGATGCCTAATTACTGTGTTAAATGGTTGATTGATTACTGCGTTGCAAATTGGTTAAATGCATGAATGTTGCGTTAAAGTAATGAATATGCGTGTGCTATCTATTCACTTTCTGTTTACGTGAATTGCATAAATAATGGTTGGGTCGTACTTTAGTGTTGAATTACCATGCAAACCAGTAACCCATCTTCCCTATCTTCATTAGGAAAACCTTGGCACAGAGCCAAGGAACTAAAACACCCTCCCGCAAAAATTGTGGAAACGTGGTTCTAGAAGTTACCCATAAAACTGAGATATCTTAGGACAGATAACATCTATGTCGCAGGTGCTGCCAGGTGAGCTTTGCTCCGTTCGGTCGATATCTTGGGTTGTGTTGTGCTGGCACAAAAAGGGGTTGAAACTGGGTCCAGGGATAGAAAGAGGGAGGAAAATCCAACAAATGGTTCTGTTGTTAGGACCTTGAAGTGTTATGGTGTGGGATATGTTCTAGCATCCCACGAAATCAGAAATCCAAGACTGGGTGGATTTCAAAGAGCTAGAGTTCACACGAGAAGAAAGTGAAGGATCCTGGTGGAACCCAACAAATTGGTTGGGCCGGTACATTTATTTAGATATTTATGAGAGTTTCTTTTTTGAGTTCCCCATCATATTGTATGAGTGGTTGTTTAAGTTGGCAACCCAGCAAAATAATTGTAAGGAGGAGAACCAAAAGAGTGGACTCCTTTCTTGATTGAGCGGTTGAAAATAGTTAACAACCCTATATCAAGGGTTGTAGACTTCTAAGTAGACAGTATCATAGAAGGATATATCACTGAGTTCATTGTTGACACAATAAATTCATACAGTGAGGCAGAGCAAAATTATTTTCGAGAACCATGCAGTCGATATCTCTCATCTTTGAAGATGTGGATAAAAATGTTTATATGTGAAAAAGGCCTCATGCGAAAAATAGTCTAAATAAGAAAAGGGTGGCTATGTCTCAACATAACTCTTGACTAAGATGTTTCCGGTAGATAATGGAACTGAACTAGAGCCAATATTTTTAAGGAGTGGAAGAAGATTCAGATTTGGTAAAAGAAGGAAAACTCTTTTAGAACGAGGGAGTTGCACCACAGACCGAGAAGAAGAAGGCTACGAGTTTGTTTCATATTTAGACAAAGGATATTGTGACGAATAGGAATAATATCAGTTGGTATCAGAAGGTGATGAGGATTTAGAAGAATCGAAGGAAGCTCCAGAACAAGAACGTGCTTACAACTCGCCTACGGTACCAGAGGTAAGATCACCAGACTTATCTCCAAGTGATTTTGTAAATACGAGTAATACTAATGCTGTAAATAGCAGAAAAGGAAGTTTGACTAGTCCAAATTTTGTTCTGATAGTACCACTAGAAAATACAATGGTTGGAGCTGTCATTAAGCTCCCAATATTCAATGGAAAGGGGTTGGAATACTCGGAGTAGCACTGGTTTCTTTGTGACATTGTATGGACTGTGCGACATATCCAAGATGAGAATTACAAGAAAGCACATCTGATCACAATGCTACGAGGTCATGGACTAGATTGGTATAAGAAATTTCCCATAGTACCAGTAAGAGTTATCCCAAAAACACTCAACGCGATTTGACAGGGTTTGATAGATGAATTCAAAAAGCCAAAGTATGAATCACAATGCATCACTAAGGTCAAGGATATTAAGAAGCTACCAACAGAGTTTGTTTGGGACTTTGACCAAAGATTTAAGACATTAATGGCCAAAGTGAGTTTTCAAATGTTGGATGTGCAATACAAGGAATGGTTAATTGTCTCCTTGCTACCACATATACGAACCCCGCTGATGCAACATAAAATTGTGTCATGGACAGACAAAGGCTCTTGAAATAGCAATGAAATTAGAAGACTGACTAGTTGGAGACACTAGCTCAAGAATGATGCAAATTCAGTCACAGTTGGGCCAATCTTACGTTGCAGCTCCAGGAAATTAAAAGAGGCAAGGAAGTTCAGGAGGAACTATGGTGTACAAGGTGTAGATCAGCTGGACACCATAAAGATAATTTCTTGGCATTGATGAACTATGTTGCAGCAGGTGCTCCAAACCCATTAAACACCCAAGTAATGAATTGGTGTAGAGTATTCCAGACTAGAGGCCACAAGTATGAGGAATTCCTACACTTCAAAAAGATTGTAAGTGCACCCGGTAGTCTGTATTATAAATTTTGCAAGTTAGTAGGTCATGATGAGAAATATTGCAGGGCACTCGAGCTACTGCAAAAGAAGATGATGGATACCTACTTAATGAAAAATGATGAACAGATGCAAGTTGAACCAAGGCATCCTTAGTATCATCTTGCGTAGTATAAACAACAACAATATCCTCAACAACAACAATACCTCCACAAAGGGGGGTGTCAATTTTAAAGGTCGAGAACAACAATAAAGAGGAGGATTTTCTCTAAGAAGAGGCTAGATTGTATGTTATAATTATGGGAAAATGGGACATTTTTCCTGATATTTTCAAAGTCCTGCGAAAAATTGTACATATTGTAAAGCATTTGATCACATTGTTGAATAGTGTCCACAACTTATTGTGAAATGGAAAGATGGAACTATCGCTAACCCCAAACCAGTGCAAAATCTGAATCCAAACCCCAATCCAAATATTCAATTGATTTCTATCGAACCAAGACAACCCAACATTGTTGTAGTCACAAGCGGAGGTGTTGCGACGGGAGCAGACCAAAATACACCGCAAGAAATCATGTAGGTGCGACCTGCGACACAAAAGAAAGAAGTATTCTTGGGCATGTGATAGGAATTTACTGATCCCAATCAGCCGTCAACATCTAGACAAATTATAGCTATGCTCGAACGATTTGAAAAACTAATCAGGAGGTTGCACATGAAAAAGGTTAGTAATATTAAAAAATATTTCAAATTTTTTTTAGTGCTAATACATGATAAAGATGTTGTTGCAAAATTGACAGCACTCATAGAAGAAACTACAGATGACCCGCGACCTAAAAAAAGAGTCAATCATAACGGGAGAAAACTGAAGACAGGCCGAGAACTATGAATGACTACGCAGATAGGAGATTATGATATGGAATATATCATACTAGACTTGGGCTCATATGTCAGTATACTGAAAAGATAGACATGGGAGAGTATGAATAAGATGCGACTGGACTGGTCTCCTATTCAGCTAAGGCTTACAAACCAATCGAAGGTTCTACCAATCAGTAGACTATCCCAAGTACCTCTGGAAGTGGAAGGCTTAAGAATGTATGTTGACTTCAAAGTTATTGACATTTTCAATGACACAAACCCATATCCTACACTTCTAGGAATTGATTGGGAAATATACAACCAAACTATTGTAAACTTCAAGAAAATGATCTTATCTTTTGAATATTCTAAAATAAGAGTGGTTGCACCCATTAATCTGCTTGAAAGACAATGATATGTCGAGCCTGTGCATAGAGAAGGGAAAGAAAATTATATGTACCAGCTGTATAAAATTATGTCTTCGAAGGAAGACTATATTAACCCAACAATTGATGGAAACCTAAGCTGGTGGAGTGTAAGCTCGTGCATGTTCGACTCAAGTGATGCTCTGTAAAATTGGCACAACAGGTTGCATGAAGTTTCCAAGCGCAGATGTGCGAGAGTCACAAGAATTGTTCACAGGGTAGGAGCTGAAGCAAGTGCACTGCCTACATATGAAGGATTTCCCAACCTTGCATCCTTTTTGGAAGAATTTGAAGAAAAGGTCACAGAATCACAATGACTGTCTGCTTTGGACTATGTGCTGAAATCTACACCCGCCAGATGGTGGGGTACACATAAGTGATCTATATCTGAATGGCCACAATGTAGGAGACTAATGGATATCATATTTGGAGAAGAGATCAGTTATTCTGATAAAAAATACACAGGATTGACAGATACTAGAAAACATATTGAGCACTATCATGGAAATTGGATAGAGTATCTACGACAAGAATGGGTTCACCGATTCATTCACACTCTGGAAATGGTGACAAGAAGTTGGTACACCTCAGAAGAGCTACGATGTGGAACCATTGAATGAGAAATATTAGTTGTAATTTTTACCCAGACATTCCAATTTTAAAGTGAACACCCAACTATGGATGTTGCAATACAAGTAATCAAGAAAATATCTTTGAAGATATACATGTTGTCTACATGAACTTCCATAAATGAAACATAACTATGCATAACTACATTGTGTGGTATAATACCATGAAGGACCTGAGTGATAGTGACCCATCCATCATAATATCCACATGTCAGAAGGAATTTGTGAAGTGGAAAGAGATCACACGTGTCAAAATACATGACACCCTGATAGACAAGACATAAAAAAAGGTGGGGGAGTTGACAACGAGTTTTTTGGGTACCATCCCATTTGTTAACAATAACTGCCATTTAAAGGGATAGGTCTGTGGTAGTACAACACAAAAGGATTTGATCAAAGAGCCCACGGTACACCCATGCACCAGAAAGGACAGATTCCTTTCTGAAAACTTGATAGTGAGTACGAAGAATGACTAACATCAGTTAGGGTATTTATCAAGCTTCACTACCTTGTCCCTGTTCCTTGCGTACCGAAGAAAAAAATGCTATTGTGTCAACCCTCGAGCACTGAACTGGTGAAGTTATAGTATGGTCATCTGTCTCTAGCATAAGCACAATTGAATCCAAGTCTGTATCACCCACCCCAATAATGGAATATACTGCTGGGTATATCCCACCACCAATGGGCCTTGTTAATGAAAAACTACTCCTGAAGTATACTCGAAGGCTACTAAACTAATTTGAAAGGAAAGACCAAGCCCATGAGTGACTCAGCAAGTGAAACGCACCAGAACCAGAAAGAGGAAGGGAAGAGCAGTAACACCCCCGGAGAAAACCCCACCAGCAAAGGATTTTGAGACAAGGAATTTGTTGCGTGTTACCACCTAAGTTGTACTTGATGGTTTTTTCAAGTGAGCCTGCGAAGTAGAACAAATAAAATTGTTCACCTTTCAAAATTCAGAGGACCTTTAGACTTGCTTCTAGGAAGTGTTTTTTTTATCTACCACATGTTCATACCCCCTTGGGGGAGTTGTAATAAAATGATCTAGCATGGTAGTGTCTGTAAAAGACTCGGTATCCTAGACTCATTTGTCAATCTGATCATCCTAGAATGTTTTTTTCCTTGGTTATTATTGGTTGTTGAATAAACGACTGATAATTTCTGAGTTTTTCACTCAATACCTCCAAAGTTGGGGTGGTCGACTTGACACTTAGGCCTATTGAGGTTATTAGATTCTGTGTGTCAATGTATAAACATGCTATGCATTATGGTCGAGTCATATGAACATGTGCTAAGTCCCTTATTTTTTTTTTTTTTTTAATTTTAATTTTTCCACAAAGCTTAGGGTATTTTTTAAATAGTCTAAACGGAAAAAATGGTCTTGTAATAAAAGTGGGGTTAAAAGTCACTTTCAATCATGGGGGTGCTCATTTTCTAACTCGAAGCACCCAGCAAACCCATAAACCCACTTTTCCTAAGTTTTGAGTGATTTTTCCATCACTCAAATAAGAAAATCCAAAAAAATCAAATATTAATTAATTTAATTAAAAATTAATTAAATAATGGAGCAAATCCAAGTTCCTAAATCAGTGGATTCTCATCCGATTTAACTGAAATCAGTTTCTATCGCCCTCCCTGATTTTTGTTGGGACTTTTCTTTGATCAAGGCATCAGTTTTAGTCCCTCTCAGCTCCTCTGCGAGTTCATTGGGGTTTGGAGGGCGTCTCTCTCCCTTAAGGGGCGAAGTGTGTTGTGTTGTCCATTTAGGATGAGTTGGGTGAGCCGATAGGTGGTGTGGTGGCACTTTAGGTGAGAGGTGGAACACCTAGACTACCTGATTCACTTCATATCTCACCTAGTTCACTACAGATCATCTCCCAGCTCCTCTCCCAGTCAGGATTTGCGCCCCCTTTGGGCCAGTGGGCTTGTTTTTGCTATAAATTGAGGCTGCCATTCCCTTCTTAAAGTTAGTTTGAGTTGGAGAGAATAGGCTTGATATTGTAATACTGTTGTAATATTTTAATTGTTGGAATAAAGAATCTTTTGAAGCTAAATGCTGTAATGCTCTCATGTGTGTGGAATAAGCATTGTCTTACGGCTATTGATGTTGTCGGTTTTCCTCTCCATTTCTGCATCTGAACCTTGTATGGATTGAATGATTCAGTTGAATCAATAGGAGTGTAGTTTGGCAAGTAAGATTACTTGTTTTTTCTATATCTCATAGCATATGCATTTAAAGATCTAGATTATACATGTTTAATAAGCTTATTTGCATGTAATTCTTGTCTCTTTTTTTCATATATATCCATATCTCATAAGGTTCTATGTAAGGTTGTGTGTTTAGCTTTTATGTGGCAAGGATTGGATGAGCTATGGATCTAGTTTGACTCCACTGTACATCCGAAATTTTTGTGGAGGCATTGCCCCTCTGCATTACACTAACAAGTTTCCCTTGGAGATCTATCCAGCAACAAGCCTTCCCCCTTCTCTTCCTCCATTTTATTAAAATCAATGTTCCAGTTACTTGTTCGTCCTATTATGATAATATCTACTTCTAAAAATTGTTTATACATTGTTAGATCCAGTTCCTAAGAGTCTTGTTTCTTAGATCTGAAATTTCATAAAGAATATCATATTTTAAAGATAGATCTAGGTGAAGAAATTCCTTTTTGCAAGTAGCTAAATCGTAGATCTAAAGCTTGCTCATAAGGTAGTTTCTTCTTTTTTTTTGCTCTTTAAAGATTTAAATTCTGCAAGAAAGTGCACATAATGTTGGCTTCCCAAAAGGAAAACCAATATCCCAAGGAAAGCTTGCTTTCCTTGGTTCCTTTTTGCGAAACTAAATTTTTCCTTTTTAACAATTTTTAACTTAGTATTTTTTTTGGTAATTAGTGTGGTGACCCAAAACACTTTTTTAAAGTGTTTTTGGGCACATTTGATTTTAATAGCTTGCTGGTTTTTAGGAGATTTAACAAAAAAGAGAAGAAGACTCTGCTCGTTTTCTTACTCTTGGGTGAATCAGAGCTTCCCGGAGGCTTCCTCCACCAGGGATAATTTTAGGGGCGAATTTTAGCCTAGTGGGCTATTTTTCCATGTTTTTCTCCCAAAAAATATTCGCCATTTTGCATTTTTTGAAGCATTGTTTCACCCAATTTTGATGGGGTAAATTTTTTTCACCCTAAAAATCACCAAATTATTATATAAACGATATAAAATACTTGGAAATTAAAATATTTTTTGAAAAATATCGCCAATCATTTTATAGTTGGCGTTTTAAGAATTGGTAATATTCGCCAACATTTATACAATTTTAAATAAGTATGGTTCCTTAAAATGATCCATGTCCCCCACTATTGTGCTTCCTTATTAGGTTTGTTGTAAGCTTGTTGTAAGCCTTTGGATCCCATATAACAAGGACCAAAGTGCACTTAGTTTTCTGATATTGTAACCTTTAATAATAAAGAATCACTTTGAGTAGGCTCTTTCGAGCCCACTCCCCATCCCCCCTGGGGGGATCCACATCCGTTTCAATTTTTTGCACTTTTTCTTGTTTTTTTCTCTAGCTTAGTATTGCCATGTAGGATTGTATACTTTGATCATATTTGTGATTATTTGATATTTTGAAATCAAATTAATACTACTACTTACCCCACGAATCCCCAATTGAACCAAAAGGTGAAAGAGGATCGTGGTAGGATTAATTAGAAAACATGTGGTGTGTGTTTTTTTCTTCTATTTTCATTGTTACTTTTCACAAGCAAACAAAAAAATTAACCCCTCCTTGATTTCCTGATTGAGGTCCACTTGGACCGAAAGAGATTCCTGGAGGGTCTTTTTTTTAACAAGAATACACTCTTAAAATTTACTAAAATTTACAAGACTCCGGTGTGTATGCTCTGCTCTTGGCTGCGGTTCATCTGATCAGTCAAGCTGCATCAAAAGCAATGCGAGTGACTAGAATAATTAGGATTCACTTTCCCAATTAACCACCGCAGGCGAAAATCCAATGCCTTGATTAAACCATAAACAGTGGCAAAATACCCAAAGGAAATGGGAACTGCTGGACAGTGACCTCAAGGCGCCAATCTTTGTTACATCCTAGCGGGTGTATTACGAACATAGTCTCAGAGACTCCATCCAGCCCACACATTCCTTGTGGGTAGCCTTAGCGGTTGTTACTTTTGGACATACTCCAAGCACCCCCTGGGTATATCTGGAGTAACCCCCCGCCTAATTTAATTCACTCATTTTTTCACATTAATTTAAAATGTATCAAGATACAAATGCACAACATACAATTGCACAACATTCACTCTAGCACTTGCAAGCACTCTTAATTATTTTCGGCTCCATTTAAGACACTAGTCAACTGTTTATTTCTTTCAATCTATATGTGATTGGGTGTCGTATCGTGCTTATTTGTGATTGTCTCATCATGTTATCTATTGTTTACAATTGTTAAATCAAAACTCCTAAAAATCTTACTCATTTAATACCATCATCATCTAAGTAACCAACCTTAGTAACTTGTAGGGTCTACCCCCCTTGGCTTCGTTAGGAGTTTTCCTAAACAGAGGAATCAAGAACAAGGTGACAGCCTTTACTTGCAACTTTCTCCCAAGGACACACCGAGTGGCTTGAAGATTTATGGCACGTTCCCCCCTAGGTGTGTGAAAGGTGACAACATATTTTGGCACTATTGTCGGGGATAAATCTTTTTATTCCTAGAGTACGACTTTTGTTTTCTTCCTTTTTGTTTTTGCTTTGTTTGATGAATTCTTAGAGTAGATCTTTAATTTTCATCTAGCAACTCCACTGAATTTTTTCAGTTTTTATTTTTACAAAGAAAAGAAAAAAATAATTTTTGTGAAATATTTATAAATGCTTATTTTTCTTTTTCACATGGCGACTCCATTAAATGGATAAAACCCTACTTTCTCATAATTTTGTTGAGACTTGTTGTGTGTAGATGATCTCATACGACATAGTAAAACTTTAAATGCTCGTTATTTGACAGATCCGATTCGGTACAAAATACATGGTTGATATATGCTACTGATAAGCCATTATGGATGATGAAGATTATCATGCTCAAATTTCCAATGCATATCCTCCCATCGATTTCTCGGGCATCCTGGGTTTTCCTAACCATGAACCATATCTACAGAATAAAGGATATGTTCAGGCTCCAATTTTTGGTGGAAATAGTGATTCATCTGTCTATCACACCATATTATTTCTTTCATTTGTGAATAAGATCAAAATGATTCATAGGGATATTATGATGCGGATTTTTTCTGATTCTTTGGAAAAGAAGGCTTGGATATGGTTTTGTGGTCTTCCTGGTAAATGCATTACCTCCCTTGAAGACTTATGTGTTATGTTTTTTGAGAGGTGGCATAATGGTGAGGGACATATGGTAACGGTTGTAGAAAGGGTCCTCACCTACCTAAAGGATATAAAGGATCCCATGACTTCCATTATAGATGAGCACACTTGGGATGATCCTATTGAATAGATTCATGGGGAACTTATGATTGAACACGTTGTTGAAGACTCTCCTCCTATCACCGTAACTGAAAACATTGAAGATTTGAGATATTCTCAAGTTTGTTCCAATGCTAATATTTTTTCAGAAAGCCCTCATGAGGAAACCATTACTGAGATCGACAGTTATGAAGAAATTTATGATGTGTATGATGACACTCCTCTATGTTCATCACTTAGGGGTGAAGTTTTGGAAATTTTAACTTCTAGTAATATCTTTGAAACCAAAACTTTGAAGGATGATTATTATGAACGGGAGGAGGGTAGTTATATCTTAGGATGTGATACCAGCAAGGAAGACTCTCTCATATCCGACATAGATGGGAGTGATGACTATTGGAATTTCATAGATAATCCAACTTGTGAAAATATTATTGAGAATCCCATCCATGATATGTCCAGCAAGGGGAGTTTCTATTCAAAAATTTGTGGAATTCCAATCTACGATACGTCCATAGAGGGGAGTGTGGATCTGGATACCTGGGAAAATATTAGTATGGAAGAGGAGCATTTGGAATTTTCACATGATCATTTAGAGTCATATCATGCATATTCACACAAATCAACAGTAATGAATACATTGAAAAGCAGTGTTGTGAAAAGTTAGATGTGATGCAGTCGGTGGAATATCAATCTCAGCCATCTTCTTCACATGTAGAGGTTCCTTATGATTTGGAGCTACTTCGGGCTTATGCAATGAGTTATCATTTGATAAGCCTTGATGATCAGTATGATGATGTAGTCAGTCTGCCTCATCTTGCCGATTGGTATATCAGTCCTATACAGTCATGGATAGAAGCAGCCTGCATGAGCACATACCAGTTTGGGAAGAATTTTAATGACATTGTTCATGCCTATGATTTCCCATCCATCTCGCCCATTACGGATCATCACGCAGGTTTGCATTTTCTGAATAAAGTATCCTTACTTTGGCTGGTAACCAAAGTCAAGGAAAAAAAATTATGTTAATAAAATGCTTAGGTGGTTACATTGGATTTTTTATTACACCTAACCTTTTTATATCATGCTTAGAGTAGGAAAATAAGCTCCTTAAAAGAGAGAATTTACTTTCTGCATTTTTGTTTTGTACTTGGCTATAATAAAACTTTTTTTCATTAATTAGCTACATTTATTTTGTTTAAATAAATCAACTTAATGGTTCATTTGGATTTTATATAAAGCTTGTGCTATTGAGGTTTTCTTGTCAACTTAAGATTTTTTTACAGGGTATATAAACAAGAGATTCTGGTGTTCTCGTATCCTCTCCTTGCCCTATGACCATATCAAGCACACGTCCTGCAGTTGGAGCCAGATGTTACCACCTAAGTTTTACTTGGTGGTTTTTTCAAGCGAGCTTGTGAAGTAGAACAAATAAATTTGTTCACCTTTCAGAATTCAGAAGACCTTCAGACTTGCTTCTGGGAAGTGTTTTTTTTATCTACCACATGTTCATACCCCCTTGGGGGAGTTGTAATAAAATTTTCTAACATGGCAGTGTTTGTAAAAGACTTGGTCTCTTGGACTCATTTGTCAATCCGATCAGCCTATAATGTTTTTTCCCTTGGTTATTATTGGTTGTTGAATAAACAACTGATAATTTCTGAGTTTTTCACTCAATACCTCCAAAGTTGGGGTGGTCGGCTTGACATTTAGGCCTATTGAGGTTATTAGAGTCCATGTTTCAATGTATAAACATGCTAGGAATTATGGTTGAGTCATTTGAACATGTGCTAAGTCCCCTCGGTTTTTTTTTTAATTTTTAATTTTAATTTTTCCACAAAGCTTAGGCTATTTTTTAAATAGTCTAAATGGAAAAATTGGTCTTGTAATAAAAGTGGGGTTAAAAGTCACTTTTAGTCATGGGGGTGCTCATTTTCTAACTGTGAGCACCCGGTAAACCCATAAACCCAATTTTCCTAAGTTTTGAGTGATTTTTCCATCACTCAGGTAAGAAAATAATAAAAAATCAAATATTAATTAATTTAATTAAAAATTAATTAAATAATGGAGCAAATCCAAGTTCCTAAATCAGTGGATTCTCAGCCGATTTGACTGAAATCAGTTTCTATTGGCCTCCCTGATTTTTATTGGGACTTTATTTTGATTGAGGCATTAGTTTCAGTCCCTCTCAGCTCCTCTGTGAGTTCATTGTGGTTTGGAGGGCATCTCTCTCCCTCAAGGGGCAAATTGTGCTGTGTTGTCCATTCGGGATGACTTGGGTGAGCCGATAGGTGGTGTGGTGGCACCTCAGGTGAGAGGTGGCACACCCAGACTATCTGATTCACTTCAGATCTCACCCAGTTCACTGTATATCGTCTCCTAACTCCTCTCCCAGTTAGGATTTGCGCCCCCTTTGGGCCAGTGGGCTTGTTTTTGCTATAAATTGAGGCTGCCATTCCCTTCTTGAAGTTAGTTCGAGTTGGAGAGAATAGGCTTGCTATTGTAATACTGTTGTAATATTTTCATTATTGGAATAAAGAAGCTTTGGAGGCTAAATGGTGTAATGCTCTCATGTGTGTGGAATAAGCATTGTCTTACGACTATTGATGTTGTCAGTTTTCCTCCCAATTTCTGCATCTGAACCTTGTCTGGCTTGAATGATTCAGCTGAATCAATAGGAGTGTAGTTGGGCAAGTAAGATTACTTGTTTTTTTGAATCTCATAGCATATGCGTTTGAAGATCTAGATTATACATGTTTAATAATCTTATTTTCATGTAATTTGTGTCTCTTTTTTTCATATGTATATCCAGATCTCATAAGGTTTTATGAAAGGTTGTGTGTTTAGATTTTAGGTGGCAAGGATTGGACAAGCTGTGGATCTAGTTTGACTCCACTGTACATTCGACATTTTTTTGGAGGCATTTCCCCTCTACATTCCACTAACAATTTTCCCTTGTAGATCTATCTAGCAACAGGCCTTCCCCCTTCTCTTCCTCCATTTTATTAAAATCAATCTTCCAGTTACTTGTTCATCCTCTTATGATTAGATATAATTCTAAAAATTGCTTATGCATTGTTATATCTAGTTCCTAAGAGTCTTGTTTCTTAGATTTGAAATTTCATAAAGATTATCATAGTTTAAAGATAGATCTAGGTGAAGAAATTCCTTTTTGCAAGTAGCTAAATTGTAGATCTAAAGCTTGCTCATAAGGTAGTTTTTTTTTCATTATTTAAAGATTTAAATTCTGCAAGAAAGTGCACGTCATATTGGCTACCCAAAAGGCAAGCCAAGATCCCAAGGAAAGCTTTCTTTCCTTGGTTCCTTTTTGCAAAACTAAATTGTTCCTTTTTAACAATTTTTAACTTAGTATTTTTTTTGGTAATTAGTGTGGTGAACCAAAACACTTTTAAAGTGTTTTTGGGCACATTTGATTTTAATATATTGCTGGTTTTAAGCATATTTAACAAAAAAGAGAAGGAGATTCTACCCATTTTTTGACTCTTGGGTGAACCGGAGCTTCTGTGAGGTTTCCCCCACTGCTGTGCTTCCTTATTAGGCTTGTTGTAAGCTTGTTGTAAGCCTTTGGATCCCAGATAAAAAGGACCAAAGTGCAGTTAGTTTTCTGATATTGTAACCTTTAATAATAAAGAATCACTTCGAGTAGGCTCTTTCGAGCCCACTCCCCATCCCCTCTGGGGAAATTCGCGTCCGTTTCACTTTTTTGCACTTTTTCCCATTTTTTTCTCTAGCTTAGTCTTGTCGTGTAGATTGTATACTTTGATCATATTTATCATTTTTCCATATTTTGAAATCAAATTAATACTAATACTTACCCCACAAATCCCCAATTGAACTGAAAGGTGAAAGAGGATCGTGGTAGGATTAATTAGAAAACCTATGGTGTGTGTTTTTTGCTTCTATTTTCATTGTTACTTTTCACAAGCAAACAGTAAAATGAACCCCTCCTTGATTTCCCAATTGAGGTCCACTTGAACCGAAAGAGATTCCTGGAGGTTTTTTTTTTTAACAAGAACACGCTCTTAAAATTTACTAATAATTACAAGACTCTGGTGTGTATGCTCTACACTTGGATGCGGTTTTGTCCCATCAGTTAAGATGCATCAAAATCAATGCGAGTGATTAGAATAATTAGGATTCACTTTCTCAATTAACCACCGCAGGTGAAAATCCAACGCCTCGATTAAACCGTAAATGGTGGAAAAATACCCAAAGGAAGTGGGAACTACTAGAAAGTGACCTCGAGGCACCGATCTCTGTTACATCCTAGAGGGTGTATTATGAACATAGTCTCAAAGACTCCATCCAACCCACACATTCCTTGCGGGTAGCCTTAGTGGTTGTTACTTTTGGACATACTCCAAGTACCCCCCGGGTATATCTAAAGTCCCCCCCTGCCTAATTTAATTCACTCATTTTTTCACATTAATTTAAAACGTACCAAGTTACAATTGCATAACATTCACTCCAGCACTTGCAAGCACTCTTAATTATTTTCGGCTCCATTTAAGGCACAAGTCAACTGTTTATTTATTTCAATCTATACATGATTGGGTGTCATATCGTGCTTATTTGTGATTGTCTCATCATGTTATATGTTGTTTACAATTGTTAAATCAAAACTCCTAAAAAACTTACTCATTTAATACCATCATCATCTAAGTAACCAGCCTTAGTAACTTGTAGGGTCTACCCCCCTTCGCTTCGTTAGGAGTTTTCTTAAACAAAGGAGTCAAGAACAAGGTGACAGACTTGACTCGAGAATTTTCCCCAAGGACACACTGAGTGGCTTGAATATTTATTCCACGTTTCCCCCTAGGTGTGTGAAAGGAGGAAACATTGCCACCATATGTTCCACCCCGATGCATAAATGCACCAGAAGTTGCAATCCTGAAGAACGAGAAGATTCCGTTGATAGTGCCACTAGTACCCAATGAAGTGAAGGTAGTAAAAGATATTTTACCCAAGGTGCAAAAGATATATTAGGGTGACCATGATAACAAGACGCAACAAGAATTGGACCACAAAAATTATATGGACATTGTGCAGGATACACCGAAGGACCCTCAAAGATATGTTGCAAAGGAATGGGATATGAATCTGGAAAATTCTGGCATATTATCGTTGTTGTATATGCCACATTTTGGGTGCGATACACAAATTAACACATGTGTTAAGAAGTTACTTCTACTTTTCCATAATGGTTTTCTTTGGTTGGGAAATACTATACCTGTGAATGTGAAGCTCATAACTTCCATCACAGGCCTGCCAGCTGCTGGAATGGACCCAATACCACTACTCAAAAAGGATCAAGAGGAAGCCATAGCTAAGAGGATGAAGAAAAATTATGGTGTACAAAGAATTAAAAGAGGGTTTTTTATTCATATCATTAATAACTCCACTATTAGCTTTTCTTCCAAATTATTAGCATCCAAGTTACCCCACAAAATGTAGTCAGACAAGTGCACAGCGGGAGAAATTGCGCTCACACTAGAGCTCTATGTAGAAGGCACTCACATCAACTGGTGTCAATTCTTGTTAAATGAGTTTATTCAAGAGACCACTAATGCACAGAAAAGGGGATGGGCATTTCACTACTCATGGCTATTAATTCTAATTTCATTCATTGCATGGCTTAACCCAACTAACTATCAAGGGGTCGACCTGCAGGTATCTTGTTAAGGATTAAAGTATCAAAACCTTTGGTATCAAAAGGAACCAAAAGAACGACAACAGGCAAGCAATATCGAATTTTTTATGCATGTGGATGATATAAGACACCAGGTAAAGAGCATGTCTAGGTTAGATGCTGCCATTGTCCAAAAATATCCCTCCATTGTTAAGTTTGAAATTGGCCCACAACATATTTACCTCCAACCACGATAGCAACCGCAACACCAAAAGATACAAACCAAGTTTATCATGACTAAAGAGAGCCAAGAAATTATTAATCAATGGTCGAAGGAATGGAGTGTTCTAGCATGTGGAGAAAAAATTCAACAACAAGATAACCAATTACAAGAAGAGGAGGAAAATTAAGAAGAAGACCCCCTGGAGGGTTTACACTCTGACGAAAGTCACACCCCCTCAATACCAACAAACTCAAAATCAGAACATGAGGGGGGGAGCCTCAGGAAGAACAAGTGCAGAAAAGAAGAAAGAAGAAGATGATGAAGGCCAAATGAATTGCAAACACTGTTATCTTGGAAAGTGATGATATGCAACTAATGACTAAAGTAATCACCGAAGCAACACAATCTAGTTTCAAGTCTATAGAAGAACGACAAGAGGAGATTTTAGGTACAGTCACTAACCTTCTTAAGGTTCTATGTAAAGAAATGGAAGAAGTTAAAATTGTTGTTGATTGTCCAAATCCAACAACTGAATCCCAATCCCCAACCGAAACATCACGAATGCAGAAAATTGTGGCCTTTTTGCCAACCCTACCAACAATGGTACAACTCTCTAAAGCTGTTGTTAAGTATGGCACCCTGGAATTTAATCTTGATTTTTAGGATACTGACCATCTTGTTATAGATTTTTCTTCTACGCATATGAACGAAGTATATGTGGTCCAAAATGTTGTCAATGCAGAAATAAGGATGTGGGAGCACCACCTGGATACAAATTTAAAGGCTTCACATCAAGACATCAGGAAAATGAAACGTGGAATTCAAGAGGTTGAACAAAAAAAGCTAGATTTGGATGGTACCTACTAGAGAATCAGTGAATCGATCGCCCTGGCCTGTAGAAACTTTGCAGAAGAAGGAATAACACTAGAAATGGCTCTGGATGCCAATAAATACCAGTTAACTGAATTAGCGGCAGACCTTAAGAAGAAATTAACAGAATTAGAGGAGCAAAGGATTCCCAGCACACCACCAGAAGTGGTAGAAAGCAGACTTGACACAGCCACTCATGCTACAAAAATGATAGTGGAAGCAGAGCAGACATGTGCTAAGGTTGTAGACCAAGTCTCCCAAACTTGGGGAGCTCTATTGGATGATGAGAAATCAAAGAATATTTCAAATGAGCTCATTGTGGTGGAGGAAAATATCACGTAGATGTGTAATGAGATGAAGCAACTACCCTTGGAGCAGAAAAATATCAAGACAACAGAAGTGCGTAGACTGCAACATCAAACCACTGCGTTGCGTGCACAACAACAACAACATGAGGAAAGGGTAGAAGAATTGTAAGTAGAAGCAAAAAGAGTCATAAGGATAATTCAACTTGTGCATCAGAAGGTGTGCAAGGTATCGACCTCAATAGAAAGAGACATATCGGAAGATGTCAGTTACGAGTGGTGGAGCACATGCATAAAACAGAGGAGGAAGTGCTCGTAGAAGCAGAGAAGTTGCTAAAAATCATGGAGGATTTTTAGACCAAAATCAGAGAAATTCATACCATGGATGAATATGTCGCGTGGCTTGGGATGAACCACAGGTGAGTGTTGGGGGCCTATTGGACCTCAGGATAAGCGGGAAGAATTCATGTAGAATTCTTCCTAAGTATGGAAGAAGGGTGTTAAGGAGAAGAGGAAGGAGATACAACAGAGGAAGCAACATCAAAGGAAAGGGAAGAATGCTGTGACATAAGAAGTAAAGTGAGGAAGAAGATAAAGAGAAGGAGTAGGGCGAGGAAGATGTGCCAGTTTGGTTAGCTACGATAGAAGTACAGAGAAAGATATGAGATGACATGGTAGAATATTCATAGAAGCAGGCATGTGAATAAGTGTAACAATAGGAAAATGACAATAAGGCATAACGTTGGAAAGCGATAGTTCTTAGCAATCATGGGTACGATATCGACCAGAGCCAAAGGAAACCACACACATAAAGGCATATTTGTAAGTCATGATGATAACACCTTTTTGTTATGTATTACTAGAATAAGAAAGACAACCTATTGGTTAAAGTGTTGATGTAATTATAACTTCGGAATGTATCCACTTGTATTTCTTATGTATTGTAACCCTATGTTTATCCTGAGATGTGTCTGTAATGTAATTGAGTCATGTCATACCCTGATGTTTATTCCAGGAAGTTTCTATAATATAAACAAGCCATGTCAAGTCATTGTGGGTAACCCTCCTATTGGTCAAGGGTTAAAGTCCCCACAGTTTTGGGGCCCTAGCGTTATTAGACTATCCTAGAGAATTTGACCCTAGGTGAGTCATTATAAGTCGGGGAAATAGTCCCCACCATTGTGTTAAGGATAAACCTCCTTGATGGTCGAAGGAGGTAAAGTCCCCACAAGCTGTGGGGCACAAGGGTTATTAGACACTCCTAGAGATGACGGCTCTAGTAAGTAATTGTTAAGTGAGGCCGACATGTTGGAGTGGGTTTCAAGTGAACGAAATCATATAAATAGAGAGTGAGTCTCTCTATTGATCACAAACACACTCACTCATTGGGGTGCATGAGTGAGAGGAGAAGTTGTGAGGACAAGAGAGAGACTACTGTTGTCGGGAGATCATCTTTATGTTTTTTGGGTTTTACTTTTGGTGCTGATTCTATCTCTGAGGAAGTTGCGGGGTTTTATCCTTTATGGTTTCCCCAAGAAAAATTCTTTGTTTCTCTTGTCTCTTGTGTTTTATTGATGTGCATGTTATTCTCTCAGTTAAATATCCTAATATCATAATGCTAGCTTACATGATAAAAATATAACATGGTATCAGAGCTAACCTGAGAAGAAGACATTGTGCATCTACAGAAGCTAGGGCTTCTTACTTTTTGGGTCTCTCTCTACAAGAGAGAGACTACTGCTATCGGGAGATCATCTTTATGTTTTTTGGGTTTTACTTTTGGTGCTAATTCTATCTCTGAGGAATTTGTGGGGTTTTCTCCTTTATGGTTTCCCCGAGAAAAATTCTTTGTTTATCTTGTCTCTTGTGTTTTATTGCTGTGCATGTTATTCTCTCAGTTAAAGATCCTAAGATCATAATGCTAGCTTACATGATAAAAATATAACATGGTATCATAGCTAACCTAAGAAGAAGACATTGTGCAGCTACAGAAGCTAGGGCTTCTTACTTTTTGGGTCTCTCTCTACAATCCATCAACAAAAGTATGCTAGGTTGACTCTCCAATGAAGGGCGCATCTTTCTGTCGAAGCGGAATTCGATTACAAGCATTTTTAGTTTTGGTGCGGGAAATTAGGGCTTCTTGCAGAAGAGGAATTTTTTAGTGATCCCAGCATAGAATTTCTCTCCTCATCAAAATATAAGTTTAGAGACCTAGATCAATATTTTTGGTTGGGTGAAACTTTGGGAAAGTCAAACCCTAGTTTGACCCCGAGATGGAAAAACCCTAAAATACTAAAACTGATAATTTTTGGTACATTAGCTATATATTGAGATTGGAAAAGGATCAGGAGCTGAAAATTGCAAAGGCTGAATATGAAATCTTGATTTACACTGTATCCAAAAATCCACCTCATTTTCTCTATATTAGGGGAGATATGATCCCTACAAGTTAGGGTTCCATCCTCTTCCAAATCCATAAACAAGACACCTAGGGATAATTGCTATATCTCTGGCTAAAAAGGTCCAAATGAAATTTCTGAAGATGTTCCAAAAAGGGCACGGACTGTAATTTCTGTGGTTTAAGTTTTATACCCAGAAGAGGAAACAGTGACATGTGGTATTCCATACAACTTCACTATTCTCAAAAGTCATGTAACAGGTCACCTTGGGAAAATGATCCTAAGTCCCAATTGGTGAAACCAATTCTGATGAAACCTATGGTGTTGGAATAGGGACATGCGAGAATACCTTAGTGCGAAGTTTTAGACACAGAGGAGTAGTCATTTCAGAGATACCACAAAAACAGTAACAGGCAGTTCTGTAGAAGAAATTGGAAAACTAGGGCTTCCTGTTCTGGGAGCTTCCCTCCACTGTTTTCAAAAAAGGAGTACATGGGATAGCTCAAATTGAAGAGATCTATCTTTCTATCCAATCAGATTTGAAATATTCCAAGTTTTGAAAATTAGGGTTTGTCTGACAAACCCTAGATCAGCCAGCTCCGGAACCAGGATGAACACCTCAAATTGGTAAGATCTAATATTTTGCTATTTTAATTTAAGGTTCTCATTTCAAAGTAATCTATCACATAAGCTTGATTATAATCTTGGTGAAGTTGACAACTTCCAAGCATGGAAGTATTTGATCTCTCTGAAGAAAATGAATCGGACACCTACATGAGTGGGGAGGTTCCAGTTCCAGAGGGAGATGAGGCTAAAAGCCTTACACCAGAAGAACTTGGTCAAGGCCAAAAATATCATTGTTGATTCAATAACGGATCACAATGTACCACAAGTGTCTTCCCTAAAGACACCGAAGATGTTTGATTCCTTGACCAAGCTATTTGAAGGGAAGAACATAGATCAGAATAGGACTTTGAGAAAATAGTTGAAGAATGTGAAGATCTAGAATGCAGAGACCATACAGTCATACTTTATGGGGGTCTCTCAAATCAGAGAACAACTTGAAGCGGTAGAAGAAGAAGTGGAGAATGCAAAAGTGGTGATAACCACCTTGAATGGCCTCCCAAGATCATGGGATTCATTCATGCGAGGAATGTGTGCCAGTAGGAAGTGATTACTTTTAGCAGGCTCTGGGAATAAGAATAAGCTCGACTCATAATAATAGAAGAGAAGATGGGAGCAACTGAAGATCAAGCTCTCACCATCCAAAGAATATCCTTCAACCAATGAGGAATATGAAGATCTCAACTCTTGAAGAACCTCTTATCCACCTTATCATTTAGATAAGAAATGATGCTATTGTGAATGAAGAAGATGATGAAGCTGAAGGATCAAGAAGGAGTCTACCCACGAAACAAATAAAGATAAGTATTCAATTGTCATTTCATGATATTGTTTATATTCAGTTAATGTATTATGAATGATAGAATGTTTGCATTAATGACAGTATACTTATAATATGCATGTGATGGGTAAGTAGCTCATGGTGCTATACAACTCTCCATTGCTACTTATCTAGAATGAAACCTCTTTGCTGACATATTAGAATAGTGCACAATCTCAATGTTGTCCTAGTAGAGATGTAAGGCATCTAGAAAAGTTTCTGTGAGATATGGATGAATGTTGTATTGGCTAAAGTAGTTGCATGATCATATATTTATGCATAAGAACTTTCCAGTATGCATATTCCTTATGAAACGTTTCTAACCATACAACTAATGCATTTGAATTATAGGAAAGATCGCATACATAATCGCCTACAAGCAAAGAAGGATGAGACTTGTTTCAAAGAACAAGTGACGACACTTCAAAATGAAGAATAATATGACGAATGTAGTGACATCATTGATGCAGAACCTTCTATCCATGAAGAAGTAAGCAAGAAGAAAGGGAAGGCCAGTTCAAGAAGAATGATGTCTAGGATGCAGCATCGATACATGAAGGAAAGTTCGTAGTTCCATCATGTAGTAGATGGAAACATCGTGGGATAAAAGGCATAGAATACAAAGAGACATTTGTAGGCAGTGGGAGTTGAGAGACATGACATGTAGAATCTTGTGTGCAAATAAAATAAGGCCTTGTACGAGTTCAGAAGACACCCATGGGCTAACACATACATGATGAGCTTGATGAAGATCTGAACCTTTGCTACAAGGTTGATAAAGGATGACAAGCTCACAGATGGGTGTGAGAAGAACGCTTTCAAAAATAGAGGATCTTGGTATCCAGTGACCCTAGATGGATACATAGAATATTAGTAGCAGAGGAAGCTACTTGTCACTCTAGTACATAATGTTTTAGTGCATAAAGTATGGAAGACAGAGGGAGCATGATGCATCAGAGGGAGTGACTGCAGAAGATCCTGAGGTTTGACATGGTACGACAGGATGGATAGATTACTGATGACTCTAGGATTTACTAAGAGTAAAGCGAATTCCAACCTTTGCTTCAAGGTTGAAGGCGGAAGACCAGTGATTCTCATGTTATGTGTCGATGCACTATTTTTCTAGGCATGGAGGTGTGGAAAAATGCAGATGGAATCTCCCTCGGACAAGGGAAGTATGCAATAGAGATCCTGAAGAGGTTTGGGATGATGGACTAGAAGGCCATGACCACACCTATGGCATCGAACCTGAAGCTATTGAGTGATGCTTCATCAGAGACAGTTGATGCTATGATGTATCATCAGATAATTGGGTCCTTGATGTACCTGATGAACATGAGACCAGACATTTGCTTTGCTGTGAACACCTTGAGACAGTTCTTGACAGATCTGAGACACGTTCACTTGATTGTTGCAAAGCATATTTTGAGGTACCTGAGGGGTACAATTGATGATGGGCTCAAGTACGAGGTGAATCAGAAGATTAACCTGGAGGGTTATGTTGATTCATATTGGGCAGGTAGTGCAATCAATAGGAAGAGCACTTCAGGGTGTTGTTTCAGTATGGGATCAGGTGTGATCTCTTGGTTTAGTAGGAAGAAATCCTATGTGGCACTGAGTATAGATGAAGCAAAGTATGTCACTGCTTGTTCAGCTAGTTGTGAGGAAATATGGATGTAGAAGCTACTGTTTGATTTATTTGATCTCCGGATGGATGCTACTTGTATACATTGTGACAACCAGAGTTGCATGAAGTTGTCAGAGAATCCAGTGTTCCATGACAAGTCGAAGCATATAGAGATCAAGTATCACTATATCAGGGATATGGTGCAGAGGGGAGCAGTGAAGCTCCAGTATGTTGCGACAAAGGAACAGATAGCTGATGTGTTGACAAAGCCATTGGCTAGGGTGAAGTTCGAGTACTTCAGGGAGAATCTTGGTGTTCTCCAGATTGAGGTTTCCTCCAAAGGCAAATGATGAGACCCAGAGCCATTCTGACATGGTGAGAGGATTGGTTCCTTCTATGGTCAAATGTAAGGGTTGATCCATTCTGTCATGGTGAGAGGATTGGTTCCTTCCATGTCAGATGTGAGTGCTGATCCATTCTGATGTGACTGTAGGATTGGTTCTTACATGATCAAAAGTAAGCGTTGAATTCCATTCGTGGAATGGAGGTGCCTGGTCAGTTACCAGGTAGCTCAGTCTGAGACTGGGGGCCATTCTGATATGACTGTAGGATTGGTTCCTAAAATATTAGATGTGAGTGCACACCCTTCTGACATTGGTTGTCAGATGTAAGTGTAGATCCCTTTCAACATGAAGGATTGGTTCCTTGCATGGTCGAATATAAGTGATGAGCCTTTCTAACATTGGTTGTCATATGTAAATGCAGAGCCTTTTGGCATGGAGGATTGGTTCCTCGCATGGCTGAGTGTAAGTGTTGAGTCTTTCCAAAATTTGTCAACAGATGTGAGTGCTAGGCCTTTCTGATAGGGTTGTGGGAGGTGTTCCCACATGGTTAGATGTGAGTGTTGGGTGTGCCTTTCTGATATGATTATAGGATTGGTTCCTACATGATCATATGTAAGTGTTGGGCTTTAGGGTCAGATATAAGTGTTGGAAGAATACCTACATGGAGGCTAGGCCTACAACCAGCATGAAAAAGGGCTGGCTCTGTAGAACTTCCTGTGACGAGAAGAATCAAGAGATAGCACCTGTGATGATGATCCAGTAGAGATGTTTCGACCAGAGATGATTCAGATCAAGTGATGATCCAAATCTAGTGGTGATGATCCAGATTGAGTAATGATCCAGATCCAGTGATGATGATCCAAATCCAGATGAATATGACTTGAAGATGAAGATGACGAGAACTCAATGATGATCCAGATGATACAGAGAAGAATACTTGTGCTAATAAATTGTGTCAAGAGAATACCTTCCTAGTTAAGAGGGAGTGTTGATGTAATTGTTACTTCAATATGTATTCACTTGTATTTCTTATGTATTGTAACCTGATGTTTATCATGGGATGTGTCTGTAATGTAATTGAGTCATGTCATACCCCAATGTTTATTCCGGGAAGTTTCTATAATATAAACAAGTCATGTCAAGTCATTGTGGGTAACCCTCCTATTGGTCAAGGATTAAAGTCTCCGCAGTTGTGGGGCCCTAGGGTTATTAGACTATCCTAGAGAAGTCAACCCTAGGTGAGTCATTGTAAGTCAGGGCAATAGTCCCCACCATTGTGTTAAGGATAAACCTCCTTGTTCGTCGGAGGAGGAAAAGTCCCCACAAGCTGTGGGGTAGTAGGGTTATTAGACACTTCTAGAGATGTCGGCTCTAGTAAGTAATTGTTAAGTGAGGCTGACATGTTGGAGTGGGTTTCAAGTGAATGAAAGAATATAAATAGAGAGTGAGTATCTCTATTTATCACACACACACTCACTCATTGGGGTGCATGAGTGAGAGGAGAAGTTGCTAGGACAAGAGAGAGACTACTGTTGTCGGGAGATCATCTTTATGTTTTTCGGGTTTTACTTTTGGTGTTGATTATATCTCTGAGGAAGTTGTG
Source organism: Pseudotsuga menziesii (assembly GCA_001517045.1). Taxonomy (NCBI): domain Eukaryota; kingdom Viridiplantae; phylum Streptophyta; class Pinopsida; order Pinales; family Pinaceae; genus Pseudotsuga; species Pseudotsuga menziesii. The sequence goes on along the minus strand of LPNX010720944.1, from coordinate 300,922 downwards.
GGGTTTTCTCCTTTATTATTTCCCTAAGGAAAATTATTTGTGTCTCTTGTCTCTTGTGTTTTATTGCTGTGCATGTTATTCTCTCAGTTAAAGATCCTAAGATCATAATGCTAGCTTACATGATAAAAATCTAACATAAAGATAGTAAGGAGACAGGGATAGGGAATGAAGCTGAGTCTATTAGGGTATGTATCGAGTCAGTATTTAGTATGTACAATCATGTATAGGATCTGTATCAAGTCTATAATAGGGATATAAAAGGAGGAACCCAAGCTGTAAATGGGTTAGATAGTTTTGATCTAATTAGATGATACAACAATTTTGGGTAATCTCTAAACTCTTGGAAAAGAAGCTTGAGCTAGACTTGAGAGAGATAGTTTTTGGTTAATGACTCTGGATCACTGAGTGCATCATAGTAGTGGTTTTGTAGCTATGTGTGCAGACATGTGGAGAAGGTTGAGTCGATCCAGGATGTGTGCAGATCACTAGAAGGAGTAGAGTAGAGCGAGAGGAGATAAGATTAGAGAGGATGAGAGGGAGGAAAAGTCTATAAAGATAGAAGAGAATATCTTGAACAAAGTATGCAGATTTTTGTGTAGAGAAAAGGTGCATCTATTTCCTCATGCCAATGCCAGATGAAGAGAACCTATTGCAGCTGCAACGTTTCTCCCAAATTTCTTAAAATTTTGGACCCTCCTTTTAATTTTTATCTTGCCTAAGATTGTTTGGATTGCTGAACTCTGTTTCTGTTTTCCCTCTACTACAAACTTGAATTGTTGGAAGTTGAAGTGAGGTCAATTACTTTCATGCATTTTGGAAAACTGCTTCCTATCTACAAACACGTTAACGGTGGAGTTTTGAAAATGATATCTTTTTGGTCTGAATGATTTCCTTCATCGCTATCGGAAGTCTGTTTACATTTGAGTCGAAGCTTGTTTCTCTTTGTTGTCACTGTTTCGGAGGTTAAATGAATTGATTTCATTGTTGCCCAGCCTAAATATTTTGAACACTTAACACTTTGTTTTTCGATAAATTTTCGTTGTCGAAAGTTTTTTGGACAGTAAAACGGGGCCATAGTTCTCTACGCAGCCACTGTTGCAGAAGCTAAACGTTGAATGTTCCAACTTTTAGCTCTTTTCTTTTTCGATGTCGAGGTTTTTTACTTTGCGATATTTTTTGATTTTCGCTCTCGGAACGGTTTATAACTTCAATCGAAATCCATAGTCCTTATGTCGTCTGTCATTGTAGCTCCTCAGCAGACTAACCATCCGATGTATAACTATTCCGCTCAATGATGGATAGTTGTTTCTTGCACCGGTCATGCAGTTTATTGTTTCAAACTTTTTGCCTTGCGATGATTTTTTCTTTTTGTTTTGCTATCAGAATGTTTTGATAAATAGTTGGAGTTTAGTCTTCTCGATTGTCGATGTTTTTCAATTGATGGCAGAAGCCATAATCAATGTGACTCCCGTCGTTGCGGTTGTGCAGTGCGCTTTATATCCGACGGTTAGTTGATTCATATGCCGACGCAGTACCGGTTAGGCCTCCAAGCTTTCAATCATCGATATTCTTAGTTGGTCACGGAGCCCGTAGTCTTTCCGTCACCTGCCATTGTGGTTCCTCTTTGAACTAATCACCCGATCCTTAGTGAGTTCGCTTGTCGATGAAGTTTTTCCTGCCGACACTTTATGATTGGTCGTTCTGATCTCTGATACATCGACAGCAGCTTTTTATGATTTTTTTTCATCAACGATGTATTTGATCATGGAAGCTGCAGTCTGATGGTATTCTGCCGGTGTGGCTCCTCAGTGAACTGATCATCCAACTGTAGTTTTTTCACTCGCTGAAGTGGATTATCTGCCAAATGATTAGTGTCTTTTGCTTCCGACTATCGGTAGGGTTTTCCCACCGTGTTTTTGTTGTGTCGTTACTCTACTTTATGGGATGGCAAAGTTTTCCCATGAGTGTTGGTCGAGTAAAAGTTTATGTGATGAAGAGCGCAGTTTGGGGGTTTTGGCGTACTGAAGAGTGGTGGTTACTTTGTCTTTTCATGCTTTAAATTTGTTTAGAGTTCATTTTACAGAATGCATGTATTAATGCAGTTTGTATTACTTTATTAAACCCTGAATGGTCTAAATCTGCTATTTTCAGGACAGGATGATCACTGCGAGTAAGATGTGTTTAAAAAACAAAGTAGAAGGGAGGAAGCAAGGAAGGAAATGGTAGAAGAATGAAGAAGCAGAAATAGAGAAAAGAATAAGGAAGTCAGTCTAAGCTCAACAGGATCTAGCCAGAGACTAATGGATTACTGAGCATAATAAATAGAGGCAGAGGCCCATGCTTGGAAAAGTTCGGCAATTACCAAGCTGGTCCCTTTTCATAAGATGATTTTAAATCGTAAATTTGAATTGTAACATTTGTATGAGTCATGAGCATTCACAAAATGACAAAACTATGATATTAAAATGGTTGGGGGAGCCCAAAGGTCACCCGGCGGGGCAACTCAAAGGTTTTGTTGTTTTTGAATAAATATAGGAAAGTTAGAGGGAATAAGGGAATTTTTCCCGGTTAGATTTGTGAAGACATATTGTAAGAAGAACTATTTCTTTTTGCAATAGATAATTACAATTTGCCTGTTGGAGAAATCTTGGTGGAATGTTCAAATGTTGTGCTATGGATTTGTTGAAGAGGAATTATTTCATTTTTAGCTTTGTGTCCATTAATTGTGATATCGTTCTAACTCTTTGAACCTATGTTCTTGTATGAATGTTCTCTGGTTTATTTTATGAAAATTTCCACTATGAGTAATGAATTTTGTTCATAAACAATTGGCTATCTGGTTGTTCAAATATCTTTAAATGTTCATGTGTTTTGAAAGAAGTATCAGCTATCTGTGATTTTTCATAATGCATGTACAAAATACATTACTCATAATGAATGATAATCTTGCTCCCTAGGGATAGGTTAGGTAGTTAGTTTTAATTTCTCGCTGTGTGTGATTCAGATGCGAGAGAGTTTAAGACGAGAGGTAAGAACCTGCGCATCACATTGTGACTGCTCCTCATATTCTCTATCAATATGCATTCTTAGATAAGCACTTGCATCTCATACTTAAAGTCAAAATACAAAAATATACACGGTGGACAAGGCCGCAACCGGTAAAACCCTTTATTTTTGTTACTTGACCTACGGTAGCCAGACAAATTCCCTACACCAAACAGTCACGGTCTAGTTGGGAACATTGATTGGAGAGAATCCCTCACTGTTGTTACCTGCGAATTTCCAGGCCTCAATAGTTTCTGGTGCTAGAAGGAGGGCCACCAGTGCATGGCTGGTCGAGGAAACCCGTTTTCTCGAGATTATTCCACCGATGACAGTTCAGAAAGCAGTTTGTTTCCCAATCCAATTCCTGAAGAAAAGGGTAAAGAGCACTTGTATTCTATCGATAACAAAGTATTTAATGATCTGAGAAGAAATACTAGGGCATATGTGAAGAATATTGGAGGATTACCGATTATCCCTGACTTACCCAGAAGAGAATATAAGAAGAAAGACTGTCCTGTATTGGAAGACTCAGTGTTGGTTGGAGATTTGGAAGAACTTGTAGAAACATCCTTACAGGAAGTTGTTTAGCATTTGAATCAAGTGGGCCTAGAGACCCCTTACTGTTCACTTGTTCATACTCATATTCATTCACCACCTCACTCTCCACCCAGACTCATGGCAGGCGTAAACGCAAATCAGCCACCCAACCCACCAAATCCACCACCTGCTTGGAAAGCCAGATCACCTTTAAACCTAACACCTCCTTTGCATGACTTACCTCAGGATTTTGAGAAAATGTTGCCCAAATTTGACCCAAGTGAAAAGATTTTAGTAGATGATCACTTGAAAAGATTTTACTTGGCCATAGAAGGATTAAGGGCTGGAGAACACGAAGATGTAGTTTGCAGACTTTTTCCACATACCCTTAAAGGAGAAGAAACCTCATGGTATTTTGGTCTGCCTGCAAACTCAATCCCAGACTGGGATACTTTTGAAAGAATATTCAGAAATAAATATGCAGCCCAAAAAACCCATGCAACACTAATGAAAGGTTTAGGCACTTTGAAAAAAGAAAGAAAGGAAAAGTTTCATAATTTTACTCAAAGGTTTTCTGCTTACCTTAAGAATTTATTTGCAACTGATAAGTCCTCTGACATGGTTTTGATTGAATAATATACCTCAGCTTTAGGTCTTGACTTGGCTATGTTCGCAAAAGCTCAAGTTAAGCCTACGTTATCGGAGACTTATGAAGAAGCTGAAAGAGTAGAGGATGAAAAGGAAAGTATAGAAGATTATCCTGAGCAATCTGGAGAAAAACCTTTTTGGAAGAAAGCCTTATTACTGTCTAAACCTAAAGAGGAGCAATCACATAATTTTGAGGGGATGTTAAAAATGATGTAGAAACTTTCCAATAGAGTAATAGATTTGGAGAAAGAGAAGGAAGCTCAGAAAGCATATAAGCCGTATTACAAGAGAAGAGAGGATAACCACCAATCCAAACCCCCTCTGCATGGCCTTGCATCTATGAACTTAACGGAGGTAGGGATGGATAACTTTTTCACTTTTCACCAACAACCCCATTCTGAAAAGAATTGTCCTCAATGGATAAATTCAATGACATTGGTTATGAATCAGCTGTTGGATTCCAAATTAACTGAGGATAATGATGAAGGAGGGGAAATTTAACAATAAATCAATAGAAAAATAGGAGGATATGCCATGGTTTTATGGGACTGTGTATCGTTGTTTGATGACGAGGAAGAACAAGATCTGAGACATGAAGATACCCTAGAAATAAATGTAACGACAAGGAGCTAAGGGTTGATTAAGGAAAATAGTCTTATGCTCCCAAAAATTAGGAGACTTCAAAAGAATGTTAAGAAATTTCAAAAAAACTCCTCAGCTAATAAAATTTCAGAATTTATCATCACCAGTGAAAATCCTAGACAAATCGACATGCCTATTAAGCCCAATGAAGAAAAGATAAATAATGTTAAACTGAATCTCACAGAACATAAGATGGATTATGACATTGTGGAGGATATAAAAAAGGTAAGGGCGAACATCTCCTTATTTGAGATGTGCAATGTGCCGCAGCAGAAAGAAAAGCTATAGAAAGCACTTGAAATATCAGAGGAAAAGCTTCCCACTGACAATCATCCCTAAGAAAAAGAAATTGGTGAAGCAAGTATGGGAGGTAATCCTGAATGCAAGACTCCACCTTTTCTCCTTACTTTTCAATTTTTCAACCACAACGTGCATAACTTCCTAGTAGACTTGGGGGCATCAGTCAATGTTATGCCATTGTCAGTTTGCAAAACGATAAATGGGAAACCTAAACCTTCTACATGGAGGGTCATTCAGTTGGATAGAACAAATGTGAAGGTAATTGGGGAAATGGAGGATGTTCTCATTCGCTTATCTTCTAATGATAAGGTATGTCAATTCATTGACATCGTGGTGGCTGACATACCGGAAGCTTATGGACTTGTTTTGTGTAGATATTGGTCGGTAAAGCTTAGTGGATATTTTGCCTCGAATTGGTCACATCTGTGGCTACCTTATAAAGGAAGGCCAAATCAAATTAAATTTTTAAGGAAGCCACACATGAAACACAATGTTACTCAGTTCGAAGAAACAAATGAACCAGTGAATTCTGTTTTGGGAAATTACTTTATTGAACTAGAACTAGGAAATTATCAAGTGGAAGAAGCCAACGATATGTATGATGCTCAACCTGATCTCCTTTGATTCTCACAGGCTGATGAAATCGATTGTAAAATAGTAGACTTAACTGTAGATGTAGGTATTAATTCACGCACAATAGAGGTTTGCAATTTTTTGATGCTTTTCTTTGATGGTTCTAAAAATTTAGAGGGGTCAGAAGCCGGCTGTGTCCTGATTGATCGTAAGAAAAATAAAAATTTCCTTTCATGTAGGTTAGAGTTTGAATGTACCAATAACACAGCTGAATATGAAGCATTAGTTCAGGGACTAAGAAAAGCAATTGAATTAAAGGCAAAAAATCTGAAAGTGTTGGGAGACTTTGAAATAATTGTAAATCAAATTCGAAATCAAATACATTGCATTTCTCCTCATTTAAAATATTATCAAAATGAAGTATGGGATTTACTTAAATGTTTTAGTGCATTTAACATTGTATTGATTCCTAGACTTAAGAATGCAGTAGCTGACTTGTTGGCCACCTCAGCTGCGAGGCTTGTGCCCTCTAATAATCGGTGCTCTATTGAATTGATTTTCAGGCCTTCAGTTCCAAATATGATTACCAATCTACGAGTATTTGATGATGATCAACAAATGATAGAATGCTTGATAAATGACGAGACCTTCAAAGGGGTGATTATTGATGAAGAACATCAAGCCAAGCTAAAATTCAATAATTTTATTCGTAAAGGAGTCAGGACTTTGGAGCGAATGTTTGATTTGAATGAGAAATTTAGAAGGCCAGTGAATTTGAAGACTCATAGCTCGTCTCTATAGTTCAAGTCAATTAATTTGGGGACTGAAATTGAGCCTAAATATGTGAATTTGGGAAAGTGTTTCTCCCCAGGTGAAATGAATAAGTTCATCAGTTTATTCAAACAATACAAAGATGTTTTTGCCTGGACATATGAAGATCTGAAGACATATGACACCAATATTATTCAACATGTTATCCCCATCAAATCTGGAATCAAACCTTATCAGCAGCCTTTAAGTAAAATGCATCCAAAATTAGAGCCATTGATTCAGAATGAAGTTAAGAAGCTATTGGATGCTAGAATTATCTTCAAGGTTAGACACTCGGAATGGGTTTCAAATTTGGTACCGGTACGGAAGAAATCCATAGAAATTAGACTATGTGTGGATTTCAGAAACTTAAATCACGCTTCGGATAAAGACAATTATCCTATCCCACCCATGGAACAGATATTGCAAATGGTTTCGGGTTCTGAATTATTCTCTTTATTAGATGGATTCTCAGGCTACAATCAAGTGTTAGTAGCTGAAGAAGACAAACTTAAAACTACATTCAGAACCAGATGGGGAACTTTTGCTTACAGAAGGATTCCCTTTGGACTCATAAACGTTGGAGCTACTTTCTAGAGGGCTATGGACATAGATTTTCACGGTCTGATTGGTTGCAGTGCTATAGTATACCTCGATGACATTGCAATATTTTCAAAGAAAAGCGAGGAACACGCGTTTCATCTAAAACAAATTTTTGAACTTTGCCGAAAATATGGTGTCTCACTAAACCCCAAGAAGAGCATGTTTTCCTTTACCGAAGGTAAGTTGTTCGGTCATGTGGTTTCTAAGAAGGGGATCTCCATAGACCCAGAGAGGATCAAAGCTATTGAACAGATTCCCTTATCCCATAATAAAAAGGGCATGCAATCATTTATGGGGACAATAAATTTTGTGTTAAGGTTTGTGCCAGATTTCGCTCAGATTGTTAAACCTTTGCAACAAATGGTCAAACAAATTGTACAATTCAAGTGGACTGATGTAGAGAACAATGCATTTAGAAAAATAAAGACAGCGGTTGCACATGCACCCTCCCTCAAGAGTCTGGATTTTGAGAAAGATTTTATTTTGTACACTTTCGCATCTGACGATTCACTAGCATCGGTGCTTACCCAGAAGGAAGATGGGGGAGATGATTTCCCCATATCGTTTATGAGTACTAGTTTGCAAGGGGATGAATTGAATTACCCAGCCGTGGATAAACAAGCTTATGCTGTGTTCAAAGCGGTAAAACAATTCAAACCATACATACTTAAGAACCGGATAAAGGTAATCGTTCCACACCCAGCTGTGAGGTCTCTTTTCGTAAAAAAAGAGTTAGGAGAAAGAAGAGCCAACTGGGTAACAACTCTACAGGAGTATGACCTCGAGTTCAAGCCAGCCTCCATAGTTAAAGGGCAGGGGTTGTGCAAACTAATGACTGAAAATAAAGACAATGAAGAAAATAACTGGGAAAACGAAGCTGAGTTACATTTAACGGATGCATGTCCTCTGTTCACAGCTTCAGACTCCTGGTATCGAGACCTTGTGCATTACCTTCAGGCGGGATTGTTACCAGAACACTGGAATTCTAAGCAAAGGAGAGCATTGCGTCTTAAATCAGCCTCATATCAGATTGTTGAAGGAATATTATTCAGAAAGAATTATGATGGAGTTCTTCTTAGATGCTTAGAGAAAGAAGATGCAAAGAATGTCATGATAGACCTACATGATGGGCCTATTGGAGGACATTTCTCCGGAGATACAACAGCCCATAAAATTCTCAGAACCAGATATTATCGGCCCACACTATTCAAAGATGCACATGCCCATGTCAAAAAGTGCGACATCTGTCAAAGGTGTGGTGGAAGACAAGTTAAAGCAGCAAGACCATTAAATCCTATGATGATAACAGAACCTTTTGAGCAGTGGGGGATGGACATCATTGGGGAGATCAATCCAAATTCTTCCTTGCAACACAAATATATTCTGACGGCAACCGATTACCTCACTCGTTGGGTCGAAGCCATTCCGTTGCGTAAAGTGAATGAAGATGCGGTCATGGACTTATTGTAAGATCATATTATGACCAGGTTTGATGTTCCAATTTCTTTAGTTTTTGATAATTCTACTTATGTTTCCTCTATTAGATTAACTACATTTGCTCATGAAAAAGGAATTAAGTTTCACTACTTTGCAAATTACTATCCACAAGGAAATGGCTTGGCTAAATCTACGAACAAGAATCTTATTAGAATTTAAAAAAAACCTGTGATAGAAAACCAAAGGAGTTGGCACTCAGCATTACCAAATTCTCTTTGGGTTGATAGGGTCACCCCCAAGACTTCATTAGGTGTGCCCCTGTATCCCCTTGTTTATGGAAAAGAGGCCATTCTACCTCCCAATATCATGCTACCCTCCTCCATAATAGCTCAAGAATCAAGAGGATCAGATAATGAAGTCTTGCAAATGAGGATACATAATCGTTTGAAGGCAGAAGAATCTAGATCCAAGGCTAGAGAATGTTTCAAACAACAACAGGAGGTAGTGAAGAGGTGGTTTGATAAGCACAAAGCTGGAAACAAATAATTTGAGGTGGGAGATTTGGTTCTCAAGTGGGATCACCCTCATGATAAGAAAGGAAAACACATGAAATTTCAACAGTTATGGGTAGGCCCTTTCCATATTGCAGCAAAACTTGTCCCCTCAACCTACAAATTGCAAGATTTACAAGGGTGGGAAGAGAACTTACCAGTTAATGGTTTAGTTCTCAAACCATATTTTTCTTGATTTTTGTTTTGGATTTTTGTTGTACATAAATAAATTGATTTGGTTGTTTATTTTGATTTACTTTATTTTGGTTTGTTCTAGTTTAGATTTTGATTGATTTCAATAAAAGAAGCAAAATTTTGGTTGCATGGAGGGCATCAGAATTATGGATTAACTAAAGTCCTTGAGTGTAAGACTGTGTACTATTGTTTTATCTGAAAGAATCTCTTCTAGTTTAGCAGTTTTCCTGAATGGCTATGAACACATTGAAGTCCTACTTAATCCTCGTAAATTAACTTAGGATCAAAAGGTCTGGAATACTATTTCGAGGCTCCATCCATCTCACATTTAAAAATGTCCTAGGGGGTGACAACAAAAGACCCACGAAAAGGAAGCAGGGTAAACAGTATATTATATATAAATGATCCCATGCCAAAAATTCAGAAAGAAAGGCAGATAAGAGTAAAAAAAGTCCTAAGAAAGTAATATGTATCAAAACAAAGTACTGAACCAAATGAGTACAAAGTTGCCAAAGTTCTTCTCCGTCCATGAGCTGAAAATTAAATACATCTCTCACACAAAAGGACACTATGGATAGAGGAGCCTGAATAAAAATTCAGAAAGAAATGCATGCAGGAGGAATCATAAAGGACAAAAAAGTCCAAAAGCACAAAAAGTGCAAAATGGCATGGGAATGAGGAACAAATGAATATTTGTGTTTACCATATGTTACAATCCTGTGGTGTTCGAGCTAGAAGCTACCCGAAGACAGAGGTAAAAAATGAAACTCATCTTCTCGTCCTCAAAAGAGTTATCTTGAATTTGAAATATTGGGTTCCATTTTCATAAATTGGACCATCATCAATGATTAAAAGTACATATATTTTCCATTTGGGAAATCCAGACATCTAGAAGAATTCAACATGTTGGTTTTATTGTCAAACAATATGTTACTTAAGGAATAAATTATCCATAGATCTAGGTTCACCAGGTAGTCGCCAATTGTTGCAGCTACAACTTTTCTCCCAAATTTCTTAAAATTTTGGACCCTCCTTTTATTTTTTATCTTGCCTAAGATTGTTTGGATTGCTGAACTCTGTTTCTGTTTTCCCTCTGCTACAAACTTGGATTGTTGGAAGTTGAAGTGAGGTTAATTGCTTTCATGCTTTTTGGAAAACTGCTTCCTGTCTGCAAATGCATTAACGGTGGAGTTTTGAAAATGATGTCTTTTTGGTTTGAATGATTTCTTTCATCACTATCGGAAGTCTGTTTACGTTCGAGTCGGAGCTTGTTTCTCTTTGTTGTCACTATTTCAGAGGTTAGACGAACTGATTTCATTGCTACCTAGCCTAAATATTTCAAACACTTAACACTTTGTTTTTCGATAAATTTTCGATGTCAAAAGTTTTTTGGACAGTAAAATGGGGTTGTAGTTCTCTACGCAGCCACCGTTGTGGAAGCTAAATGCTGAATGTTCCGACGATTAGCTCTTTTCTTTTCTGATGTCGAGGTTTTTAACTTTGCAATATTTTTTGCTTTTCACTCTCGGAACAGTTTATAACTTCAATCGAAATCCATAGTCCTTATGTCGTCCGCCGTTGCGGCTCCTCAGCAGACTAACCATTCGATGTATAACTGTTTCGCTCATCGATGGATAGTTGTTTCTTGCACTGATCACGCAGTTTATTGTTTTAAAATTTTTGCCTTGCGATGATTTTTTCTTTTTGTTTCACTATCGGAATGTTTTGATAAATAGTTGGAGTTTAGTCTTCCCGATTGTCAACTTTTTTCAATTGATGGCAGAAGCCATAGTCAATGTGACTCCCGTCGTTGCGGTTGTGTAGTGTGCTTTCTCTCCGACGATTAGTTGATTCATATGTCGATACAGTACCCGTTAGGCCTCCGAGCTTTCGATCGCCAATATCCTCAGTTGGTTGCAGAGCCCGTAGTCTTTCCGTCACTCGCCGTTGCGGTTCCTCTTTGAACTAATCACCCGATCCTTAGCGATTCCACTTGCCAATGAAATTTTTCCTGCTGACACTTTATGATTGGTTGTTCCGATCTCCAATACATCGACAACAGCTTTTTATGATTTTTTTTTCCAACGATGTATTTGATCGCGAAAGCCGCAGTCTGATGGTCTTCCGCCATTGCGGCTCCTCAGTGAACTGATCATTCGATTGTTATAGTTTTTTCTCCTGTCGAAGTGGATTATCTGCCAAATGATTAGTGTATTTTGCTTCCAACTATCAGTAGGGTTTTCCCACTGTGTTTTTGTTGTGTCGTTACTCTACTTTATGGGATGGCGGAATTTTCCCATGAGTGTTGGTTGAGTCAAAGTTTATGTGATGAAGAGCGCAGTTTGGGGGTTTTGGCATACTGAAGAGTGGTGGTTACTTTTTCTTTTCATGCTTTAAATTTGTTTAGAGTTCATTTTATAGAATGCATGTATTAATGCAGTTTGTATTACTTTATTAAACCCTGAATGATCTAAATCTGCTATTTTCAGGACAGGATGATCACTGCGAATAAGATGTGTTTAAAAAACAAAGTAGAAGGGAGGAAGCAAGGAAGGAAATGGTAGAACAATGAAGAAATAAAAATAGAGAAAAGAATAAGGAAGTCGGTCTAAGCTCAATAGGATCTAGCCAAAGACCAACTAATTACTGAGCATAATAAATAGAGGCAGAGGCCCATGCTTGGAAAAGTTCGACAGTTACCAAGCTGGTCCCTTTTCATAAGATGATTTTAAATCGTAAATTTGAATTGTAACGTTTGTATGAGTCATGAGCATTCACAAAATGACAAAACTATGAGATTAAAACAGTTGGGGGAGCCCAAAGGTCACCCGGCGGGGCAACCCAAAGGTTTTGTTGTTTTTGTATACATATTGGAAAGTTAGAGAGAATAAGGGACTTTTTCTTGGTTAGATTTGTGAAGACATATTGTAAGAAGAACTATTTCCTTTTGCAATAGATAATTACAATTTGCTTGTTGGAGAAAGCTTGGTGGAATGTTCAAATGTTATGCTATGGATTTGTTGAATAGGAACTATTTCGTTTTCAGCTTTGTGTCCATTAACTGTGAGATTGTTCTAACTCTTTGAACCTATGTGCTTGTATGAATGTTCTCTGGTTTATTTTATGAAAATTTCCACTATGATTAATGAATGTTGTTCATAAACAATTGGCTATCTGGTTGTTCAAATATCTTTAAATGTTCATGTGTTTTGAAAGAAGTATCAGCTATCTGTGATTTTTCATAATGCATGTACAAAATATATTACTCATCAATGAATGATAATCTTGCTTCCTAGGGATAGGTTAGGTAGTTAGTTTTAATTTCTCGCTATGTGTGATTCAGATGTGAGAGAGTTTAAGATGAGAGGTAAGAACCTGTGCATCACATTGTGACTGCTCCTCGTATTCTCTATCAATCTGCATTCTTAGATAGGCACTTGCATCTCATACTTAAAGTCAAAATACAAAAATATACACAGTGGACCGGGCCGAAACTGGTAAAACCCTTTGTTTTTGTTACTTGACCTATGGTAGTCGGACCACAAACTGGACGGATTCCCTACACCAAACAGTCACGGGCTAGTTGGGAATGTTGACTAGGGAGAATCCCTTGCTATTTTTTCCTGTGAATTTCTAGGCCTCAATAGTTTCTGGCACTAGAATAAGGGCTGCCAGTGCATGGCTAGCCGAGGAAACCCATTTTCTCGAGATTATTCCACTGGTGACAGTTCAAAAAGCAGTTTGTTTCCCAATCCAATTCCTGAAGAGAAGGGTAAAGAGCACTTGTATTCTATTGATAATGAAGTAGTTAATGATTTGATAAGACATACTAAGGAATATGTGAAGAAGATTGGAGGATTACCAATTATCCCTGACTTACCCAAAAGAGAATACAAGAAGAAAGACCGTCCTGAATTGGAAGACTCAGTGCTGGTTGGAGATTTGGAAGAACTTGTAGAAACAATCTTACAGGAAGTTGTTCAGCCTTTGAATCAAGTGGGCCTAGAGACCCCTTACTATTCACCTGTTCATACTCCTATTCATTCACCGCCTCACTCTCCACCTAGAACCATGGCACGTGTAAATGCAAATCAGCCACCCAACCCACCAAATCCACCAGCTGCTTGGAAATCCAGATCACCTTTAAACCTAACACCTCCTTTGCATGACTTACCTCAAGATTTTGAGAAAATGCTGCCCAAATTTGACCCAAGTGAAAATATTTTAGTAGATGATCACTTGCAAAGCTTTTACTTGGCCATAGAAGGATTAAGGGATGGAGAACATGAATATGTAGTATACATATTTTTTCCACATACCTTCAAAGGAGCAGCAGCCTCATGGTATTTTGGTCTGCCTGCAAATGCAATCCCAGACTACGATACTTTTGAAAGAATATTCAGAAATAAATATGACACCCAGAAAACCCATGCAGCACTAATGAAAGGTTTAGGCGCTTTGAAAAAAGAAAGAAAGGAAAAGGTTCATAATTTTACTCAAAGGTTTTATGCTTACCTTAAGAATTTCTCTGTGACTGATAAGCCCTCTGACAAGGTTCTGATTGAGTATTATACCTCAGCTTTAGGTCCTGACTTGGCTATGTTTGCAAAATATCAAGTTAATCCTACGTTATTGGAGACTTATGAAGAAGATGGAAGAGTAGAAGCTGAAAAGGAAAGTATAGAAGATTATCCTGAGTAATCTGGAAAAAAACCTTTTGGGAAGAAAGCCTTATTACTGTCTTGATCCGGGAGGATTCAAGAAGGAAAAATTTTCAAAGTCCTCCAATCTCAACAAAACTAGTTCCATATCTAAGGGCTCGTCGAGACAATTCCAACGGCATTCATTTCACCTCAAACGGACTCCGTATGAGAAAGTTATCACGTTCTGTTCTATGAGGTCAACAGGCAAAAATTGGCAAAAAGAGGTGCCACGTGGCACCACTTACAGGGTGACACATGGCATCTGTACTATACAAACATGATGACATGGAACTACTGACAGGGTGACATGTGGTATCCATACGGTATAGACAAGATGACATGGAGGGTGTACGGACCAACCAAAAGATGACACGTGGCACCACTCATAGGATGCCATGTGGCATCCGTACAATACGGACCAATCACAAGGTGACACGTGGCAGTATGGATCCAAGATGGCATACTGCTGTTTGGGCGTATGGATAGTGATGTGGCAGTATAGACAGTGACTTGGCGGTTGACTGGACGTTGACTGGGAATGAGGTGGACCAATCCCAGGCCACCACGTGGCAGCACGGGATTGGCCAATATGTCTAATACAAAAATTATGGTCTCCACGGGGTTCGACCCTATGACCTCTCCTGCATAAGCGCTCCACCTTACTGTTGGGCCACAAGGTGCTTGATGTATAAGCTATGGGAAAAAGTTTATTTAAAGTTGTATTGGCGCAAGAAGGGGCAGGGGCTAGCCCCAACCCCTGGTTCTCCCCTTCAACGTGATGACCAGGAGCTCTGCCCAATGCAGCGCTGCATGTGGAGCCTGCCATTTCTACCACTCTTTACCACATGTGCGTTTTAAAGAACTTTGTTTATGGATTAAAGTGGGTGTTATTACAAACTTTCAAATGTTACATGCCACCTAATATATGGGTTGGAGCGCCACCATATTGCATAACAGACTTTTGGTTAAAGTCTTAAAAGTGGTTATTATTATAATATGGTTTTAACTATATTAAAAGCCAACAAAAGGGTATGCCATTTTAAAAGGGTATTTTTAAATATGTTGGTTTATTATTTAATAAAAAAGCCCAACCACATGAAAACCAACTTGGGGAAGTTGTAACCAAGGCCAAGATAGGAAAATTAGTTGCAACCAAAGGAATCCATGAGAGTCATGTGAAGAGGGCAAGCCAACCTATATAAACCCATTCATTTTCCATTTCCCACTCATGCTTTAGAGTGGAGACTTTGTAGCTAAAGGAGAGAAGGGAGATTGCGTAGCTCTGCAGGAGGAAGGTATGAGTGTTTATACTCGTTTTACACCGTCTTCAGGCTTCGGAGTTGCTGGAAGCAATCTTGTTGTGTTTTGGGCAGCGGTTCTCTTCCTGACCATTGTCGCCAAGGTATCATTGTATCATTGCCAGGTATTTTGCCTTATGCTGAGATTATAGATCGGCCCTCCTATTGAGAAGCAAGCCCACAGACGTAGTCCATCCTAGACAAACTCTATTATCAACTTGTTGTCTTTATGTGCGTATTGTCTATGCTATTTGGTTCTCTTCTTATGGATTTGTGAGCTTCATTCATGCTCTTTATGCAATTCATGTTAACGTCATAGAGTAGCAAAGATCTTGTTTTCAGATCATGTGGTATTAGAGCAGGTTTATTTGACGTTGGATTGTGTGTGGATGCTCACGAGGGCTAAATTGCAAGCTGGTGAGGGTATATTAGAGCCTTACAATTTCGAGATCAGATGTGCACACCGAAGGAGGAAGATGGATGCTAATGATGCCTGCATGGAGATGGAGGAAAACTTTCACAAGGTCTTCTACATGATGGCCGACAAGGTAGACAAGTTGTTTGCAAACTATGAAGAACGCATGGAAAAAGAAAGAAAAGGAAATGAAGTAAAGAAGGAAGACAAAGAAGTGAAGGACAAAGGCAACGCTTCAGTTAACCAAGGAGGAGGTGGTGAAGAGCCTCCTGAGCCTCCATCTTCACCTTCAACTTCAAGCACAAGTTCAAGTGCTTCTTCCTCATCTCATTCTTAGCATTCCAAGGTTCCTCACAAAGAGCCTCAAAAGAAGCCCTTAGTGAAGCTCGATGTGAAGTTTGATTTGCCCATGTTCAATGGGGAAGCGAATGCAGAGAAGTTGAACAATTGGATAAGGCAAATTGAGGTCTATTGCTGAGTCCAGCAGATCAAAGAAGAAGATGTGAAGATTCATTTGGATTCACTACGGCTAACAGGAACCGCACTTGTATGGTGGGAAAGCTAGCTTCAGCAAGGTAGCAAACAAATGGGTAATCTTCTCTCATCGTGGTTTGCTTTCATTTCTGCTTTACGTAAGCAATTTTATCTGTTGGTTTATGTTCAAAAGGATATGATGGATTGGCAAAGTTTTAGACAAGGCAAGGGTCAGATTGTTCAGAATTTTACTGAAGAATTTGGAAAGAAAGCTCTAGAGTTGAATATTTCTTTAGATTCTACTTACACTCTTTTGAAGTACATTGGTGCTCTTCATCATTATCTGCGCCATACTTTTCTATTGTTGAATCCTACTAGTGTGGATGAATCAAGTGTTCAGGCTACTCATCTTGAGAGCAGGGGGAAGCATTTGCAAGAAGACCATTCGAAGAAGCCTTTCAAGCCCAACAACAACCACAAGTCCAAAAAGAAGGACAAGAGAAAGAAGACAGCTACTGCCAAGAAGGAAGGAGGAAAGCTCCATTGCAAACATTGCAACACTGATGGGCATGATGAAGAAAGTTGTTGGAAGTTGCATCCTGAACAGAGGCCAAAGCATTATGGAAGTAAAAAGAAGAAAAAGACCGTTGCAACAGCGCAACGAGATTTGGGTTCCGACTCAGGTGACGAAACCATGATTACATCTGTGGGAATGCAAGGTAACAAAAGTCCTCATATTGGTTCAAGTTCTACTCATGTTTCTAAAGAAAATGATAAAAGAAGAAGTGAGTTGTTTCACATCAGAGTTGTGTCTAAGCATACAAAGATTGAAACATTATTTGATCTGGGTTCTCAAGTAAATTTGATCTCAGAATCAGTTGTTAAGAAGTTGGGCATACAGACTAAACCTCACCCCAAGCCTTATCCTCTTGGATGGGTATGTGATAATGCTAAGCTATAGGTGACTAAGAAATGCAGGTTAAGGTTTACAATTGCTTCAAAGTTGATCGATGAGGTGGACTTAGATGTCGTTCCTCTTGACATCTGCAGTATCGTATTGGGAATCCCATACTTGTATGATCGAAAAGCAGTATTCTTCCATCATGAGAACAAGTACCATCTCACCAAAAATGGGGTGGAGTACATTGTGAGAGCTCACAGTATGAAGGATAACACCACTCTTGTTAGTGCAAGATAGATGAAACAGCTCATCAACACTAATAAGAGATACATGCTCATGGTTGTGAGAGCAAAAGATCCTGAGGCATCCGATGCTTTCAAAGGTTGTGATCCTTCTCATGAAAAGGCTATGATTGATATTGTGGATAACTATGATGAAATATTTCAGGAACCTACAGGTTTGCCTCCCAAAAGGGAGATTCAACATGAGATTCATCTCTAGTAGGATGCCCCTCTTCCTAATGTGGGCATGTACATGTTGTCCACATTTGAAATGGCAGAGATTAGGAAGCAAGTTCAAGACTTGTTGGACCAAGAAGCGATCAGACCCAACTCCTCTCCATGTGGTTCGCCGATTGTTTTGGCGATGAAGAAAGATGGCACATGGAGGATGTGCATTAACTATCGGGCTCTCAACAAGATCATGATCAAGAATCGATACCCACTTCCTCGCATAGATGACTTGCTCGACCAGTTGAAAGATGCTGTGTTCTTTACCAAGTTGGATTTGCGCAGTGGCTACCACGAGATCAGAATTGCAGAAAGTGATGTGTGGAAGACGGCCTTCAAGACCAAGCAAGGTCTATTTGAGTGGTTGGTGATGCCCTTTGGGCTTTGCAATGCACCTGCAACCTTTATGCGGGTAATGAATGATTTTTTCCGGCCATTCTTAGATGATTTTGTCATTGTTTATCTAGATGATATATTGGTATTTAGTAAAACTTGGGAAGCACATGTAGGGCATGTAAAGATAGTGTTGGACACTTTGAAAAAGGAGAAATTGTATGTAAAATTTTCAAAGTGTGAATTTGGCAAAACTTCATTAGTTTACTTGGGTCATATTGTAGGAGGTGGAAATTTAAAAATTGATCCTTCAAAAGTTGATGTAATTGTCAATTGACCTAAGCCTACTAACACTACTGAAGTGAGAATCTTTTTAGGAGCTGTTCAATATTGGAGAAGGTTCACTTAGAACTTCTCATACATAGCATCTCCTTTGCATGCCTTAACAAGTGTAAAGAAAGCCTTCCAGTGGGGAGGTAAGCAGCAGAAATCCTTCGACACATTGAAGGGAAAGATCAGCACCGCCCCAGTCCTAGCCTTGCCTGATTTGCAACAACCATTTGAGATAGAGACAGATGCCAGTGGATATGCCATGGGAGCAGTATTGATGCAGCACTGCAAGCCTATTTTCTACCATTCCAAGACTTTTACTCAAGCAGTGATCAACTACCCCACCTATGACAAAGAGTTGTATGATTTGGTTCAGAGTGTCAAGAAGTGGAAATACTACTTGATGGGTAAGGAGACAATCATCCATACTGATCATCAGCCCTTGTAGTATCTCTAGTCCCAGACTAAGCTCCAGCAAGCTCGTCATTTCAGGTGGATGCGATTTCTTCAACAATTCCATCTAGTGATCAAGTACAAGAAGGGTACTAGTAACAAAGTGGCAGATATGCTTTCTAGACCTCCTATTGTTGCATCTATTGTTTTGGAAAATGATTCTTTATCCCATGAAAGTTATATTGAGCAGTATGCTACTGATGATGATTTCAAGGAGATTTATGAGAAGCTAACCAATGGAACACAGGTGGAAGACTACTATTTGCAAGGAAATTTGCTCTATCATTTGGGCAAGCTATGTGTTCCTACCAGTGAAAGAGTCCATGTAATACGAGAAGCTCATACTTCTCTTGTATCATGGCATTTTGGGGTAGGTAAGACTTTGGCTCATTTGCAAAGACTTGTGTATTGGCCTCGCATAAAAGGCATTGTAACAAAATATGTAAAGGGGCATGTGATGTGCTCTACTTGTAAGCCCACTAATAGAAAATTGGGGCTGTACTCACCACTTCCTGTTCCTTCCCATCCTTGGGAAAGCATTTCCATGGATTTTGTGGGGGGTTTGCCTATGTCTAGGAGGGGTCATGAATGCTTGTATGTGTTCGTGGATAGGTTTAGTAAGATGTGTATTCTTATGCCATGTAAAAAGCAAGTCACTGCAGAGCAGGCTGCTTCTCTCTTCTTTCAGCATGTATGGGTTCACTTTGGACTTCCTACATCCATTATCTCAGATCGGGACTCCCGATTTCTTGGATAGTTTTGGACAAAGTTATGGTGTATGATGGACACCAAGCTGAAGAGGAGCACCGCTTTCCATCCACAGACCGAAGGATAGACAGAGGTAGTCAACAAGACAGTTATCCATTTGCTTCGAGGCTATTGCAACAAGCATCCTAAGTTATGGGATGAGCAGATCCAGTATGTGCAGCATGCCTACAACAAGGCTATGCATTCTTCCACTCAGAGCTCGCCATTTGAGACATGATTTGGGTACTTTCCAAAGACTCCATTGGACTTGACTTATGGGAGAGAGGTTGATTCAAGCGCTTCCAAGGATGAAGACAAAGCCCGCAGGTTCATTCAAAGATTTCAAGAGGTACATCAAGCAGTGCAAGAGCAGTTGGATAAGAGTCAAGCCCAGTACAAGGCTCTCCATGACAAGCATAGAGTTGATCATCAGTTTTGGGTAGGATATCAAGTGTGGCTTCACATCAGCAAGGAGACAATGAAAGGAGAAGGCAAGAAGCTCAAGCCCATTAGATATGGTCCCTTCACCATCTTGGAGAAGATTGGGATGAATGCTTTTCGCTTAGAGCTACCGCCATACATGCAGATCTACTCAGTGGTGAATGTGGAGAACTTGAAACTCTATGAGCCTCCCATGATCATGGATGAAAGGGAGAATGTCTCATTGCCATCAGTTGATGAATTTGCTCTTGAGTACATGGATGAGCTAAAGGAAGATGTCATCTTGGACAGAAGAACAAGGACTTCTCACAGAGGTGATGTTGATTATCTTCGAGTGGGAATCAGAGGCACTCATCCAAGCAAAGCCAACTGGATCGATAAGGAGAAAGTGAGGGAGCAATTCCCTCACCTATTTGTTGATTAGTAAAGGCTTTTGGAGGCCAAAAGCTTCTTAGTGGGGAGGAATGATCCAGGAGGATTCAAGAAGGAAAAATTTTCAAAGTCCTCCAATCTTAGAAAAACTAGTTCCAGACTGAAGGGATCATCGAGACGATTCCAATGGCATTCGTTTCACCTCAAACGAACTTCGTATGAGAAAGTTATCGCGTTCTGTTCTATGAGGTCAACAGGCAAAAATTGGCAAAAAGAGGTGCCACGTGGCATCTGTACTATACAAACATGATGACATGGAACCACTAATAGGGTGACATGTGGCATCTATACGATACAAACAAGATGACCTGGCAGGTGTACAGACCAACCAAAAGATGACACATGGCACCACTCAGAGGATGACACATGGCAATACGAATCCGAGCTGGCATACTACTGATTAGGCGTACGGATGGTGACGTGGCAGTACGGATAGTGACTTGGAGGTTGATTGGACGTCGACTGGGCATGAGGTGGAGAAATCCTAGGCCACCATGTGGCAGCACTGGATTGGCCAATATGTCTAATACAAAAATTATGGTCTCCACGGGGTTCGACCCTATGACCTCTCCTGCATAAGCGCTCTGCCTTACCGTTGGGCCACAAGGTGCTTGATGTATAAGCTATGGGAAAAAGTTTATTTAAAGTTGTATTGGCACAAGAAGGGGCCAGGGCTAGCCCTGACCCCTGGTTCTCCCCTTCAACATGATGACCAGGAGCTCCGCCCAATGCAGCACTGCACGTGGAGCCTGCCATTCCGACCACTCTTTACCACATGTGCGTTTTAAAGAACTTTGTTTATGGCTTAAAGTGGGTGTTATAACAAAATTTCAAATGTTACATGCCACCTAATATATGGGTTGGATCGCCACCATATTGCATAACAGACTTTTGGTTAAAGTCTTAAAAGTGGTTATTATTATAATATGGTTTTAACCATATTAAAAGCCAACAAAAGGTTATGCCATTTTAAATGGGTATTTTTAAATATGTTGGTTTATTATTTAATAAAAAATCCCAACCACATGAAAACCAACTTGGGGAAGTTGTAACCAAGGCCAAGATAGGCAAATTAGTTGCAACCAAAGGAATCCATGAGAGTCATGTGAAGAGGGAAAGCCAACCTATATAAACCCATTCATTTGCCATTTCCCACTCGTGCTTTGGAGTGGAGACTTTGTAGCTAAAGGAGAGAAGGGAGATTGCGTAGCTCTGCAGGAGGAAGGTACGAATTTTTATACTCGTTTTACACCGTCTTCAGGCTTTGGAGTTGCCGGAAGCAATCTTGTTGTGTTTTGGGCAGCGGTTCTCTTCCTGACCATTGTCGCCAAGGCATCATTGTATCTGTTAAGTCAGTAATTTGTTTCTTCAATTTTTTGTTTGATTTGCATTTTATTCCAAGTTACTCATTTGCTTTAGTTTGGTTTTTTGCTTCCTTAAAGAGATTTTTAGTTTTCAAGTGAAATTTTGAGCTTTTACCTTTAGACTTTTTGTTTTATTTTTGATCCCATAGATTATTGAAGGGTTTTAAAAGGTCATCATGTTGAATAGTGGACTCACAAATCATATTCTGAGTATAGTCATCATTCAAACAGCTTTTAAACTTCATACAAAATAGAAAAGAGTTGTAAAATAGCACCAAAATAGGGTTAATTTTATTCTTGTAGCCCAAGTCTCCGAAATTAACAAAGGAGCGCTACAAGAATATCGCGACTCTATTTTCTCTGATTTTTTAGTCAGATTTTTGCATGATTTCGAATATGGAGTGACTGATCACGTGATTTGAGGGTGTTTGCTACGTGTGGACTCAAGAATTGTCATGAGAACAGGTGGTTTCATGTCGTGAGGCAATCGTGGTCATCATTACTCCGAATGCAGTTCATCTTGATAGGTAGCAGCGTAGATTTGGTTTAATATGAAGTGAGTTGTTACTTGCATGCATATTCGATGATAGAAGACTTAGTGGAGCAACAGTAGATGCTAAAAAACCGGACATTTCCGTTGGAAAACAAAGGTGGACAATATGACAGCTCAGGCCACAATTTTGAGCATCTGCAGTAGCGAGTAAAAAGGTATTCCACGATGACTGGTTAATGTCTACCTAATTTGGGGATTTCCTGGTAAATGCTGATTTATCAAAATCTATTAAGACAGATGTTAATATATGCTTTAAATAATGTGCTTGTCGAAGAAATAAGGAGATTAAGAGTATTGTTGAGGGATTAGGTGAAAAATATCAGTTTTCATGTGAGTATGACCCTGTCAAAGTTTAAAAGTTCGATGATGTGAAAATTTGTGCATTTTATGATGTTCAAACTTCATAAATAAGCCTGCTACTTGTGCAAAATGTAATGAAGGAGCCGAACATTTGAGATAGCCTGAATACCTAGTTTTAGTGCATGCTAGAAAGCTGATTAGCTCGGTGTTGAAGTCAAATTGAAACAGAAAAATGAACAGACCATGAAGTTGTTTTCCTTGTCATTGCAACACAGGGTTCTCTTTATACAGTCCAAAGAAGGTCTGATATTTGAATGAGCAGTGTGCATAAGACCTAGTTTTCATCAACAGTTTTCAGTTAATCTGAGAAACTTGTAGCAGAAATCATATTTGCAAAGTATTATTGTGCATAAATTGTTCATAAGGCGGTACCAGAAGGGTTCAAGGGTTAATTTTGGTATTATTACACATGTTTATTATGCATGCTGGAAATGGTCATCTATTTGAACAAACAAATTAATTGATAACTAGGTTTCATAATCAGTTGCAGTGAAGAGGCTGGAGTACTCTGAATGACCTAGACCACTTATACCTGTGATAAAACCTAACCTGTATTAGTAAACTAAAAGAATCATTCAGGAAGGATTAAAGATGGAAAGTTATTGAAACCTAAGAGGTTTCGAGAAGAAACAGCATCTGATTAAGTCATCAATTGAACCCTAAAGTCACATAATTTCCAGCTATTGAAGACAAATGGGTAAGAGTGGCAAGGTGAATAGAGCTGAACCTACTGATATAGGTTGGATTGAGAAACTCCCAAGGTGTGTTGAACTTTTCCAACAGGCTGGTTGGCTATAGTTTTTCAGAAGAATAGATGGTTACAATGCTGAAATTTCCTGTAGGTTTGCACAATGTTACAAACATGATATGGTGGTTTTTGATACCTTAAGGTTCAGATTGAAAATGGATTTAGTAGTAGAGGCTATGATATTTCCTCATGTGAAGAACCAGAAATTGACACAATAAGTATTAAAAGCAAGGGAAAAGCAGTGGCCAAAGCTTCCTCTTCTCATCCTGCAAAAGTAAAAGGATCATCACAGTCAGTAAAGGAGTTAGGCCAGCCTGAGCCTAAACTGTCTACCATGTTTTTTGAAATAAATAATGAGCTTTTAGAGCAACAACAAGCAAAAAAGGCTGAAGAACTTCATGTTGAAGATCTAGAATGGGAAGATGAACTCATACTTAAGGAAGCAGGTATTCTGGAAGACCCTAATATTCCTGATGTTTCCACAGACCTGTTAAATAAAGATGCAGGCATTTTTAAGAAGCTTGACATACCTTGGAGGCCCAGTTATGAACAAGAGATCATGACAGAGGGGTCATTTGATTCAGATAAGGAAAACTTGCAGAAAACTATTAAGTAGTACAAACAACAGATGAACTATATGCAAGAGATCAATGAGGGGCTGATGATGGAAAATAGAAGGCTTAGAGAAGATCTACATGATGTTAATGAACATTTTCAGGAACTGACAGCAGTATCTAAAGAGGTTTTAAAGAGAAAAAGAACCACTAACTTGCAATGCATAGAGTTGAAAAAGACAGTCAAGGAATTGCAGCAGAAAAATGAGGAGCTCACCAAAAGGATAGTTGACATGGAAGAGGAGCAGAGGCGAGCTAGGAAGAAAGTTTAGGCACTAGATGGCATAGCTTTGCTAGCTGAGGCAACAAAGGACTTATGAGTCAGTTGTTCAATCAGTTATTTGTTATCTTTTTGAGAAACATATTAGTTAGTGTTTACTATCTTTAGAAAATATCATGTTTTGTAATATTGTACATTTTACTTTATCTCATCGAGTTGATGAAAGGCAGTTAGGGTTAGATCCCTAACTGATTTTGTAAAGAACAGTATTTAGAGAGGTTAGAAAGTCATTGAGAGGGTTCGATTTTGGGAAAGCTTCAGGAGGTATTTAGACTTATTCATGAGTTAAGTATCAAAACTCTTGTATGCATTTGATGATAAAATTATGAAATATATGACACTTTTAAACCTTCAGTTTCTGTGTTGGCTTCATTGTTCAGCTTGTTTAGTTGCTTAAATGATATATTCATTACTGGTTTATGTTTATATGCTGGTGATGCTTGTCTTTTATGAGTGAACCTCAACATTGTGTTCTGTTGGATCTTGTTTAATATATTATGCATATTTATCTTCTTTTGCTTATGATTTAGTTATTATTTTTCTCATGAGTGTATTCCATGCTTGTTCTCAAAGTCTACAACCAAGAAAACACATCAGAAACCCTAAACCTATTTCACTTTATTAAGTTTTGTTTGAGATTGTGTTGGATTGTTTCTTTAGCCTTGGAAACAATTTCTGGCACAAACAGTATCATTGCCATGTATTTTTCCTTATGCTGAGATTATAGATCAGCCCTCCTATTGAGAAGCAGGCCCGCAGACGTAGTCCATCCTGGACGAACTCCGTTATCAACTTGTTGTCTTTATGTGTGTATTGTCTATGCTGTTTGGTTCTCTTCTTATGGATTTGTGAGCTTCATTCATGCTCTTTATGCAATTCATGTTAACGTCATAGAGTAGCAAATATCTTGTTTTCATATCATGTCTAAACCTAAAGAGGAGCAATCACATGATTTTGAGGGGTTGTTAAAAATGATGCAGAAAATTTCCAACAGAGTAATAGATTTGGAGAAAGAGAAGGAAGCTCAAAAAGCATATAAGCCATATTACAAGAGAAGAGAGGATAACAACCAATCCAAACCCCCTTTGCACGACCCTGCATCTATGAACTTAACGGAGGTAGGGATGGATAAATTTTGCACTTTTCACCAACAACCCCATTCTGAAAAGAATTGTCCTCAATGGATAAATTCAATGACATTAGTTATGAATCAGCTGTTGGATTCCAAATTAACCGAGGATAATGATGAAGGAGGGAAATACAACAATAAATCAACAGAAAAACAGGAGGATGAGGCCATGGTTTTATGGGACTATGTATCGTTGTTTGATGCGGAGGAAGAAGAGGATCTGAGATATGAAGATATCTTGGAAATAAATGTAACGACGAGGAGACGGGGGTTGATTAAGGAAAACAGTCTTATGCTCCCAAAAATTAGGAGACTTCAAAAGAATGTTAAGAAATTTCAAAAAAACTCAGCTAATAAAATTCCAGAATTTACCATCACCAGTCAAAATACTAGACAGATCGACATGCCTATTAAGCCCATGCCTATTAAGCCCAATGAAGAAAAGATAAATAATGTTAAACCGAATCTCACAGAACATAAGATGGATTATGACATTGTGGAGGATATAAAAAAGGTAAGGGCGAACATCTCCTTATTTGAGATGTACAATGTGCCGCAGCAGAAAGAAAAGATATTGAAAGCACTTGAAATATCAGAGGAAAAGATTCCCACTGACAATCAGCCCCAAGAAGAAGAAATTGGTGAAGCAAGTATGGGAGGTAAGCCTAAATGCAAGACTCCACCTTTTCTCCTTACTTTTGAAATTTTCAAACACAACGTGCATAACTACCTAGTAGACTTGGGGGCATCAGTCAATCTTATGCCGCTGTCAGTCTGCAAAAGGATAAATGGGAAACCTAAACCTTCTACCTGGAGGGTCGTTCATTTGGATAGAATGAATGTGAAGGTAATTGGGGAAATGGAGGATGTTCTCATTCACTTATCTTCTAATGATAAGGTATCTCAATTCATTGACATCGTGGTGGCTGACATACCGGAAGCTTATGGACTTGTTTTGAGCAGAGATTGGTCGGCAAAGCTTAGTGGATATTTTTCCTCGGATTGGTCACATATGTGGCTACCTTATAAAGGAAGCCCAAATCAAATTAAATTTTTAAGGGAGCCACACATGAAACACAATGTTACTCAGTTCGAAGAAAAAAATAAACCAGTGAATTCTGTTTTGGGAAATTACTTTATTGAACTAGAACCAGGAAATTATCAAGCAGAAGAAGCCAGCGATATGTATGACGCTCATCCTGATCTCCTTCGATTCTCACAGGCTGATGAAATCGATTGTAAAATAGTAGACTTAACTGTAGATGTAGGTATTAATTCACGCACAATAGCGGTTAGCGATTTTTGGATGCTTTTCTTTGATGGTTCTAAAACTTTAGAGGGGTCAGGAACCAGCTGTGTCCTGACTGATCCTAAGAAAAATAAACATTTCCTTTCATGCAGGTTAGAGTTTCAATGTACCAATAACACGGCTGAATATAAAGCATTAGTTTAGGGACTAAGAAAAGCAATTGAATTAAAGGAAAAAAATCTGAAAGTGTTTGGAGACTCTGAAATAATTGTAAAACAAATTCAAAATCAAATACATTGCATTTCTCCTCATTTAAAAGCTTATCAAAATCAAGTATGGGATTTACTTAAATGTTTTAGTGCATTTAACATTGTATCGATTCCTAGAATTAAGAATGCAGTAGCTGACTTGTTGGCCACCTCAGCTGCGAGGCTTGTGCCCTCTAATAATCGGTGCTCTATTGAATTAATTTTCAGGCCTTCAGTTCCAAATATGATTACCAATCTACGAGTCTTTGATGATGATCAACAAATGATAGAATGCTTGACAAATGACGAGACCTTGAAAGGGGCGATTATTGATGATGAAGAACATCAAGCCGAGCTAAAATTTGATAATTTTATTCCTAAAGGAGTCAGGAATTTGGAGCGAATGTTTGATTTGAAGGATAAATTTAGAAGGCCAGTGAATGTGAAGACTCATAGCTTGTCTCTACAGTTCGAGTTGATTAATTTGGGGACTGAAATTGAGCCTAAATATGTGAATTTGGGAAAGTGTTTCTCCCCAGGTGAAAGGAATAAGTTCATCAGTTTGTTCAAACAATACAAAGATGTTTTTGCCTGGACGTATGAAGATCTAAAGACATATGACACCAATATTATTCAACACATTATCCCCATCAAAATTGGAATCAAACCTTATCAACAGCATTTAAGGAAAATGCATCCAAAATTAGAGCCGTTGATTCAGAATGAAGTAAAGAAGCTATTGGATGCTAGAATTATCTTCAAGGTTAGAGACTCAGAATGGGTTTCAAATTTGGTACCGGTAAGGAAGCAATCCAGATAAATTAGAATATGTGTGGATTTCAGAAACTTAAATCGCGCTTCGGATAAAGACAATTATCGTGTCCCACCCATGGAACAAATATTGCAAATGGTTTCAGGTTCTGAATTATTCTCTTTATTAGATGGATTCTCAGGCTACAATCAAGTGTTAGTAGCTGAAGAAGACAGACTTAAAACTACATTAAGAACCAGATGGGAAACTTTTGCTTACAGAAGGATGCCCTTTGGACTCATAAACACTGGAGCTACTTTTCAGCGGGCTATGGACATAGATTTTCACGGTCTAATTGGCCGTAGTGCTGTAGTATACCTCGATGACATTATGATATTTTCAAAGAAAAGGGAGGAACATGTGTTTCATCTAAAACAGATTTTTGAACGCTGTCAAAAATATGGTATCTCTCTAAACCCCAAGAAGTGCGTGTTTGTCGTTACCGAAGGTAAGTTATTGGGTCATGTGGTTTCTAATAAGGAGATCTCCATAGACTTGGAGAGGATCAAAGCTATCGAATAGATTCCCTTACCCCATAATAAAAAGGGCATGCAATCATTTATGGGGACAGTAAATGTCATGTGAAGGTTTGTGCCAAATTTCGCTCAGATTGTTAAACCTTTGCAACAAATGGTAAAATAAGGTGTACAATTCAAGTAGATTGATGTAGAGAAGAATGAATTTAGTAAAATAAAGATAGCGGTTGCACACGCACCCTCCCTTAAGAGTCTTGATTTTGAGAAAGATTTTTATTTTGTACACTTTCACATCTGACGATTCACTAACACCGGTGGTTACCCATAAGGAAGATGGGGGAGATGAGTTCCCCATATCATTTATGAGTACTGGTCTGCAAAGGGCCAAATTGAATTACCCAATGGTGGATAAAAAAGCTTATGCCGTGTTCAAAGCGGTAAAACAATTCATACCATACATACTTAAGAACTGGACAAAGGTAATCGTTCCACACCCATCTGTGAGGTCTCTTTTCGTACAAAAAGAGTTAGGAGAAAGAAGAGGCAATTGGGTAACAACTCTATAGGAGTATGACCTTGAGTTCAAGCCAGCCTCAATAATTAAAGGGAAAGGGTTGTGCAAACTAATGACTGAAAATAAAGACAATGAAGAAAATAACTGGGAAAACGAAGTTGAGTTACATTTAACGAATGCATGTCCTCTGTTCACAGCTTTGGACTCCTGGTATCGAGACCTTGTGCATTACCTTCAGGAGAGATTGTTCCTAGAACACTGGAATTCTAAGCAAAGGAGAGCATTGCGTTTTAAATCAGCCTCATATCAGATTGTTGAAGGAATATTATTCAGAAAGAATTATGATGGAGTTCTTCTTAGATGCTTAGAGAAAGAAGATGCGAAGAAGGTCATGATAGACCTACATGATGGGCCTACTGGAGGACATTTCTCCAGAGATACAACAACCCATAAAATTCTTAGAGCTGGATATTATTGGTCCACACTGTTCAAAGATGCACATGCCCATGTCAGAAAGTGCGACATCTGTCAAAGGTGTGGTAGAAGACAAGTTAAAGCAGCAGGACCATTAAATCCTGTGATGATAACAAAACCTTTTGAGCAGTGGGGGATGGACATCATTGGGGAGATCAATCCAAATTCTTCCTTGCAACACAAATATATTCTGACGGCAACCGATTAGCTCATGACTCGTTGGTTCGAAGCCATTCCGTTGCATAAAGTGAATGAAGATGCGGTCATGGACTTCTTGCAAGATCATATTATGACCAGGTTTGGAGTTCCAATTTCTTTAGTTTTTGATAATGCTACTTATTTTTCCTCTATTAGATTAACTGCATTTGCTCATGAGAAAGGAATTAAGTTGCACTACTCTGCAAATTACTATCCACAAGGAAATGGCTTGGCTGAATCTACAAACAAGAATCTTATTAGAATTTTAAAAAAGACTATGATAGAAAACCAGAGGAGTTGGCACTCAGCATTACCAAATTCTCTTTGGGCTGACAGGGTCACCCCCAAGAATTCATTAGGTGTGTCCCTGTATACCCTTGTTTATGGAAAAGAGGCCATTCTACCTCCCAATATCATACTACCCTCCTCCATAATAGCTCAGGAATCAAGAGGATCAGATAATGAAGTTTTGCAGATGAGGATACATAATCTTTTGAAGGCAGAAGAATCTAGATCCAAGGCTAGAGAATGTTTCAAACAACAACAGGAGGTAGTGAAGAGGTGGTTCGATAAGCACAAAGATGGAACAAAAGAATTTGAGGTGGGAGATTTGGTTCTCAAGTGAGATCGCCCTCATGATGAGAAAGGAAAACATATGAAATTTCAACAGTTATGGATAGGCCCTTTGTAGATTGCAGCAAAACTTGGCCCCTCAACCTACAAATTGCAAGATTTACAGGGGTGGGAAGAGAACTTACCAGTTAATGGTTTAGTTCTCAAACCGTATTTTTCTTGATTTTTGTTTTGGATTTTTGTTGTACATAAATAAATTGATTTGGTTGTTTATTTTGATTTACTTTATTTCAGTTTTCTCTAGTTTAGATTTTGATTGATTTCAATAAAAGAAGCAAACTTTTGGTTGCATGGAGGGCATCATAATTCTGGATTAACTAAAGCCCTTGAGTGTAAGACTATGTACTATTGTTTTATCTGAAAGAATCTCTTCTAGTTTAGCAGTTTTCCTGAATGGCTATGAACACATTGAAGTCCTACTTAATCCTCGTAAATTAACTTAGGATCAAAAGGTCTGGAATACTATTTCAAGGATCCATCCATCTCACATTTAAAAATGTCCTAGGGGGTGACAACAAAAGACCCACGAAAAGGAAGCAGGGTAAACAATATATTATATATAAATGATCCCATGCCAAAAATTCAGAAAGAAAGGCAGATAAGAGTAAAAAAAGTCCTAAGAAAGTAATTTGTATCAAAACAAAGTACTGAACCAAATGAGTACAAAATTGCCAAAGTTCTTCTCCGTCCGTGAGCTGAAAATTAAATACATCTCTCACACAAAAGGACACTATGGATAGAGGAGCCTAAATAAAAAATTCAGAAAGAAAGGCATGTAGGAGGACTGATAAAGGACAAAAAAGGTCCAAAAGCACAGAAAAGTGCAAAATGGCATGGGAATGAGGAACAAATGAATATTTCTTTTTACCATATGTTACAATCCTGTGGTGTTCGAGATGGAAGCTACCCGAAGACAGAGGTAAAAAATGAAACTCATCTTCTTGGCCTCAAAAGAGTTATGTTGAATTTGAAATATTGGGTTCCATTTTCCTAAATTGGACCATCATCAATGATTAAAAGTACATATATTTTCCATTTGGGAAATCCAGACATCTAGAAGAATTCAACATGTTGGTTTTATTGTCAAACAGTCTGTTACTTAAGGAATAAATTGTCCATAGATCTAGGTTCACCAGGTAGTCACCAATTGTTGCAGCTGCATTTTTTCTCCCAAATTTCTTAAAATTTTGGACCCTCCTTTTAATTTTTATCTTGCCTAAGATTGTTTGGATTGATAAACTTTGTTTTTGTTTTCCCTCTGCTACAAACTTGGATTGTTGGAAGTTGAAGTGAGGTCAATTGCTTTCATGCTTTTCGGAAAACTACTTCCTGTCTGCAAACGCATTAACGGTGGAGTTTTGAAAATGATGTCTTTTTGGTCTAAATGATTTCCTTCATCGCTATCAAAAGTCTGTTTATGTTCGATTCGGAGCTTGTTTCTCTTTGCTGTCACTATTTTGGAGGTTAAACGAACTGATTTCATCGCTGCCCAGCCTAAATCTTTTGAACACTTAACACTTTTTTTTTCAATAAATTTTCGCTGTCGAAATTTTTTTGGATAGTAAAACGGGGCCGTAGTTCTCTACGTAACCGCTGTTGCGGAAGCTAAACGTTGAATGTTCCGACGGTTAGCTCTTTTATTTTCTGTTGCTGAGGTTTTTGAATTTGCGATATTTTTTGCTTTTCACTCTCGGAACGGTTTATAACTTCAATTGGAAGCCATAGTCCTTATGTCGTCCGCCGTTGCGACTCCTCAACAGACTAACCATCCGACGTATAACTGTTCTGCTCGTCGATGGATAGTTGTTTCTTGCACCGATCATGCAGTTTATTGTTTCAAACTTTTTGCCTTGCGATGATTTTTTATTTTTGTTTCGCTATCGAAATGTTTTGATAAATAGTTGGAGTTTAGTCTTCCTGATTGTCAACATTTTTCAATTGATGGCGAAAGCCATAGTCAATGTGACTCCCACCGTTGTGGTTGTGCAGTGCACTTTCTCTTTGACGGTTAGTTGATTCATATGCCGACGCAGTACCGGTTAGGCCTCCGAGCTTCCGATCGCCGATATTCTCAGTTGGTCACAGAGCCCGTAGTCTTTCCATCACCCGTCGTTGCGGTTCCTCTTTGAACTAATCACCCGATCCTTAGTGAGTCCGCTTGCCGATGAAGTTTTTCCTGCCGACACTTTATGATTGGTCGTTTCGATCTCCGATACATCGACAACAGATTTTTATGCTTTTTTTTGCCGACGATGTATTTTATCGCAGAAGCTGTAGTCTGATGGTCTTCTGCCATTGCGGCTCCTCAGTGAACTGATCATCTAATTGTTATAGTTTTTTCCCCCACCGAAGTGGATTATCTGCCAAATTATTAGTGTATTTTGCTTTCGACTATCAGTAGGGTTTTCCCGCCGTGTTTTTTTTGTGTCGTTACTCTACTTTATGGGATGGCGTAGTTTTCCCATGAGTGTTGGTCGAGTCAAAGTTTATGTGATGAAGAGCGCAGTTTGGGGGTTTTGGTGTATTGAAGAGTGGTGGTTACTTTGTATTTTCATGCTTTAAATTTGTTTAGAGTTCATTTTACAGAATGCATGTATTAATGCAGTTTGTATTACTTTATTAAACCCTGAATGGTTTAAATCTGCTATTTTCAGGACAAGATGATCACTGCGAGTAAGATGTGTTTAAAAAACAAAGTAGAAGGGAGGAAGCAAGGAAGGAAATGGTAGAAGAATCAAGAAGCAGAAATAGAGAAAAGAAGAAGGAAGTTAGTCTAAGCTCAACAGGATCTATCCAGAGACCAACGGATTACTGAGCATAATAAATAGAGGCAGAGGCCCATGCTTGGAAAAGTTCGGTAGTTACCAAGCTGGTCCCTTTTCATAATATGCTTTTAAATTGTAAATTTGAATTGTAATGTTTGTATGAGTCATGCGCATTCACAAAATGACAAAATTGTGATATTAAAATGGTTGGGGGAGCCCAAAGGTCACCCAGCGGGGCAACCCAAAAGTTTTGTTGTTTTTGTATAAATATAGGAAAGTTAGAGGGAATAAGGGACTTTTTCCTGGTTAGATTTGTGAAGACATATTGTAAGAAGAACTGTTTCCTTTTGCAATAGATAATTACAATTTTCCTGTTGGAGAAAGCTTGGTGGAATGTTCAAATGTTGTGCTATGGATTTGTTGAAGAGAAACTATTTCATTTTCATCTTTGTGTCCATTAACTATGAGATCGTTCTAACTCTTTGAACCTGTGTTCTTGTATGAATGTTCTCTAGTTTATTTTATGAAAATTTCCACTATGAGTAATGAATGTTGTTCATAAACAATTGGCTATCTGGTTGTTCAAATATCTTTAAATGTTCATGTGTTTTGAAAGAAGTATCAGCTATCTGTGATTTTTCATAATGCATGTACAAAATACATTACTCATCAATGAATGATAATCTTGCTCCCTAGGGATAGGTTAGGTAGTTAATTTTATTTTCTCGCTTTGTGTGATTCAGATGCGAGAGAGTTTAAGATGAGAGGTAAGAACCTGTGCATCACATTGTGACTACTCCTCGTATTCTCTATCAATCTGCATTCTTAGATAGGCACTTGCATCTCATACTTAAAGTCAAAATACAAAAATATACACGGTGGACCGGGCCATAACCGATAAAACCCTTTGTTTTTG
Source organism: Pseudotsuga menziesii (assembly GCA_001517045.1). Classification (NCBI taxonomy): domain Eukaryota; kingdom Viridiplantae; phylum Streptophyta; class Pinopsida; order Pinales; family Pinaceae; genus Pseudotsuga; species Pseudotsuga menziesii. The sequence continues at coordinate 267,213 of LPNX010720944.1, read as the reverse complement.
TTACTTGACCTACAGTATCCAGACCACAAACTGGACGGATTCCCTACACCAAACAGTCACGGGCTAGTTGGGAATATTGACTGGGGAGAATCCCTTGCTGTTGTTGCCTGCGAATTTCCAGGCCTCAACAGAACCTTATGGTTTTTTCCTGGATAGGCTTCCACATTATATGCTGTGTATATATGTGAATGTTGAGTAGCTTAGTTAGATGGCTAATTACCGTGTTAAATGGTTGATTTATTACTATGTTGCAAATTGGTTAAATGCATGATTTCTACATTATAGTAATGAATATTCTTGTTCCATTTGTTCATTGACTGCTTGTGTGATATTCATAAATAAGGGTTGGGTCGTACTTTAGTGTTGAAGTACTGTGCAAACCAATATCCCATATTCTCAATCGTCGTTGGGAAAACCTTGGCGCGAAACCAAGGAACTAAAACACCCTCCCGCACAAACTGCGGAAACATGGTTCTCAAAGTTACCCATAAAACTGAGATATATCAGGTGATACGGCGTCTACGTCGCAGGTGTTGCCGAATGAGCTTCGCTCCATTGGGTCGATATCTTGGCATTTGTTTTGCTGACCCAAAAGGGGGCTGAACCTGGGTCTAGGGACAAAAATAGGGAGGAAAATACAACAAATGGTTCTGTTGTTGGGATCTTCAACTATTGTGGTGAGGGATATGTTCTGGCATCCCATGAAACTGGAAATCCAAGACTAGGTGGATTTCAAAGAGATAGAGTTTGCACAAGAAGAAAGTGAAGGATCACGGTGGAACCCAATAGATTGGTTGTCCAAATACATTTATTCAGATATTTATGAGAGTTACTTTTTTGAGTTCCCCATCGTATTGTATGAGTGGTTGTTTAAGTTGGAAACCCAACAAAATAATTTTCAAGGAGGAGAACCGAAAGAGCAGACTCCTTTCTTGATTGAGTGGCTGAAAAGAGTCAACAACCCTATATCAAGGGTTGTATAATTTTGGGTAGAAAATATCATAGAAGGATATATCACTGAGTTCATTGTTGACATAATAAATTCATATAGTGAGGCAAACCAAAAAAAAATCGAGGACCACGCAACCGATATCTCTCATCTTTGAAGACATGGATAAAAATGCTTATATGTGAAAAAGGCATCCTATGAATGATAGAATGAATAAGAAAAGGGTTGTTATGTCTCTGTAAAACTCTAGAGTAAGATGTTCTCGAGAGATAGTGGAACTAAACTAGAGACAGGATTTTTAAGGAGTGGAAGAACATTCATATCTGGTAAAAGAAGGAAAACTCGGTTAGAATGAGGGAGTTGTAGAATAGACTAAGAAGAAGAAGGCGACGAGTTTGTGTCATATTTAGACAAAGGATATTGTGACAAAGGGGAAAAATATCAGCCGATCTCAGAAGGCGACGAGGAGTCAGAAGAATCGACTAACGGTTCCAGAACAAGAACGTGCTTACAACTACCTACAATACCAGAGGTAAGATCACTAGACTTATCTCCAAGTAATTTTGTAAATATGAGTAGTAATAATTCTATAAATAGTGGAAAAGGAAGTTCGACTAGCACAAATTTTGTTTCAATAGTACCGCTAACCAATACAATGGATGAAGTTGAAATTAAGCTCCCAACATTGAATAGAAACAGGTTGGAAGACCCAGAGCAGCACTGGTTTCTTTGTGACGCTGTCTGGACTATACGACAGATCTAGGATGATAATGCCAAGAAAGCACAACTGATCACGATGCTACGAGGTCATGTGTTGGACTGGTATATGAAATTTTCCATAGTACCAGTAGGAGTTTCCCCAAAAACACTCAACGAGATTCGACTAGGTTTGATAGATGAATTCAAAAAGGTGAAGTGCATACTGCAACCTAAAAAAAGAGTCAATCATATCTAGAGAAAACTGAAGACAAGACGAGAACTGCGAAGGACTGCGCAGATAGGAGATTATGATATGGACTATATCATACTAGACTTGGGCTCGAGTTTCAATATACTAACAAGAAATACATGGGAGAGCATACACAAGTCACGACTGGACTGGTATCCTATTAAGCTAAGGATTTCAAACCAATCGAAGGCTCTACCAATGGGTAGACTATCCCAAGTACCTATGGAAGTCGAAGGCTTAAGAACATATGCCGAATTCGAAGTTATTGACATTGTCGATGACACAAACCCATATCCTGCACTTCTAGGAATTGATTGGGTAGTATCAAACCAAACTATTATAAACTTGAAGAAAAGGAACTTATCTTTTGAATATTCTGAAATAAGAAAGGTTGTCCCCATTGATCCTCTTGAAGGACAACGATATGTCGAGCCTGTGCATAGCGAAGGGAAAAAAAATTATATGGACCATCTATATAACATTATGTCTTCAAAGGAACACTATATTAACCCAACAACTGATGGAAACCTGAGCTGGCGGAGTGTAATCTCGTGCACGTATGACTCGGGTGATGCTCTAGAAAATTGGTAGAATAGGTTGCATGAAGTTTCCATGCGCAGATGTGCAAGAGTCACAAGAGTTGTTCGCAGAGTAGGATCCGAAGCAAGCGCAGTACCTACATATGAAGGATTTCCTAACCTTGGATCCTTTTTGGAAGAATGTGAAGAAAAGGTCACAGATTCATAGCCACTGTCTGCTTTGGACTATGTGTCGAAAGCTATGCTCGTCAGATGGTGGGGTACATATAAACAATCTATCTCTAAATGGCCACTACGTAGGAAACTAATGGAGATCATATTTGGAAAATGGATCAACTATTCTGATAAAAAATACATAGAATTTACATATCCTGGAAAACATATTGATAAATGTCATGGAAATTGGTAAGAATATTCACGACAAGAATGTGTTCACCGATTCATCCACACTTTGGAAATGTTGCCAAGAAGTTGGTACACCTCAAAAGAGCTACGACGTAGAACAATTGAATGGGAAATATTATCTGTAATTTTTACCCATACATTCCAATTTGAAACTAAAAACCCAACTGTGGATGTTGTGCTACAAGTCATCAAGGAAAATACCTTTGAAGATATACTTGTTGTCGACACAAACTTCCATTAATACAACATAACTACATCACGTGGTATAATATCATGAAGGGTCCAAGTGATAGTGACCCATCCGCCATAATCTCCACATGTCAAAAGGAATGTGCGAAGTGGAAAGAGATCACACATGTGAAAATACATGGCACCCTGTTAGACAAGACATAAAAAAGGTGGGGGGGGGAATTGACAGCGATAATTTTGGGTACCAAACCTCTTGTTAACAATAATTACCATTTAAAGTGATAGGTTAGTGGTAGTACAACGTAAAAATATTTGATCATAGAGCTCATGGTACGCCCATGCAACAAAAAGGATGGATTCCTTTCTAAAAAATTGATAGTGAATACGAAGAATGAATAGCATCAGTTAGGGTATTTATTTAGCTTCATTACCCTTACCCTTCTCCTTGTGTACCTAAGAAAAACATTGTTATTGTGTCAACCCCTTAGCACTGAACTAGTGAATTTATAATATGGTTATCTCTATCTCTAGCATAAGCACAGTTGAATCCAAGTCTGTATTACCCATCCCAATAATGGAAGATACTTCTGGGTATATCCCACTACCAATGGGACCTGTTAATGAACAAACTACTCCCAGAGTACAGTCAAAGGCTACTAAACCAGTTCGAAAGGAAAGACCAATCCCACTAGTGACTTGACAAGAAAAACGCACCAGCACTAGAAAGAGGAAGGGAAGAGCCATAAAACCCCCAGAGACAACCCCACCAACAAAGGATTTTGTGAAAAGGGATTTGTTTCCACCATATGTTCCAACCCAACGTAGAAATTCACAAGAAGTTGCAATCCTGAAGAACGGGAAGACTCCGCTAATAGTGCCACTAGTACCCGACAGAGTGAAGGTAGTAAAAGATATTTTATCCAAGGTGCAAAAGCTATATTATGATGACCATGATACCAAGATGCAACAAGACTTGGACTGAAAAAATTATATGGAAATTGTGCAGGATACATTGGAGGTGCCTTAAAGATATGTTTCAAATGAATGGGTACACAACTGGAAAAGTATGGCATATTATCATTGTTGTATATGCCACATTTTTGGTACGGTACATAAAACAACACATGTGTTAAGAAATTACTTCTACTTTTCCATAATAGGGTTCTCTGGTTGGGAAAACCTATATCTGTGAATCTGAAGCTCATTTCTTCCATCACATGCCTGCCAGATGTTGGAACACCACTACTAAAAAAGGATTAATAGGTAACCATAGCTAAGCGGATGAAGAGAAATTATGGTGTACAAAGAAGTAAAAGAGGGTTTTTGATTTGTACCATTAATAACCCAACTGTTAGCTTTGCTTCCAAAGTATTAGCATCCAAGTTAATCCACAAAATGCGCCCAAACTAGTGCACAATGGGAGCAATTGCGCTCGGAGAGCTCTGTGCGAAAGGTACTCAGATCAACTGGTGTCAATTCTTGTTGAATGAGATTATTCAAGATGCCACTGATACAAAGGAAAGGGGTTGGGTGTTTCGCTACTCATGGATGTTAATTATAATTTCATTCATCGCATGCTTTGACCCAGCCGACTATCAATGGGTCGACTTATAGGTACCTTGTCAAGGAGTGAAGTACCAGAACCTCTAGTACAAGAAGGAACACAAAGAATGACAACAGGTGAGCAATATCAAATTCTTTATGGATGCATAGGATATACGACACTAGGTAAAGAGAATTTCTAGGTTAGATGTCACCACTATCCAACAATTTCGCTCCATTGTTAAGTTTTAAATTGGCCCACACCATATTTACCTACATCCACATAAGTAGCTGCAACACCAAAAGATACAAACCAATTTTATCATGACCAAGGAATAGATCCAAGAAATTATTAATCAATGGCTGGAGGAATGGAGTGTTCCAGTATCTGAAGAACAAATTCAACAATAATACATCCAATTACAAGAAGAGGATGAAAATGAAGAAGAAGACCCCCTAGAGGGTTTACACTCTGACGAGAGTCACACCCCCTCAATACCAATAGACCTAGAATCAGAAAAGGAGGGGGGGAGCCTCATGAAGAACAAGTGAAGCCAAGTAGAAAGAAGAAGAAGATGAATGCTAATTGAACAATAAACACTGTTATCTTGGACAATGATGATATGCAACTAATGACTGAAGAAATTTCTGAAGCAGCACAATCTAGTTTCAAGTCTATAGAAGAACGACAAGAGGAGCTTTCAGGTACAGTCACTAACCTTCTTAAGGTTCTATGTAAAGCAGTGGAAGAAGTTAAAATCATTTTATGATTTTTCAAATCCAACAAATGACTCCCAAGCCCCATCCAAAAAATCACAAATGGAGCAAACTGTGGCCTCTGTGCCAACCCTACCAATAACAGTACAGCTCTCTAAAGCCACTGTTAAGTATGCCGCCCTAGAATCTAATCTTGATTTTCAGGATACTGACTAGCTTGTTATAGATTTTTCATCAATGCATATGAACAAATTATATGCGGTCCAAAATGTTGTCAATGAAGAAATAAGGATGCGCGAGTTCCACCTAGTTACAAATGTAAATGCTGCACATCAATACATCAAGAAAATGAAACTTGAAATTCAAGAGGATGACCAAAAGAAGCTATATTCGGATGGTACCTGCCATAGAATTAGTGAAGCAGTCGCCCTGGCCTATAGAAACCTTACAGAAGAAGGAATAACACTAGAAATGGTTCTGGATGAAAAAATAACATAGTTAGCTGAATTAGTAGTGGACCTTAAGAATAAAGTAACAAAATTAGAGGAGCAAAGGATTCCCATCACACCACTAGAAGTGCTGGAAAGCAGAAGTAACGCAGCCTCTCAGGCTGCAAAAAGGATAGTGAAAGCATAGCAGACATATGCTAAGGCTGTATACCAAGTCCCCCAAACTTGGGGAGCTCTACTGGATGATGAGAAATCACAAAATATTGCAAATGAGCTCACTGTGGTGGAAGCAAATATTACACAGATGCGAAATGAGATGAAGCAACTTCCCATGGAGCAGAAAAATATCAAGAAAACAAAGGTGTGCAGACTGCAGCAGAAAACCACTACATTGTGTGCACAACAATAGCAACGTGAGGAAAAGGTAGAATAATTGCAAAGAGAAGAAGAAAGAGTCATAGGGCTAATTCAACATGTGAATCAGAAGGTGCATGAGGTAGCAGCCTCGATAGAAAGAGACATGCCGAAATATGTCAGTTTTGACCTAGTGGAGCACATGCAGAAAATAGAGGAGGAAGTGCATGCAGAAGTAGAGAAGTTGCTGAAAATACTGGAGTATTTTTAGACCAAAATCAATGGAAGTCAAACCATGGAGGAATAGTGCACATGGCTCGGGACGAGCCACATGTGAGTGTTGGGGTCATGTTGGGCCTCAGGATAGAAGGGCCGAATTCATGTAGAATTATTCCTGAGTGTGGAAGAAGAGTGTAAAGGAGAAGAGGAAGGAGCTATGATAGAGGAAGCAACATCAAAGGAAAGGGACAAATGCCACAGCAGAATAAGGAAAGTGAGGAAGAATATAAATAGAAGGCACGGGACGAGGAAGCTGCAACAGTTTTGTAAGCTACGATAGAAGGATAGAGAAAGTTACGAGATGACATGGAAGAATATTCACAGAAGCAGGCGTGTGAAGAAGTGTAACGACATGAAAATGATAGTAAGACATAATGTTGAGAAAGCGACAGTCCTTAGAGATCGTGGGTAAGTCAGGACGATAGTGCCCTTTTGTTATGTATTACTAGAATAGGAAAGAAATTATGTTGGTTGAATATAGTAAGTCATCTGGGATAACGACTGAAGCTGATTCTGTTAGGTTCTATATCGAGTCAGTATTGAGTCTATACAAGCATGTATGGGATCTGTATCAAGTCTGTAATAGGGCTATAAAAGGAGGAACCCAAGCTGTAAATGGGTTAGACGGTTTTGAGTTGATTAGCTGATAAAAAAAATTTGAGTAATATCTAGACTCTTGAAAAAGATGATCGAGTTAGACCTGAGAGAGATGGTTTTTGGTTAATGACTCTGGATCACTGAGTGCATTAGAGTAGTGGTTCTTATTAGAATTGAAGTGCCATTTATATCTTCAAGAAGATAGTGATGAATTATGATTGCAGTAAAAGGAGAATGAAGATACAAACTAAACAAAACAAACCACATAGGAAACAGATGAGTGTAGCTCAAGAATTTACAGTATCATGTCATTTAATTAAATCTGGTGTTACAATAGTTTACATAATGTAAGAATTCAAATGGACTAGGGAGAAATTTGAATCTACCAACTGGATCTGACTATACCTAACTGACTAGCTAACTCATGGTGTCTCAATCAATATTAGAGTGCAACAGTTCAACTCCAGATGTCCAACCAACTCATTCAATCAGTAATAACTAGTTAACTTAGTGCAATTGAGTGTGGTAGGTGGGAAAATATGCCTACTCCACATGCATCCATGCATTAGCCATGCATAAATAGCACTAGCTAACTGATTGTGAACTAACTGAAAGTAACTAGAATCTAACTGAGACTAACTAGTAATAACTCCAACTAACTGAAGTAAGTAGGTGTCGGGACTCCTAGTGGCTTCTAAAATGTAGGTATTGGTCTAGGAGGTGCCCAAACTGATGCATACACATGTATTAAGTGGTAGTTAACCTATATCAATGTTCCCCACACTCCGGTGATTGGTACATGTGGCCCCATTAGGCCAAGTGGACCAAATTTGTACTAATGGACCCAATTAATTAATTAGGACTCCTAATTTAGGCCAAAATAATCTAATAGATAATTGACCAAGGGAGGATTAATAATCCTAACATTTTTGCAGCTATGTGCACATACAAGTAGAGAAGGCCGAGTTGATCCAGGCTGTGTGCAGATCGCTAGTAGGAGTAGAGTAGAGCGAGAAGAGATAATATCAAAGAGAATGTGAGGGAAGAAAAGTCTGTAAATATAGAAGATAATATATTGAACAAAGTCTACAACTTTGTGTGCATACAAAAGGTGCATCTATTTCCTCTTGTCAATTCCAGATGAAGATCACCTTGTGGTGTTTTCCTGGATGGGTTTCCACGTTATATGATGTGTATATATGTGAATGTTGAGTAGATTAGTTAGATGCATAATTACCGTGTTAAATGGTTGATTTATTACTGTGTTTCAAATTGGTTAAATGCATGACTGTCGTGTTATAGTAACGAATATGCTTGTGCCATTTGTTCACTTTATGTTTACGTGAATTGCATAAACAAGGGTTGGGTTGTACTTTAGTGTTGAATTACTATGCAAACCAGTAACCCATCTTCCTGGTATTCACTAGGAAAACCTTGGCACATAGCCAAGGAACTAAAACACCCTCCTGCATAAACTGCGGAAATGTGGTTCTAGCAGTTACCCATAAAACTGAGATATCAGGCGTGAGACGACATCTGCGTCGCAGGTGCTTTCGGCTGAGCTTCGCTCCATCGGTTTAATATATTGGGATTTGTTGTGCTAACTCAAAAATGGGTTGAACCTAGGTCCATGGACAGAAAGAGGTAGGAAAATCCAACAACAGTAGTGGATTCCATTAGAGTTTTCAACTTCTCAAAACAAGTTTCTGCATCCCGATCCCATTTGAGAGCATCCTTTTTTAATAGTGACGTCAAGGGTTATGCAATTTGTGTGTAATAATGAAACAATGATTTATAATAACCTGCGAAACCAAGAAATCCTCTTAATGATGAGATTGATTTGGGGACGACCACCCCACGATTGCCACAATTTTATTGGGATCAACCTTGATGACTTGGGATGACATAATATGCCCCAAAAATTCTATTTCTTTTTCCCCAAAACCACATTTTGATTTGTTAGAATAATTTTTTTTTCTTCTAGAAGCTTCAATACTATCTCTACATGCTTGAGGTGTGAGTAACATTTTTTTCTATAAAAAAGGATATTGTCAAAGAATACCAAAGAAAAATTCCTTAGGTATGGATGAAACAATTCATTCATTACTCCTTGAAATGTTGTTGAAACATTGGTTAATCCAAACGACATTAGTCATAATTCATACAATCCTTCATGGGTACAAAAAGCGATTTTGGGGACATCTTCTTCTCAAATTCAGATTTGGAAATATCTTGATTTTAGGTCTAATTTAGAAAAATATTTTGCACCATGGAGCTCATCCAACAATTCGTTGACAAAGGGAATGGGAAATTTATCTTTTATGGTGACTTTGTTTAATGCTCATAATCAATGCAAAGTCTATATGATCCATATTTAGTCCTAACAAGTATGACTGGCACAAAGAAAGGACTCTTACTACATGTGATTATGCCATCGTCTAATAATTCTTGTACTAGTCGTTCGATCTTTGACTTGTTTATGTGAGATTGTATGTAGGATATTTTTCTAATTGGAGTTGATCCCGGCATTAAGTCTATCATGTGATCCTTAGAACGTGGGGGGGAACACCATGAGGGGGAGAAAATGTCACTATGTTCCCCAAGAAGTTGTTCTAATTCCCTTGCATTAGTATTTTGATTCTCATCGACTGTCCCTTCCATAGCATAGAAATGTAAGAAGAAGGCTTGAGCTCATTTTTTATCATTTTTTTCCATCTTATTGGATGAGACAATTTGGGGAGGGGGGAAGTTGATACCATAAAGCTTTTACTTTATCCCATTTTCGTAGAATCTTATAAACTGTTCTTGTATATTTAATCCTTGTACACAGTGTCTCCAACCATTGGGCACCTAAAACAATGTTAACGCCTCATGTTTCCATAGATTACATCGACAATTTTAACGGGTATTCCTTTATGGCTAGCTCAACTTTATGGAATTTTCCATCACAAAAGGTGGTTTTGTTTCCTATTATTGATACTTGGAAGCTATAGGTAGGGTATATGAATATGCTTAATTGTTTTTCTACCCCAAATTCTATGAATTTTTGTGTACTCTTATTGTCAACCAAAAAAATCACTTTAGCATTCTTGATATAGCCAAACATTTTGAGAATTTGGGGTTGAGATATACATGTCATTGCATCCACTAAGAGTGTTGGGGAGACGTTAGCTTCCTTTGTGTTGGATTCATCGCTATTTGATTCTATGTCGGAAGGAGACATGTCAATAACTTCTTCATTATTATTTTCATCATTATCATTTTTTCGCACACAAAGAAATTCTTGTTTTTACACTTATGTCCTTGATTCCCATTTGGGTTATTACACTTATGTCCTTGATTCCCATTTGGGTTATTACACTTACAACATGAATTGTCATATTTTTTTCTATTTTGTTCTTAAGTGGGGTGGGATATAAACTTATTAACATTATGATTATTCTTTTTCTTCAATTAATTTTTCTTATTGAAGAGCTTGTTCCATGTCTCAGACATCTAATAATTTTATCTCATTTTGAATACTTTGTTTCATCCCACCAATGGAAATTTGCAGGAATCATTCTTCTGTTGCATCTTGGACACAAGTGGTCAGGACCAATAGATTGCTAAAATATTTGTCCATGTTTCCTTCTTATTGTATATTTTGGCTTCTTCCATGTCTTGAAATTGTTTAAATATTTTTTCTTAAAGGTGTCCAAGTATCTTTCTAATCTTCATCCTTTCATTGTTTATTCCCACCACAAGAACCAATAATAAGTGGTTTTATCCATGTACATTGGTGCAACATTCAATTTGTTGCCATATCCATATATATTGTACATTTAAAAAAAATCGATTTTTTTGATCCATCGAATCTCGTCTTGATTTTTTTCACCATTGAATCTTGGTAAATTGATCTTAACTTTGTGAATGACGTTAGTGAATGAATTTCGAGCTTCGGGTCATGGATTTCCTCCTCTTTTTGCTCAAGTTTTTCCAATATCTTTTGAACTTAATCATTTTTTGACTTTATGGATGCATCCTTTTCCTCTAGAGGGTTTCTCTCTGTATTTATTGTATTGATCTTGTTTAGGTTTGGGTTTGGGACAATATTATCTATTTAAATATTAATTACAGTAATAATTTATTATTAAATTAATAATAATAATAATATATTATTTAGTATTATAATTTTTCGTTGTGAGGAGGTGGCGGGAGGGAGGTAGGGTTATGAATCCCTAGAATGAATGACGATGAAGGAGATGGATAGGTGTGGTTGCAGGGAGGATGAGAAGTGGTAAGAGAGTGAGAAGAAGAGTTTCATGTGAAGGGAAGGGAGAAGGGTGTAGAGGGATGGATTTGGTGAGCAATGAGGAGAGGCATGCAGTGGTGGAGAGGCGGGAGTGAATTGGTTGGTGGTCGTGGGGAGGATGATTAGTGGTGGGAAAGTGAAAAGGAGAGTGGAAGGTGTGTAGGATATTTGTGGGAGATGGTGGGAGAGGATATGTGTGAGGGTGGTGGATTAGAGGGAGTGCATGGTGCAGGTGGAGGAGAGCAGTGTAGAGGAGAGAAGGTAAGGAGAGAAATATAGAGGAGAGAAGGAAAGGAGAGCAACCTAGAGGAGGAGTATGGAGAATGGGACGCACGTGGGGATATTATTGGAGGTGAAGAATGTAGAATGGTGGGAAAGGAAATGCAGAAGCGATGGAGAAGAGAATCCAACTTGGAATGTATATTTATTTATTCCAAATGATATTTATAATTTATTTATTGAATATGATGCTTTTAAAAAGAGAACGTGCGGCTTATATACAAATGAAGAGACACATTGAAATGGTGTGTCCTTCTAGTACTATTGTTTAATGAATAATAATAACAAAATAATATTTAAATTATTTAATCTATTCTAGTTCTATTACATAATACATCATCTAGAATACATCAATCAAAATACATCAACCGGGATTCATCAATTAGAATACATCAACCATGATTAATCAATCATAATACATCAATCATACACACACCAACCATAACAACCAAGGACAATCAATAATATCCATACATATAGTAGTGGAAATATCATACATGTAACAACCATTAATCAACCAATGTCAATCAATAAAGACCAATGATATCAAACAACATGCACATCAAACATTCAAGCATAATATACAATCATACATATTGCCTACATACTTACTCCTTCAATATAAATGTTATAAATACTTTGATGACTTGAATCTTGTCTAACCCCTATATACTAACCAAACATTATGTTACTAATTATTTACACATAGCACACTACTTCTACTATCAACCAAAGTAAATACACAGTCACCTCATGCAACCAAATATCCTACCACCAAAATCTTCTAATATTCTATAATAAATTAATTATTAGCTATATAACACACCATCATACACTCATACCATAACCATACTTACTATTACTATGTATTATTTCTATACATATGCCCATTTTGTATACATATTATAATTCTTCAATCATACATCATATTAATATTAATCATATATACAACATATTAGTCATATAACGTAAATTTTAGTATATGTTACACATTTGTATAATTATTATGTTATATGTAATATCCATACAATTATAGCTATATAATTACTTAACCCAATATTATCATATTAGATACGCATTATAACATATATACTAACAGAACACTTCTGATCACACTATACTACTTCCAAATACTCCCAAATATTCCCAAATACTTCTAAACACTCCCAAGTACTTTTCAACACTTCTAAACACTTCCAAATACTTCCAAACATTTCAAAATTTTACACTTACTTCATTTGATACGTTCACCTCTATACATATAGTATATTCATAATATTGCATACATGTACTACTAATCATTTATTACATATAACAAAATATATATTACATTATATACAAACATACACGTATATATATATACACACACACACTATTGTTGCTGCTGCTACTACTACCTACTTACACATAAAATAAAATAAATAAAATTAAGAGAATATGAATCATTAAAGACAAGTGGCTCAATTCTTCCAAAAATAGACTAGGAGTTACATCTCCATAAGTGAAATAGATAAAATAAAAGAGAATATGAACCCTTAGATACAAGTGTCTCATTTCCTCTAAAAATAGAATACGAGTTACATATCCCTAAGTAAAATAAATAAAATAAAAGAGAATATGAATCCTTAGAGACAAGTGTCTCATTTCCTCTAAAAAGAGAATAGGAGTTACATCTCCATAAGTAAAATAAAAGAGCATATTAACCATTATAGACAAGTGGCTCATTTCCTCTAAAAATAGACAAGTTACATCTCCATGAATAAAATAGAAAGGATAATGGAGAATACCATTTAGACAAGTGTCCAATTCCTAGAATAGTCGAGTTACTCATTGATGTAACCACTACCTTTCAAATGGCAAAGCATTCCCATTCATCAAAATAATTCCTCAACAGAAGCAATACATACAATAGAGGGTATATCTCTCATTAATAAATTCTATATTAATAATAGTAATAATACATCATCTGTATATATGATACATCATTACATATCATATGTCTATACATAATTATTTACATATTTAGATATCACACCTTACAATATATATACTAATCTATGCTAATCTATTACATATACTGCAGATCCATAATATCTTGACCTTTGAAATTGAAAATAAATTAAAATACATTCAAACTAATTTCGGAAGTGAGGCTTTCTATTCTTACATTAACATAAGGGAGTTTAAATTCATTTCCCTAAGCACATTTCTAACTCCAAATGCACATATACATAATATTATAACTATCTAGAAGGCCCAACAACAACAATGTTGGAACCAAAAGCTCTGATACCACCTTTAATGTCACATGGGGCTATCAAGGTGTCTAAGGTACATATCATTCACTATCTAAATCTAATAACTTGATTTTTAGTGCATCATATAAACCATAATCATTTAATTTCTATTTTTTTCCAAAATTATTTGCGACACAAAATCCAATAATTAACTATAATTTAATATAAATTTATTAACACATCGAACATCTGATCTAAGGGATGGGAAGGCTTCTTAACATCATCAAACCTTCAATCCAATCCCTATCAGATATGATAACCATTTCTAAAGGCTAATTATTCTTATTCATAGTTAACTAGTAATTAACGTGTTAATTACGACACTTAACGACACTTAGCACACAAATGACGACACTTAGCACAAATCCAATTGTTTAAAAAATAACCATTGATTATAAATCCCAATGGATCAATAAAATATAATTATATGTAAATAAGCATTAATTACCAAAATTACAATCATTTTAATCATGGTAATTACGAAATAGAGCCCACAAGACTAGTTAACTAGTTTTCCAATATAAGAAGCTAGTCTTGCACAAAATCAACTTGTAACCATGCCATTAAAAACAAAAATAAATACTATAGACATTAACAAAATATTTAATCATTCAGTTACAACCAATTAAAGGTTTATTTTCATATCATTCCGATTGCACATAAGGCTATCTTTTCCATCAATTCCAATGAATTTAGTTAACATTCACCGCAAGGAATTGAGTCTAAATAACTGAACCAAAATGCAATGAATCCATAAGTAAAAGATAAAACCTGATAAGTATCAACCTATAGTACAATAATATGTTATAAATATATCACATGGATCCAAAATTCTGTTTTTACGAAAACAAATATTTCAGTCCACAACTAGTTATCAATTTTCAACGCATTGTACCTAGTTTCCAATTTAACTTTCTAAATTCCAAATAAAGATAAATATATGAATATTGTATCTAATTTAAATCATAGATTCGGTAACCTACATCCGTAATTATTTATCTTTCCACCCATATATATTCCATTAGAAAACTCACAAAACTAACTAATTATACTCATCTAAATTGACTAGTATTGTAGGAATCACTAGAATAATTAAATCCGCATCTCATAGAATCATTTAAATTCTATTCAAATTTGAATAGATTTTTTTATCAGTCATAACAGAATTATACCTCATTTGAAAATTGTATCAAATACTTCATATGCCAAATCACAAATCTACTAAGAAAAGAATCCATGAAAGGAGTTAGAAATTGGAAATTGATCTAGAATTTTGGTATACATTTACCAAACTCTATAAATAATATTTCCAATAAAATTCTCACACAAATTTAAAGTGTATTTATCATACATAAGAATAAAAATAACACTCAATTATTTTTACAAACACTTCATGTGCCAAGTCTCCAAACTATGCAAAACAATCCAATCGAAGAACTAGTTTTCGAATAAAAGTTAGAAGCATCAAAGAGAAGTGTATTAAACCATTCCAAGGATACTGTACCATAAAAATACACATTATATAATGAACATGGGTATAAATATTTGTTCTGTATAATAGGTTCCGAAGAATCATTTCCTCAAACAATTTGTGCACAAAATCCCAAAATCTAGTTTCTAATTCCTTCACAAAATTTATTTGCAATAAATAGATTGAATTCCATGAGAAATTTATTCCAAAAATAGCTCATAATTTTCATCAAAATTTTCATTTGCATCCATAAATAAATCAAATTAGATCCAAATAAATTAAATAAACATGATATAAAGCACTTATCTTTTCCAAATATGCAACTAGAATCGACAGTGCCATGTTCCACCTAGACATAGACACAATGCAAGCCAAAAATCACTTTGCAATGGGCACCATCGATATAGGACCATTATGCCACAAGAAAGAGTGAACTCAACCACAAATTATCTCAATAAATCAGTCCAACTAAAACCCAATGGAAAGTGTGGACTCTACTTCCACTCCAGGGAAATTTCAATGGCTCCAAGACAACAGTCCAACTAGAACCCAACAACAAGTAGCCCTTCCAATATAGGGAAATTCTAGTGGCTGTAGGAAAACCTCAAATCAAAGGTAGTGGAACTCACCCATTCTTCCAAAATATGATCTCTAGAGGAAATAAACAACTCTATCCAACCTCAAATCCAATGGCAGTGACCTCACGCTTGCTACCAATCCATGATCTCCAGAGGCAGTTCTAGGACATACACCAGTGGATCCAGAGTAACTCAACTTGGACACAGGCTCCAAAAGGGAACAATGACCAACAAGTATCTCATACCAAGAGAAAAAAAATAAAACCACAAGTTTCAAATAAAATCACAAGAGAAAAACAATGAACCAACACACAAGTGTGACTGGCCAACACAATCAAATTGAATTCCTTCATGAGCAATTTGAATTGAGAGAGAGAGAGAGAGAGAGAGAGAGAGAAAAGGGATGATTTAAATTCCAAAAATAGAAAATAGGGGTTACACAAGGATTCACACAAGTATTTACACAAGGATTTATACAAGGATTCACACAAATTTTGAGGTGTTAAGGCTAAAAATAGCTAGTGAGGGCACACTTGTGCAAGTGGGTGTTACAAAACCAAGTGTAACCTCCAAAAAGGAGTTAAAAACAACCAAAGGGACACACACACACAAATAAAGAGGGTGTACTAGGTGAGAGAGAGTATAATAGTAATAAAAATGAATCCTATAATAAATGAAACCAAGGAGTAACATAACATGTGAGGGTACATAGCCAATTTGGTCTGACAAGTCCACAAGAAGGGTGTATAACATAGATATAGATGTGTACACAAAGGTAAAAAATTTCCCACAACCCCTTCTCATAACATCATGGTTCCTCATACTTTCTTTTGTGGAATCAGTTGTCTGGTTGTTTTATTTTATTAATTATTTAATAAGTTAAACATAATAAAAATAATAATAATGTACAAACCATAGTCCAGGCACCTTGTCCAACAATAATAATAATATGTCCAGGGGATAAACCATAGGGAATTATAGTAGTTGAGATAGAGAAGGGTGATGATATTCCCATTAAAGGGAAACATCACGATGTGGAGTACTGAAAAGGAAACCACCTTCATAGCGTACATGTAACTATGACCCAAGAGGATATTGTAATCGAGTTGTACATCAATTGATTCAATATTGATTGTTACACTTTTTCCCCATCACTTGATGGGAACATTTTGGTGCAATCCTCCTTATTGATATGGTCTCCCATGATATGCACTAATGGTGATAGATTAGTGGAGTAACTCAGGTGAGCCTAATATTTTCCAAACATTTGATGAAATTACGCATGTCGATGTTCTTTCATAGATGCTACATTGTTGGATCATAATGTTCTAAACAATGAACGGGACTTGGAATGCAACTAACGAGGGTAGTCATGGTTCACCTTTGTCTAGGTCGAAATTAAAGAGGTGTGAGTCGAAAGGCTCGATAGTTCCAAGTGCATTCAACAATGCCTTTTGTTGGGTTGGGAATGGTTGGAGTACTTCTAACATGGACATAGGAGCTGGAGATTGAGCTAAGTTATCCACAATATTTTAATTATGGGTGGATTTCATATGAGGGTTAAGGGGGCTGCATTGAAGTGGCACCTTTGGAATCTTTAGGATTTGTTTCGTGATTGGGCATGAAATCTTCAAGGGGCATCCTAAACGAGTAGGTATGTATCCTTCTTGAGGAGGATTAGTCCCACCATAACCTTTAGCTCCAGTATGGAAGTTGACATCATCTGTGTTCATGTAGATGTTTTTAAAGGATTCATCACTTGAGGGGTGAGGGTCCGATTGTTGAGTGACTACCCCTTAGATATCAAAATTTTGTCCGAATATATCTTGATAAGGTTGTGGTGCATTAGGAACCTAAGGAAAATTAATGGTTGTCTTTTTATGGGTTTCCACCAGCTATTGGCAATCAAGGACAAGTATACAATTATGGGTATATTGGACATACTCGCTACAAATCAATAAATAATAGTTTGTCCTTAAGCTGACATTTTCCCCTTGTTTGGGAGGGTTATTAGCCCTTCGATTTGGGTTTCATAGGTTCTAGTTTTGTTGGGGATGGGGGCTGACTCCTTGCCCCTACTACTGGTTTTTCTTATTCTTACCTTTATTTCTCCCATGATTTTGTAAGTTCTAGGGATTTGTGGTGTTTAACTTCTCATAATGTTGAGCTTGTTGTTGGAGAGAAGGTTGGAATAAATTAACCCCCATATGATGCATAGGGGATAAACCAAGATGACATAGGAATGGGTAATAAATATTATACCCTCATGGTGGGATATATGTTTGTTGCGTTCCATACGATGTGGATGTAGGAAACTGGTTGTGTCATTTGTAGTGGAGGTATTGTTGGTGCTTGGATTGCAATGGGGTATGTAGGAATGTAGGGTCCATACTATAGATTGCCAAACATAGAATGTGGAATAGTAGTAGGGGGTGTCGACACAAGAGGGATCGGAGAATCCTGCGTATCCATAGAGGTGGCATAAGAGCATGGGGGATTCACTTGTTGACCAATATCCTATCACGTTAGTTCATATTGTGGTTTTTAAAATTATAAAAAATGGAACCAATATATTGCAGGTATTGGGGGGATGAGGGGTTTAAGGTGGGGGTGGGTAGGGTGGTTTATAAGGATTGAGGTATAAAAAGGGATGGGGAGGAGGTTTTAAGTATTGTGAGGGGGTTTCAACAAAAAGAGTTTGGGTCAATATCTCTCGAAATTAAGGGTATTCTTTAATATCCCACGATCACACGTGCTAGTGAGAGGTTCACTAAGTGAAGTCCCCATGCATAAGAGTTGGTTGAGGGGGAATTTTCCTTATGGGGAAGTGGACCCAATAAGTCCATCTACTAAATGTGATGACCCTGCATGGGGAAGATTCAAATAAAGAAGTTGAGGGGCATAGAGAAGGATGGCGTATAGGTACCTAATCTATACATAGATGAGATAAAAGTGTTGGGAATTCAAGATGGCCTTTCCCTTAGTTTGTGGCAGGGAGGTTGCCACATATTTTACTATGGAAACTTGGAGAAATTTGATAAACCAATCCAATAGGAACTTAGGTTGAATATATATTTTGTACCAAGTGTGATTCCTATGCCACTCATGGATGTGGTCTGCTATGTGGGTTGGCGTGTTCTAATGAAATTCTGTGAGAATTTCAACATCGAGGTTAAGGTGTATTAGTAATTAAAATTAGGTGAGAAATGTGGTGGATATCATCCCAAAAGTGGCATGGGATTACCTTAATAGGTTCACATATCATTTTGTAGTTGTACTAGTCAGAGTTCATTGAAAGAGGTGAATCCTCATAGAATCCTCTACTATGTTGTTTAAGTAACACCATAGGTTGAAAGATGTGACATGGTTAGCGGGATCATCTCCTTATTTCCCTTTGAATTTAGGTATGTCTAAGGGAATATTATTGGTCATAGTGGGCCATATTGGGTCATGAACTATGGGTTCATTGATCAGCTTTTCCAGTTCAAGGAGATTCAAGCTAACCATGAATGGTAAGTTTATGTTAGTATCTGCCATCATTCCTTGTGTGTTTTTTCCTCTAGGGGGGAGACAAGGAGTATGGGGCGGTGATCTTTGTCCTCAATGTGAAAAAGAAGATGATGTGTGTCCTCCTCCTAAATATGGAGAATAAGGGGGGTATTTCCTCTGTACGGTGGAAATAAGGGGGTGCCTCTTCCATGAGAGGATGAAGTAAAAGGATCTAAATCTTGTATAAGGGGAGAAAAAAAATCAAGCAAGGAGATTCCTCTCCTAGAGCATCCAATCAATGTGGCTTGGGAGTGACCCCAACTAGATTATCTCTCTCGTGAACCATGAGGTGGGAGTGGAAAAAAAACCCCAAGAGAGGGGATATGCCTTAGATTCTACGTGAATTCCTTAGGGGGTTTTGTTCTTCAATGGTGGAAGTCTTCTGTAAGAAGTGAATGAGGCTGGAAATAAACACAATTTTAACAAATGCAAAAATATTCCAATCACAACAGATGAAAAATGGTGCAAAAGTGAGTGATATGTGCAATATCAGTTTAGTGCAAATGGTCTGACATGCAGGTTCTTTTTAAGTACAAGTTATGTGAAATTTTATTTATTAATAAAATAAATTTAAATTACATAAATACCTAATCTCCTTCCTCTCAAATGTAACTAGGCCTTCCAAAAGCATAATTGTTGGTGATAATGGGATCCACACAATGATTTACTAGTGAAGGTGACAATGATTCAGCTATATTGTTGATTGGGATATGTTCCAAAAGGGTTGGAAACAATTTCCAATGGTAATATCTAAATTCAAGAGTCAATGGAACTCACCATTTCTCCTTAGCAATAGCCTAAGTTTGGTCACTAGGATAATCACGTTAAGTGTGGATAAGTGGTTCTGCCTAGGTGGTATAGTTTTTCCCCCTAAAAAAATATTAATGAATCATAAGGGGGAGTAGGGAAGTTATACCTCATATTTCATGTCCTTTATCACTGGAACTTCTTATTTGAGTTGTCTTTTGACACTTGTTCATAGTAAGAATTGATAGCACCCTATACATCAGCAATGCTATGTTTCAAAAACCTAATGAAACTAGATTAATGGGCATTATTTGGATGCCTAGCCTAAATCAATCCTACCTAAATAAAATATTGTTTTGTGACCTCCTATATAGCATTTCAATGGTTTAGCATTTACAAGTGTTGATATTAAGGGCCAAAATTTGATTAAGGTGTGTAAGGGAGGTATTTCACAATTCCCTTCCTTTTTTATTCACCAAGATCACAAGTAATGCAAGGTGAACAACATAATCAGATGGGAAGAGTTTTTTAGGTCCCTTGGTGTGTACTAGTGATGCAAACACATGTGAGGTAAGAAAATTGATTATTGTGACTAACCAAAGAGCATAAACTAAATACAAATGGATATTTAACTTTAACTCTAAAATATGCTAATGGTGCTCGTAACTAACAATAATGCCAATGAAGTAAAAGTGTGCAATAGAGGTATTTCACACTTCTCCCCCTTTTCTGATTCACCGAGCTCACAAGAAGTGTGAGGTAAAGAGCATACTTCAAGAGATTAGAGTCTTTACATCCTTTCTTTTTGAAAATGTGAGTCTACCAAAAAGTTGTAAAGTAAGAAAATAATCATAAGATATCTTGAATACTAGTGACAACATTGAGGCCCATTTAAAGACTCAAGGTTGGGGGCCTAGGAAGATTTTGAGGGAAGACCCTTATACTTCATAATATTAGGCTATGTGAGCTAATTAATATAGAAAAATGTAACTTATATTTCAAGTTTATTATTTCTAGTTCATTAGTGAGAATCCATTGGGGTCACAAAATTTATGCAAACTAATAAAAAACAAATAAACTAATACAATTGCATGCAAAACATAGAGACAGGTGCATAGTAGCATGTAAAAATCACTCAATGGAGCACAATAGTGTGATTACAATGCGATAAGGTCATGCAAGCAATGAAAGAAGAACTACATGGGCAATGGTATGTTTACATGAGTAGGCAGTGTGACTGTCAAGGATTTTGTGCATGAACGACATGCTTATGGCATGGAGATCCACATATCTATTGAAACAACTATTATGAAAAAGAGGGGAAAAAATCCTAGTATGTAGGTTATGGAACTCTTCACTTGCAAAGGACAATAAACCAAAAATTATCTATTTAGAAAATAACAACCTTTCTAAGAATAAATTGAAAAAAATGAAGTATATTCATCATAAAAACTATTGTGGGAAATTATACACAAAGGTGCGCAGCCTCTTCCATGTTGGGTGGAAGCCTTTGATATTGTTGAGAAGGCTTAGTATTACCAAAAAAAAAAATGCGATAAAAAACTAAATTAAAACTAAAATAAATTTAAATAAACAAAAGGAAAGAGGGGATACAAACCATAACAAAAAACCAATGCCAGAACCACTTTATATTGCTCAATGGTCAAGAAAATACATGTAGTGTCACCTAAGAAGTGTGAGATTCAAAGGGAAGCCAACAATATCCCTCAGGAAGTTTTATTTTTTCCACACTAGATGCTATAAATCTTGAAGATCAAATGGGAGAAAATATTTCCCCTTGGAGGAAGGAGGTAAGGGAACTTGGAGAATGCTACTAGGTGTGGAAGATATGGGATATGAAGAAAATCCAATGCTATTCTAGCAAATTAAACTTTTTTTAGATTTATCTTACAATATTCATGCCTATGGATTCCTTATATAGGCCAAGAGGTGGCCAAGAAAAAACTAGTTCGAAGTCTGAAACCCATCACCTCATAAACTAGCTTTAAGGTACACAATGGGGGCTATTGAATGCTCACCCGTGATGTCAATAAGACAAGTTAAAATTTGTGTTGGTGAGGAACTTTCATGATCCTTTAATGAGATTTTTTTGGTTGAGATCTCATTATTTTGATAGTCTCATGGATATCGAAGGGAAATCCACACAGGTATAGCGTAGGAATAGAACTGGTAATGTGCGCAATAGAACACATAAACACAGTTTTGAATGTGCAACCTTGTATTTTTTATTGTTCTTTGTCACTTATGACACATGTTTCTTTATGTATATTTATTAGGATGTCTTTATTGGGATGCATGACATATGTTGATGATTCTTTACTATGAGAATTACAAAAATGTCACATTTGTGCAAGATTTGAGCATTAACATGCATCAAACAATTGTTCCATATAATCCTTAGTACAATGGTGTAGTAGAAAGAATAAACAAGAATCTCTTAAATATGGTACAGTGCATGCTACTTTTCAAGAATGTGAAACTGACTTTTTGGGGTGATGCATTTATGTGTACAGTGTATTTGAGAAACAAAAATCCATCTCATGATCTCTGTAATAAGACTCCTTATGAAATGTGGTATGGCCACATTCCTTCGATGAGGAATATTAGGGTTTTTTATTCAACCTATTATGCCTTGATTCCTAAGGAACATGGAAATAATCTTGGTGCAATAATTCGAAAGTGCATTTCTTACGGTACTTAAATACAACCAAGGCATACCATCTTTATGATGAGGTAAATAAAAATTGTATACTTTTAGGGATGTTATTTTTCTAGAACTAAATAAAAAGGACAAGACTGTTGAGACACAACTTGATCATCTGGATATATTTACCGATGTAAATATGTATTATGAATTTGGTAATGATATTCCACACGTTGAATGAGGGGATCTATATCTTGGATCAAAATTTGGAATCTCCTTTTGTAGCACCAAATCCCCTTCATGAATAAGTTCCAACCACTTCATTGGAACACGAGCTTCAATTGGATGATGTGATTGAGAGGATTGGAATATTTAATCCTAATGAGAATTCAACACCATAATTTTGTATCAACTAATAAACTTGTACCCTCACAAAGATTTAAAAACTAGATCATAAAGACATTTGAAAGTGTTCCTCTTGATTAGGTCAGAAAGACAGGAACTAGAAATTCGACCAGACAAGAAGATGGAGGTGATCCAAATGATTCAAATTAAAGTTATGCAAATGATATGGATGTTTCATATTATTGTGAATGGAATTTATTTTCTAATTATGAACCAAATTCCTTTAAATAATTTGATTCTCATGGTGAATGAAAAGAATCTATGCAAAATGAATATGAGGATCTCATGAAGAATGGGGCATGGAAGTTAGTTGACCATCCATTTGGAACCAAACCAATTGGTCTCAAGTGGGTCTACAATAACAATTGCATGCTACATGGCTCACTTGAAAAGCATAAGTTGAGATTCATGGAAAAATTATTTGCACATAAAGAAGGAATAGAATATGATGAGACTTTTTCACCCACTGCATTATGGGATACCATTCATACTCTATTTTCTTTGGATACACAGAATGGGTGAAAATTTCATAAAATGTATGTAAAGGATTATTTATTGAATGGAAACTTTAATGATAATGTATTCATGTCTCAAATGGGAGGCCTTGTTATGAAAGGACAAGAGCAGAAGGTATGAAATCTCATAAAGTATTTTTATGGCTTGAAACAAGCACCTCACACCTAGTGTGAAAATATTATTGAGAATATTTTGAATTTGAATTTCAAAAACTTTAATCTTAATGATGCAAATACATTTGTTAAGAAAGTTAGAAAAAATGTTATATATCTTGTAATCTATGTAGATGATATGTTGGTGACAAGGATCAATGATAGCTACATTGCATCCATAAAGAAATAATTGACTAAAGGTTTTGAGATAACTAATATGGGACATATTCAATACTACTTGTGTATTAAAATGACTCAAAATCCAAAGAATATATTCATATCCCAAAAGAAGTACACTGGAGAACTACTAGACAAGTTTTGCATGACTAAATGTAATACTCTTTCTACTCCAATGAAACAAGATTTGAAGCTAACATCAAAATAAGGGAATGAATTTTAGGATGCAACTAAATACATAAATCTTATGGGAAGTCTTATCTACCTTACCAATACTAGACCTCATATTTCATTTGAAGTTGGACTCCTTTCCAAGTTCATGCAAAAACCTTGTGAACATTATTTGTGTGTTGCAAAGAGAGTTATACTACACTTGAAGGGAAACCAATCATTTGAACCCAAATAATATAAGGTGGAGGACTTCAAGTTAATTGGGTATTCAAGTTTGGATTTTGATGGAAATAAAGAGAATGGAGTGTTTACTTATGGATTCCTCATTGGTCTTGGATCAACAACTATCTCATGGAGGTCATGTAAACAAATTGTTCCAACATATTCCATTACATAGGAAGAATATGTGGTTATTTCATAAGCAACAAAGGATATTGTGTGGCTCAAGAAGATACTAGAGGATTTCTGCGATAAATAAGTGAATGCTAGTCCTCTTTTGATTGACAACACTTTTAAAATCAACTTGGCCAAGAATCCTAGATTCCATGATCAACAAAACCAATAAACATGAAATACCATCTAATTTAACATACTTTAGAGGGAAATACCATCCATTTGGTACATTGATTCATAAGTGGTCAAACTACAAACATCTTTACTAAAGCGCTTGGAAGAGAAAAAATTTAAAAGTTCAAAAAGATGCTTAGACTTACAAACATCCCTTTATATTCAGGGGGGATGTTAGAAACATAATCCTAGGGATTATAGTTACATTGTAATTATCATTATTACAAAAAATATGAAGAATCATAGAGAATGGGAACATACTCCTTGGATGTGGAAACCAAATGTCATATCTTCTTGTATTTATATGAGGCCCTTGTTAATAATATTAGGTCAAGTAATATTGGATTTATCCTAGGTTTGTCATGTACAAATTGAAAGAGCATTCAATTTTATTAATTCCCATTCTTCAATTGAACTATTTTCATTGCTTGACTTGCTCACATGCCTCATTTATTCATAACTGTTAGGCGATATTTTACTTGGGTTATTTGACCAAATGTTTTGTTGATTGGTTTGATGTTGTTCCTCCTCTTCATTTTCCATCTGCAAACATAGAAATAAAGTGTAATGAGTATATATACATTTATAATATAATATACATGGTTGAGTAAATTGAAAAGCATACCATATCAAGAATTAATTCATAAACAATACACATTCCTTCAAAACCATCCCTCATGCCATCTCTCAACAACTCTTTTGTTGGCCCCACTCCATACTTCATTTCTTGCAAGTTTCATACATCATGACAAAACATTGATATAATTAATAAAAATGTTTATAATTCCATTATTATAAAATGTGAGAAGTAAAATGACATATATGCTTACAAATTGCACAATTAATTTTTTACATTGTATATATACTCACAACCCCGACTTAACCCAATGTTAATCAATTCTTCGGATGACTCTTCTTTGTATGTTACACATGTTAGAAGACATTCTAATATAAGTGTAAATTGATTAAAATATATATATCCAAAAAAATATGAAATCCATGATAAATTCGACCCACAGTAAGATC
Source organism: Pseudotsuga menziesii (assembly GCA_001517045.1). Taxonomy (NCBI): domain Eukaryota; kingdom Viridiplantae; phylum Streptophyta; class Pinopsida; order Pinales; family Pinaceae; genus Pseudotsuga; species Pseudotsuga menziesii. The sequence continues at coordinate 241,353 of LPNX010720944.1, read as the reverse complement.
TAGGAGCCTTAGAGGAACTCACAAATCAAATTTGTTGCAAAACCAACAAAAAAACCATTAATTGAGAAGAAATTTACACACACAATGTGAACAGAAATGGGTTATATTTTGGTTGTCTAACATAAAAACATGTTATTAAAAGTTTTATATTACATCATAATATTTTATTTATGCTTTGGAATCCCAATGTGAGTGTACAAGTCAAAATTTCCAAATTGGCATCAATCCCCCCTAGGTGGGCCAATCACGCTCCAAATCAGCCCAAACATCCACGAATTGTTGAATCGATGTGGATGAGATGATGTGAGGCAATTATTACACATTTAAATGCATGGGTGTGGAAATATGGTTGGTTTAGATCTCAAGGTGGCATTAGATGCACCAAATCAAGCCAAAAATGGACAAAATCCACCTCTAGCGCTCCTAGTCAACCAAGCTGTCCACATTAATTGAATGGGAGCATGCCAGAAATGATGAGGGAGGAAATGCAGCTGGTTTACTGAGCTGGAGTGCTCATGTGCATGTGAAGTCCCCAATTTGACTGGGAATTTGTCCAACTAAGCACCCTTAGTCCAAAAACATAATATATTAATGCAAAATGCAATAAAATTGACTAAGTAGTGAAACTAAGGTATTAGCGAGTTGGATTACTATTCTAAAACCCTCTCTTAATCCAAAAACTAATTACATCTCACAAAATGAAGGAGGACTTGACAACAATGGCTCAAGTCACCTCAATTACATAATTCAGAAATTTTATTTTCCCATATAAGCTGAGGAAAAGAAGGAAAACCACATGGGACAAAACCTTCTCTCAAGAATAGGCATGGGGATGAAACATGAAAAAAATAGCAGAAAATCACCATCCTTCACTCAGCCATGTTAAAATTATTTAGCAGCTCTAAATAATATTTTTGTTGACTCATCTTGATACCCCTTTCACTTTTCTCAATTTCCAAGCCCAAAAATTGCCTTAGTAATCCTAGGTCGATCATGGCAAATTCACTATGCAAAGATGACTTAATTGAACCAATTGAAGTGGTGCAGATAATTTTAATGAGAAGGTCATCAACATAAAGAAAAATAACCTTAAAAATACCATCATGTTTCTGCAAATACACATTATGGTTTGATTTGCATCTAGTGAAACCAATAGACAGCAAAAAAGCATCCATTTTTGCATACCAAGCCCTGGGGGCTTGCTTGAGTCCATACAATGATTTATTCAACCTACATACAAATGAAGGATCCTCTTGGAAACCTTCATTTTTATGCATATAAATATCTTCCTGTAGCTCACCATGCAAGAATGCACTTTTAACATCTATGTGGTGAACTTTCCAACCCTTACTAGTTGTCATTGCTAGAACTAGTCTTATGGAGTCCATCTTTGCAACCGGTGCAAAGATATCTATGTAATAAAAAAAATGGACCTGAGAATAGCCCTTAGAAAATAATATTTCCTTATGTTTTATATCTGAACCATCAGCAGCAATTCTGGTTCACAAGACCCACTTGCATTGAACAAGCTTCCTCTTGGGAGGAAGGGGAACCAATTCCCATGTCTTGTTTTCTTGGAGGGACTGAAATTATTATTCCATTGTTGTTTTCCATCTTGGGTCATTACAATATTGCTGATATGTCTAATTATAAGACCCAATAATCATATAATAGTGCTCAGCAATAGCACTATCACTTGCAAAGGAAGAATTACTAGTTTGTGATCTAGTCTTCCTAGGCTCATGGGGATTGCCTGCCAATTCCCCTGCAGCTTGAATGCTTTTTACAGCCCAATTGGACCTTGATGGTGAGTCATATACAGAAATATCATTTTCATCCATATTTATATCAGACACATCATAAAAAATAGAGCATTTATCATCACTTACATCTTCAAATGGTTGAGAGGAGCATTCCCTCGGTGCAAGCTCGAAATTTGGAATTGGCTCTTCTTCGAATTTCACACTTCTTTAAAAAAATATCTTGCCAGTGGAAGTTTAAAAGAGTTTTTATCCTTTATTATCCTCACCATACCCAACCATAATTCACTCCTTTCTTTGTGGCTGCAATTCCTTCCTCTTTTCAGAAGGGATTCTAGCCCATGCTCTAGTTCCAAAAATCCTGAAATTTGAGACATTTGGTTTTTGGACAAATCATGCCTTGTAAGGTGTCTTTCCTTTTACTGATTTGTGGAAGGCTCTATTTTGTATGTGTATAGCACAAATAATGGCCTCAGGCCATATCTTGGGACTTATATTCCTTGCTTCTATCATGGAAGTGGCCATCTTCTTGAGAGATCTATTCTTCCTCTCGACCACACCATTTTGTTGTGGTGTGTAGGGAGTTGAGTGTTGCATTTGGATGCCACACTCCTCACAAAGGTGATGTAGGTTATTGTTTGCATACTCCTTCCCATTATCATTCCTAAGGACCTTAATCTTATTCCCACTCTAATTTTCTACCAATGCCTTCTAAATATTTAATTTTTCAAAAACTTCAAACTTTAATTTGAGGAAGAACACCCAGCAAAATCTTGAGTAATCATCTATAAATGTAAGTACATACCTTGATCCACCATATTATGGAGTGGAAAATGGACCAATCATATCTGAGTGTACCAACCCAAGTGGTTGTGTGGCTCTCCTTTCCATCCCCTTCTCATAGCTTCGCTCTGGATGCTTCCCAATTACACACCCAATGCATGCTCCATTTGATGATTTGATTTGTGGAAGTCCTTCCACCATCTCATCTCTGTGTAGTGCTTGGAGGTACTTTTAATTCATATGACCAAACCTCTCATGACATAGCTTGGCAACCTCATTGGCATGTGAGAGAAGTGGTTGGCCATTGGAAGTGGGAAGGAAGTTTGAAAACTTGTACATCCTCTCATGATGGTCTGCATACCCAATTGCAATGACTTGGTATGTTGAGATTTCTAAAATATATATGACATATGGAGTGAAGGTCACTCTCTTTTCCTCTCATATATGGTTCATTTGATAGTTTGACAGCAAATTTGCTGCAAGGTCTGGTATATACAATACACCACTGAAGTAACCATGCTCTAAGTCAATCCTCCCAATCCCCTTAGTCTGGATTTCTGAATCATCCCCCATTTCGAACTGCGGGGCCAACATTCAAACTCATGGAGGAGAAGAGCTCTCTTTTGGATACCATGTTCCTGGAAGCCCCTGAAACAATGATAAAATATGAAGAGTTAGAGGTACCTTCTACCAAAGCATGACATTTCTCCTTTCCATCTAAACTAGAGCTACCATCCTTCTCCCTTGCATTGTCAAGGACTGGAATGTTGTACTTCTCCAGTAGTTGCACCATCTGGTCAATGGTATTTTTCATGCAAGAGATCTCTGGATTCCATCCCTTATGTAAATAGGTGCATTTGGCCTTCTCTTTTCCTCTCTTATCCTTCTCTTTGGGAGGATTCGAACCTCCAACATTGGATTTGGGTTTTTTTGGTTTCTTCTTCTTTGGCAGCTTCAAATTATTTGGCTTGGGCTTCCCCTTTGAGGAATTTGAAACCCCCATGGCTAAGGCTTGATCCTTCATATTGATGGTGCCCATTTGTACTATATTGTCTTTCTCCTGAGTGAGTGACTCCATGAAGCTAGCCAGACTTGGCATTTTCTAGTTTCGAAGTGTTAACTTGTCAAAGTGAAATGTGCTCACAAAAACTGAGAACTCTAGCCCCAACTTTGAAAGGATGGACAAAATGAACTAGTTCTCTTTTTTCTAAATGCCACATTGTTTTAGTTGCAAAAAAAGTGACTTAAACTTGGTGAAGAAGTCCTGGATAGTGTCAAAGTGCGTTGAGCTCAAGCTAGTGACCTCTTAGTTCATCAATTTTACCAAACAATGTCTCTAGTTTTACCCATACTTCATTGGGTGTAGTTAAACTATCTATGTGGAACAATAGCTCTCTTGATATGCTCAGGAATAACAATCCATATGCCTAATCCAATTTGTTGAAGCACTTGGCTTTCTCAGTAGCAGAGTTTGGTTCCACCTCAGTGCCCATGGTAACTTTGCGGAGACCTTTGGATCTCAATTGAATCACCATATATACCTTCCAATCGAAGAATTTTAAAGGTGTTAGAAATATGTGGGTAGCTTCCATTTCTTCCTGTTCTATTGGTGATGGATTTTGTAGAATGTCCTGCAAAACAACTCGATTTTATCTGGAATTTCTCTAAGAATGCAACTCAAAACGATCTGGATTTATATGAAACTCAATAAAATCCAGCCAGATGTGACACCATGTGATAAATTTGACCCATATTAATATCTAGGATCCTTATAGGAACTCACAAATCAAATTTGGTGCAAAACAAGCAAAAAAACCATTAATTGAGAAGTAACTTACACAAACAATGTGAACAAAAACAGGTTCTATTTTGACTGTCTGACATAAAAAAAGTTAGTAATAGGTTTATATTACATCATAAGATTTTCATGAGGATTTGGAAGCCCAATGTGAGTGTATAAGTCAAAATTTCCAAATTGGCATCAATCCCCCCTGGGTGGGCCAATCACACTCAAAATCAGCCAAACAACCATGAATTGTTGACTGGACGTGGCTGAGATGATGTGAGGCAATGATTACACCTTGGAATACATGGGTGTGAAAATATGGGTGGTATAGATTCTCATGGTGGCATTAAATGCACCAAATCAAGCAAAAAATGGACAAAATCCACCACTAGCGCTCCTAGTCAACCAAGTTGTCCACATTCAATGAATGGGAGAACACCAGCAATGATTAGGGTGCACATGTGGCTGTTTTATTGGGCTAGAGTGCTCATGTGGGTGTGAATGTGTTGGCAGGGGTTTTGGGGTAAGTGAGTTGTGCAGCACCGCGGAGGCTGCACAAGCTCATGCGACACCTCACAAGGAAAAGATAGCACGATGGGAGGAAAACAAACCGTTTTTGAATATTTTATGCATCCTTTTGTATCTTTTGACCACATTTTGTGGATATAGGTCATTAGTGGTTAAATCAGTTAGGAGTTAATTAGAAGTGGACAATGAATGTAAAGGTGCAAGCCTATATATAGAATTAGAATTGTAGATGAGATATAAAAGTGGTAGCAGAGAGAAAATAAGAGATTGAATCTTGTGTTATCTATATGCGATCTTGTGGGTCAATCTTTATCTCACTATGGAGAAAGACAGTTATTGTTTTGGATCTGTTGTGCAGAAAGTAATATGATACAATGAATGTTGATCTAAACCATTGTTGTCTTTTGTCTCTTTCTCTTTTTATTTGCCTCGATATCAATGTATGATAATTTTTTCCTATGAATGAATAATGTGATACTACTGCGGTGAATAAATGAATGATGCAATATGTTGGATCTATGGTTGAAATGGTAGATCTGTATTTAATGATGTGATGTCTAATGAATGGTTCTATTAGATATGATAACTAAGTTGATGAACCAATGCTGCCCTAAATCCTCCTCCTTACTGCGGAAACTTGGTTCCGATATCTTTCCCTTGAACATCTCAGGTGAGACTTCATCTGCTCCGTGGGTGTTGCTGGGTAGGGTAAAACCTATCTGGGTCGATACTCAGGGAGATCGTGCAGGATTGAGTGTTGACAGAGTGGGAACCCCTGTCGATAGGGATTTGTTGGGTGGTTGGTGCAAAAAAATGGTTTCGTTGCCGGGACATCATTGCAACTAAGAGTAGGATATGGTGTGGAATCTGACAAAACAGGAGATTGAAGATTAGTTTGACCTAAAAATGTGATAATTTCCTGAACCTGAAGTTGACAACAAATGGATGGTTGGAAAGGTACATACATGACGGTCCTCACGAATGGTTTTTCTGTGAATTTCCCATCATATTATACAAGTGGCTGGCATGATTCACCTACAAGAAGTGCAAATTCCACGGAGCAGATTCGACGTCTTGGACCCCCGAGCTAATTTAGGAGCTATAAGAGACTGACAACAAGGCATCATGAGATGTCAAAGTTTGATTGGATATTATTCTGGAAGGATACATCACTGAGTTTGCGATCGATACCAACAAGTCCTACAACGAAGAAAAATGGGAATTCTTCAATGGACCACGAGGTAGGTTCTTACTGTCTCTGCAATTATCAATCAAGATGCTTGTTTGTGAAAAGGGCATACTAAAAATGCACCTCGATTAGAAAACTATAGTGTACGGAGTATGTGAACACCGCGATAGAAGGGGGGTGATGAATGGAAAGATAATGGATAGATGGGTGTGAGTTTTGACGAGACTATGAGGGAAGCTAAGGAAGAGAGTGGTTGTACAAGGGGAGGAGCAAGGTTTTGAGAGGAGAAGAGGCATAGGATAGGGGAAGGTCCTACTGCAATTAGAATGCAATACCGTGAAGTAAAACCACATGGAATGAAGCGAACCTACAATGATGAAGAGGAAAAGCAGACCCAAGCTACACCCAAGGTGACGGCAAGGTCAAACCTTGGTAGCAACGTGTCCACACCTCCGCACACTACTCCACACTCAGGAAGATATACTCAATCTATGTCAATGTTTTCGATGTGCCAAGAAACATTCTGTAGTAAAGAAGCATTTGTAGGAAGAAGGACTAAGATGGCGGGAGACTATATGAAGCTACCTGTGTTCTATGGAAATGAAACTGATGACCCAGAACAATACTGGTTTTTATGTGAGGCAGTCTAGACTACCCGACAGACTACAGATGACGATTTAAAGAAAGGCCAATTAGAAATCATCCTCTGGGGTGGTGCACTCGATTGGTATATGTGGTTCATACAGGTTCCACAAGGGACCACTACAAAGACTTTGGATGATATTCAGAAGGGGCTACTTGAAGAATTCAAGAAACCAAAATCTGAAGCACAGTACATTATGGAGCTAAAGGAAATTAAACAATTCCCTAATGAGACAGTTTGGGACTTTTCCCATAGGTTTAAGATGCTAATGGCACGGGTCAGATTCGATATGAGTGACATCCAACACAAATTATGGTTCATTGCGGTGCTGGTCCCTCATATCCGACATCCATTGATGCAGCAAAAGATCATGACACAGAGCGAGGCTCTGGATATTGAAATGAAGCTGGAAGCTTCACATGTCCGAGAAAATGCTATTGGCATAAACCAAATCCAGGATCAACTGGTGAACCTGATGCTTCAGTTGCAGGACATCAAGAAGGAAAAAGAGGAACATGATGACCCATGGTGCACTTAGTGTCATATGGGTGGAAACACCAAAGATACCTATCTTACCTTCTGGAACGATCTACTATGAGGAGCGTCGAACCTATTGAGTTGCAGTAGTGTGCCATGGTGTCGCATATTTTAAGCATATAGACATCAACATGAAGGTTGTAACTACATGCAAAAATGGTTACAAATCCAGCAAGCTTATATTGCACCTTTTGTCACTCAGTTGGGCACAAGGATAAGGACTGTCGAGCTTATGATCTGCTTCAAGAGCGGACATATGATTCGTATTTAGTGAAAGGTGAAGATCCTCACATGGTGCAGCAGGAGCAGCCATAGGTGGTGTATCCACCACCTCAATTCTAGTATACATCACCACCACATATGTAGTTTATTTCGTCACAGCCACAACTCATATCATAGCCGCAGTTTGTGCCATGATCGCAGATGTCGATGGCTCTGCCACAACCACAGTATGTCCAAGTAGTGCACTACGTTCAACAACAGTTGAATCCCCCGTAGCAGCAGGTGGCCCAAACTTAGTATTAGCAACAAATGGCCCAACCCCAGTATCAGCAGCAAGTAGTTCAACCACAATACCAGAAGCAAGCAGTATTTCGCGGAGGGTTCAGGGGAAGAGGAGGTTTCGATCGAGGAGGAGGACAGGGTTGTCCATAAATCCAATTTTACAACTATGGGACATTTGGGCACTATCAGATGGATTCTTCTCATATGAAGTGTGTATACTATGCCGTAAGCTATCATACTATTGAGAATTTCCCTCAGTTGATTGCGAAATGGCAGGCCAGAAATGTTCCTCTATTGCAGAATCAGAACCAGTTCTAGGCTCAGAATCAGGTTCAGCCCCAAATTTTAGTACAAAACTAGAATGTAAATCAACCTATGAATCCACCACTGAACCAAAATATTCCTCTAAACCATCCTCTGCTGCAGAACCAGAATCAAGGGTTGACGGTTGCAACAATTCTAGTAGAACCGCGAACAGAGGATGTTGATGTTGGGACTGTCACTCGAGTAGGCGCGACGACATGAGAAGATGGACCACATCCACAAATTCAACTGGATGGAAAGAATAAAGTACAATTCGATATCTCAATTGAGAGAGATACCTTTTTTGAGGCTCGTGAGGTGATTGGAAGAAATCCTGGTAAGACACCTATTTTTGGCATGCCTTCTACTTTTGATTCTTCGTTAGAGGTTGGACCATCATGGAAACATGGTACTTTACAATAGTTATTCAAGAGTTTTTTTATCCCTGGAAAGATATCCCAATGCTCTGGTTGAGATCGAGAAGTTGTTGCACCGTCTGGATAGAGAGTTGCAGGACTCTGCGGTGAATTATTTACAAAAGAAAAAGATGGGCAAGGAAATGTTAATGAACATCCATATTGGGGGCTATGAAATTGATTCAGTTATTCTGGATCTTGGGTCAGATGTAAATATCCTGAAAAAATAGACATGGAAAAATATGGGGGAGCTGACACTTGGTTGGTCCCCAGTGCAACTTAGATTGGCTAATCAGGCCAAAGTCCAACCAATCGATCGTGTGTCGAATTTAGTCGTAGATGTCGACAGTATGAGGACTCATGCTGATTTCGATGTAAGCAAAGTAATCAATGGAGGAGGCTCCTATCCTGTGCTAATAGGGATTGTATGGGCCAACGATAGCATGGCCATGATCTATTTTAAGAAGCGATTGATGACATTTGAAAACCAGGATATCTAATTCATTGCCCCTATGGATCCTAATGAATGTAGGTGATACATTGAACCTTTCAAAGATGAAGTTGTTAGAGGATGGGATCACATTTACAATATTTCTGAAGATTATATCCATCCTAGTATTGACAGAGAACTGGGTTAGCGCAGTGCTAGCTCTGTGTCCTCTGATTCTGATGATGCGCTAGAAAATTGGCAAAACTGGATGCATGAGGTATCACTTAGAAAATTTGGGCTGATCATGCAGTCGGTATGCCATGTCATGACTAAGATCATTTAATTGACAATATATGAAGGACTACTGGAACTACCTGGGTTCCTTGAGGAGTTTGAAGTGAAGGTATCTGAGCCTCAGCGCTTGTTGGCATTAGGAGAAGCATTGAAGGCCACTCCAGCACACTGGTTAGTATTTCATACACCATTCATGAATGGGCACAGTGTTGATGGTTGATGACCATGTGCTTCAGAGATATGGAGGTATATCAAACTGGGAGATATGATGGAAAAAATAACCCTTATATTCATCTGAGGGAATTCCAGACTCTGTGGGCATTGCGACCCAAGGATGAATGGGTCAATGCTTTTATTCACACACTGGATGAAATGGCAAGGTCTTGGTACATATTAGAAAAACTGCATAAAGAAATAAATACTTGGGAGGAGTTGAATGTTAGCTTTGTGCATACCTTTGAATTTGCATATGCTAATGTAGAGGTTAACAATGTGCTACAGATCATTCAGGATGTAGTCTTGAAAGTTGTCCCAGTTGCATATCATGTGGAACCACATGCGCATTGCCACATGCAATCGATGATGGAATGCTACAGCATCTTTGGCGAGATGAAGGATGACGATGAGTTGCACAATATTAATATTCTTGAGACTGAAGGAAGTTGGGATGTAGCAGCACCAGATGTGCTGACTGATCCCATGACTCAACCGCTAAAGATTAAGAAAGTTAACATTGGGACGAAAGAGAATCCAAAATTTGCAAATATCGGAGACTACTAGGACGAGGAGACCATGGAAAAGATCACAGATATATTGCATGAGTTTCAAGATATGTTCCCAACAAAATTCTCAAAAATGAAGGGGATATTGGTGACCTAGGGGAAATGAAAATCTTGCTAAAACTAGATGCAAAACCAGAGCAACAGAGGCCATATTGCTTGAATCTATGATATAAAGAACGAGTTAAGGATGAACTTGACCGGATGCTAGATGCAAAGATTATTGAGCCTGTTGAAGAATCAGAATGGATAAGACCTATGGTGGTCCAAGAGAAGAAACTGGAAAAGTATGAATCTTTGTCGATCTAAGAAAGTTGAATGATGCTTATATGCATGATCCCTTTCTGACATCATTCACTAATGAGGTTCTTGAAGGAGTAGGTGGTCAAGAAATGTACTCTTGTACAGATGTATTTTTTGGTTATCACCAGATAAGAATTGTAAAGGAAGACCGCCATAAAACCACATTTGTCACCGAATGGGGTTGTTTTCAGTACACAGTGATGCCCTTTGGGTTGAAGAATGCACCCATGATATTCTCTCAGGTTGTTGTCGCTACATTTAAATATTTTATTCAAAAATTCCTATAAGTATATATGGATGATTGGATAGTCTATGAGTTGATTAAGGATCACTTGGAAAACATGTGCTTGATGTTGGAAAGGTGTCAACAGCATTAGATCGCATTGAATTCAAAGAAGTGCATATTCTGTGCACCATTTGAGATGTTTTTGGGTCATATCGTTTATAAGCAGGGGATTTTGGTTGATCCAATGAATATTGTGCTCATTATAAGCCTACCACCACCTATAAATACAAAGATGCTTAGAGCGACACTGGGACACACTGGGTACTATCGCAAGTTCATCTGCAGTTATGCTGCGATTACTGCTCCCAAGAAGAAAATGTTAAAGAAGTATTTGTATGGATCTAGGAGTGTCAAAGAAGCCTCAACACATTGAAGGCAAAGATGGCTTCAACACCAATCCTTGTGTTCCCTGATTGGAACAAGGAGTTCCATGTCCATGTCGATTCCTCGTCCGTTGCGCTGGGAGTCATACTCGTGCAACCAGGATAGGGAGATCTGGATCACCCGATTTCGTTTGCAAACAGGAAGCTATCCTTTGCTGAGAATAATTACATGACCACAGAAAGAGAGGGGTTGGTGATGGTATATGCGCTACAGAATTTTAGGCACTATCTCTTGGGTGGTCACTTCAAAATTTTCACTAACCGTTTGGCTTTGAAATATCTAGTTAATAAGCCTGTGTTGGAGGGGAAGATATGTCATTGGCTACTTATCTTTCAGGAGTTTGATTTCAAAATAATCATGAAGCCAATATGCCTAAATGATGGTCCTGATCATCTCTCCCACATTGAAATAGGAAAAGATCCCACCAATATTGATTATGGGTTGTCAGATGCACATTTGTTTCGAATTGATATCGCGAATGACCATTATGCACCAATAATTCAGTTCTTGGCAATCAGAGCTGCATCAGAGGAAATGTCAATGAGTGAGAAGAAGCAGTTGGTAGTGAAGGCTTCATATTTCTAGTTGTTCACTGGGAACTTATACAAACTTGGACCCGGTGAGATCCTGCGATGATATGTTCTATCTCATGAACAAGAGTAAATTCTAGCAGAAGCACATACAGGAGTCGTGGGTGGACATTATGGAGGACGTGATACTGTGCATAAGTTACTATGCATCGAGAAATGGTGTCCTACTTTGCATAATGATGCTACAAACTATGCATAGATATACAATGTCTATCAATGCGTCGAGAAACCATCACGGCGAGATGAGATTTCGCTTGTACCGTAAGTAACTTTGCAACCTTTCGACAAATGGGATATGGACTTTGTGGGTCAAATCAACCCACCAGGAAAGAGAACTAGTGCATGACACATAATCAATGCAACGGACTATCTAACAATGTGGGAGGATTCTGCACTAGTTGCGGATTACACCATTACGAAAGTAACAAATTTCATATTTGAAAATAGTGTGACCCAGTTTGGATGCCCTATGATGCTAATGAGTGACCAGTGCAGTAACTTTATCAATTGCATGGTAAAATCACTCATGGAATAATTATAGGTGCAACATAAGAAAAGTACCCCATATTGTCCTCATGTAAATGGAACCACAGAATCCTTCAACAAGATCTTGGAAACTACGCTGACAAAGGTATGTAACGCTAATCGTGATGACTATGATTTAAATATTCCTGCAGTTCTGTGGGCATGTCACACCACTTGTAAGAGGCTGACAGAGCAGACGCCGTTCAAATTGGTATATGGGCAAGAGGAAGTCATGCCAATGGAGTACATTGTTCCTAGTCTGCACATTGCAACAGCAACTGGCATGGCCAACGAAGCAGCACTTAAGGAACAAGCAACACAGCGAGTCCAACTGGAGGAGGACCGCTTCATCACAGGCTTCTGGCAGCGTGTCGAGAAGGATCGACAGAAGATGTGGCATGACCGACACATTAAAAAAAACAATTTTCACAAGGAGATTTGGTGTTTTTATATGACATCAAGTTCATAAAGCATCTAGGTAATTTACAGATGCACTGGTTAGGACCGTATCTCATTCATTCCATTACTGTTAGGGGTGCAGTTCAATTGCAGTAGTTAGATGGAGTGGTGCTGCTGAATCTCATGAATGGTAGCCGCTTGAAACCATATAGGATACGGATGGAGGTGCACACTACCTGAAGCACTTTGTAAAGGAGAAAAAAAGAGAGATAGGATAGATAGAGAATAGAAGGGCGCACCAAGTGGAAGTGGCTGCGCAAGTGTAGGAGTCAGTAGCATAGATAGATAGAGAGACCACAACATCCAGAGGGATGTGATTCAACCCAATCAGCAATAAATGTAGACAGTTAAGAGCAATTAGTCGGTGGTGCTCGTTGAAGCGATGCGCATTTATGTTCAATTTGACCGTTAGCATGCTAGGATCGCTAGCGGATTTGGGTCGTTAATGTGGGATTTGGTCATGATGGCTACGATGGATTTGGAAATGATGAAGTTGTATTAGTTAGTCACTATAATAAGGTGATGGATGTGGGATGAAGGCATCATTGTGTTCAATTGAGTTAAACAAAGTGCAGAGTAGAGTGAGTTGAATAATTATGAGCGGTAGCTAGGGTGTGTGATTGGGGTGTGTTAGATCACTTAGTAAGGTTTGTTGGTGCGTCATGCTGAGCAATCTCGACACTATGGATATTTCAAGTGACCAGGAGTCACTTGTCCATCTGAATTTAATAGTGGATGAAATCATGAGTATGTCGGTTGGATCATCTTCGATCCCACGAGGCAAGCAGAAGGCTTATAAAGCAGGATCAACGCCATCGTAGAAGAGGTAGACACGCACTTCTATTAGGGTGCAAGGGGAGGGAACTGCATAGACAGGGCCATCCAGATCAGGAGTTGTGGAGTCTACGGCACCCAGGGGTGTTTCCATCAATGATATCCCCAGATATGTTGCTCCCACGTGACCTGGTGCAAAGCCCCAGCAGTTAACCAAAAATCAGAAGTATCATCCGAAAACATCACCGCTGCTAGAAGGAATGACGTGCACTATGGACATTATCCCAGCCTTGATCAAGATGAAGAATGAGGACCATGAATTTTTGTTGTTGAAGGACATAGCAGATGAGCCCTACATGTCCTTGCCTTCAGTTCCAGGTGCACCCATCGAGCATATTCTGCACCCATGGGCACAAGGATTGAATAAATCTGGGTTGTTGGGGATTATCAACATGCCCCACTTTGGACGGTTTAATGAAGCGAATGCATGTGTCAAATAGATATTGGTGTGTTTTCATGGTGGGAAATTATGGTTGGATATCCCAATTGTGGTTACGGTGGACATAATTTCAGAGATCATAGGGCTGCCAAAGGCTGGGATAGACCCAGCCCAATATATCAAAGGAAGAGACAATGACAAGAATATTTCCCAGCAACTAAAGGAGAGATATGGATTGCAGCGGGATGGCCATGCATACTACATCGACAGCAACAACGAGTGGGAAGTGCATATTGGCGCCCGTATCTTAGCTAGTAAAATCGTCATGAAGAATCACCTGGTCCAATGCAATTCGGGGGTGATTGCTTATGTGCTGCAGTGTGATAAGGGAGTCCAAATGAATTGGTCCCTCTTATTTTTGAATCAAATGATGGAGGATGTGGTTGTAGCTCGGGCTGGGGAGCGACCTTTCTCTTATAGTTGGATGTTGATCCTCATTTCTTTGGTGGCTTGGATGGAGCTAGAAGACTACCATCATGTGTCTATTGAAGTGGTCAAGGCTTGCAAAGGCGCATGCTACCAAAATTTATGGTAGGTATAGGATCCCAATCAGCAAACTGACTGTGCAATCCACTTTTGAATCTAATGGGAAGCACTACAAGCTGCAGCAGTTAAAATTATATGCTTATCAGATGCGGTAATGGTAAAATATCATAGGATCATGTGGTTCGCCATCATATCCCATTCAATTCATATCCAAGTGCGACAAGACCCTGATAGGCAATGGCTTCCAATGCCCTATAAATTGACTAATGGTGAATTGGAAGCAATAGTTTAGGACTAGCCTGCTGACTAGTGCAAACTAGCAAGTGCTGAAGAAATTTCAGTGGGACCACTAGAATATGCCCCTACAAAGTATATGTGGGAAGACCAGAGTACCCATGACTCGAATGGAGAACCATCGACCGATACCGATCTAGAATCCAAGCACATCTTGGAGGAGGGCTGAACCAAACAACGAATGGAGTTTGATGTGCACAGTAGCACCATATCAGCGTTGGAAGCCCAATTGCAGCGGCTCATTAAGGTTGTCACAGATTCATCTAACACCACTGCATAAGCAATGTACCTGTCCCACCATGAAGTATTTACCATGGTAAGAGCTAAGTTAGATTCTATTTATGATGCCATTGTGAAGAAAGCATCGGAGAGTGTCGCTGTGCAGGAACTCCCATCGATTAGCACCGAGCCGCGGGCTAGGAACGTTCAAGTTCCCCCGATCGCAATCAATGCAGGAAGTGAGGATGTGAACTCCTCCTTGCATCAGGTGCAGGGTGTTGCAATGGATATCAATAAGCTATCGACCCAAACCATAGTACACATGCAACGGGTCACCAACCAGGAGTTGGCCGATAGGAAGAAAGAGCTCAGTGACGGGTACTTGTAGTCACATGAGGAAGCTACGAAGCTGAAGATAGAGGTTGCAGAGTTGTACCAGGTAAAGGATTAGGTAGTAGCTACAAAAGCGTAGGAGGTCACAGCATTGCAGATGGCGCAGGACGAGCTAAAGAGGAAAGCTATTGAAGAGATTATTGACCTGAAAAAGAAGACCGACCGCCTAATTGTCGAGAATGCTCTGTTGGTTGCGAGTAGAGGTGAGGTAGAAGCAGTTGTTGATGAGGAATTTGAACACATTTGTGAAATCACAACAGAACTTGATGCAGTTTCCAAATCCAAGCAACTAGACGAGGTCATTGTCCAGCTCCAGCTGACCAACAATATGATAAATGCTATGGTCTACCTAGAAACACCACCAGAGCAGGTTTTGGAGTGAAATAATTCCATCGAAGTGATCATGAAACAGCTTGAAGTGATGGAACAGGAAGCAAAGAATATCTCAGAGGCCATGACACAATTTTGCGGAAGTTTCATCCAAGATGAGCAACTAGATCAACTGACCATGCAAACACGGGAACTTGAAGGATAGTTGACAATGTTGAAGATGACATTAAGGAAAATTCCACCCATGATTCAACTTACACAGTCCACTGAGCTGAGAGAGCTGCAGAAAAGATCCGAAAATGCACAAGAACAATAGTGCAAGCGTAGCGCCCAGCTAGATGAGTTCCAAGAGATTGGAGCGCAATTGGCTATCAAAGCAGTTGTCGCGCTGCTATTAGATTTTTATCATTTAATTAATATGATCTGAGGATCTTATCTGAGAGAATAACATGCACAACAATAATCACAAGAGACAAGAGACACAAATAGTTTTCCTCGAGGAAACCATAAAGGAGAAAACCCCACAACTTCCTCAGAGATAGAATGAGCACCAATGGCAGCAGTAAAACCCAAAGACAGAAAATATGATCTCCAATAGTTGTTCTCTCTCTCTCACTTGAGAGAGCTTCTCCTCTCTCACTCATGCACCCTAGTGAGTGAGTGTATGTGTTGAAATAAGGAGAGCCTCACTTCTATTTATATTCTTCCGTTCACTTTATTTCCACTCCAACATGTCAGCCTCACTTAAAAATTACTTACTAGGGCCGACATCTCTAGGAAATTCTAATAACCCTAGTGCCCCACAACTATGAGGACTTTGCCCTCTGATCAACAAGGAGGGTTAACCTTAATGAATTTACATGACTTATTTACATTATTGAATCTCCCAATCAGAACATCGGGGCATGACATGATTCAATTACATTACAAATACTTCCCAGAATAAACATTGGGGTACATTACATAAGAGATACAAGTGAATACATTCCGAAGTTACAAATACATCAACACTCCCTCTTAACTAGGAAGGTATTTTCTCGACACAATTTATCAGGACAAGTCTTCTTCTCTGTATCATCTGGATCATCATCAAGTCATCTTAATCTTCAATTCATCTTCATCGTCAAGTCATCTTCATCGTCAAGTCATCTTCATCAATTCTGGATCATCACTTGATCTGGAGCATCACTGGATCATCATCAAGTCTGGATCATCACTTGATCTGGAGTATCACTAGATCATCATCAAGTCTGGATCATCACTTGATCTGGATCATCATCAAAGCTGTATCATCACTGGATCATCATCATCATCACTGTTTCTGCTATCTCAATCAAATGGTGTTATCTCTTCATTATTCTTGTCACAGGAATTTCTATAGAGCCAACCCTTTTTCATGTTGGTTGTAGGCCTAGCCTCCAGGTATTTCTTCATCTTCTTCAGCACTTATATCTAACCATGAGAGGAACACATTCAAGAACCATGTCAGAATGGCCCTCCCAGCACTTACATCTTTCATTCTCAAAGAATGGCTCTTAGCTCTAAGCTAAGTGTCAGTCCTAGACTAAAACAAATTCCTGGTAACTGACCAGGTGCCTCCATTCTCCCAGAGAATGGCCTCTCAGCACTAAGCTGAGCTTCAGTACCATATTGAATCAATTTCTTGGTAACTGAATAGGTGCCTCCATTCTCTTAGAGAATGGCTTCTCAGCACTAAGATGAGCTTCAATCCGAGACTAAATGAAATTTCTTGGTAACTGACCAGGTGCATCAATTCTCCCATAGAATGGCTTCTTAGCACTAAGCTGAGCTTCAGTCCCAGACTAAATCAATTTCCTGGTAACTGACCAGGTGCCTCCATTCTCCCATAGAATGGCTTCTCAGCACTAAATTGATCTTCAATCCCATACTAAAACAATTTTCTGGTAACTGACCAGGTGCTTCCATTCTCCTAGAGAATGGCTTCTCAGCACTAAGTTGAGCTTCAGTCCCAAACTGAATCAATTTCCTGGTAACTGGCCAGGTTCCTCCATTCTCCTAGAGAATTGATTCTCAACACTAAGTTGAGCTTCAGTCCCAGACTGAATCAATTTCCTGGTAACTGACCAGGTGCCTCCATTCTCCCAGAGAATGGATTCTCAGCACTAAGCTAAGCTTCAGTCCCAGACTGAATCAATTTCCTGGTAATTGACAAGGTGCCTCCACTCTCCCAGAGAATGTCCTTCAGCACTTATATTTGACCATGGAAGGAACCAATCTTACCTCCATGTCAGAAAGGAACAGCACTTACATCTGACCATGGAAGGAACCAATCTTGTAACCATGTCAGAAAGGCACACTAAATCATCACTTCCCCTTGGAAGGAACCTCGATCTAGAGAACACCAAGCTTCTCCCTGAAGTACTCAAACTTCAATCTGGCTATTTCTATCATAGAATCACATCAGGTATGATTATGTCCAAGGATAACCTGTGAGCTTTTCCAGGACCGATTACATCTGAGGACAACCTACAAGACCATTTACGTCTGAGCAACCTATGAGCTTCGCCAGGATTTATGCTCAAACAACCTGTCACACCAGCTATTCTAGAACTCCCTCTTTCAAGAGATCTTGATCTAGATCACAAATTGGAGCTTCACTACTCCTCTCTGCATCATACAAAAAAATGCAAGTTAGATCAATCAAATCAAATAGTAGTTTTCAAAAGAAACATACTACCTCCCAAATAGCAAGTGGCAACATCTTTTTCCTCAGCTATACTCAACGCCATGCAGGACTCCATCATGCCGAAAAAAGATATCACACCTAATCTCATACTAAAGTATCACCTCAAAGTGCTCTTCCTATCAATGGTATTTCCTGCCCAATACGAATCCACATAACCCTCTAGGTTAATGTTCTGATTCGTATCATACTTGAGCCCATACTCAACTATACCCTTTAAGTACCTCACTGCATGCTTTGCAACCATTAGGTTAACATGTATTAATGTGTTCATAGCAAATAAAATATCTAGTCTCATATTTGTTAGGTATATCAAGGAATAAATCATCTGATGATACATCGTGGCATCAACCGTCTCTGATGAAGAAACACTCAATAGCTTCAGGTTCGATGCCATAGGTGTGGTCATGGCCTTGAATTCCATCATCCTGAACCTCTTCAAGATCTCTAATGCATACTTCCCTTGTCCCAAGGAGATTGCATCTGCATTCTGCCACACCTGCATGCCTAGAAACTAGTGCATCATATCCAAGTCCTTCATCTCGAACTCAGCAACAAGTCTCCTTCTTGCAACTTTAACTTTTAGACGAAATTTCAATTTAAAATGGGCTTTCCAAAAATAATACAAATTCCATGTCATCATGTATTATCCAATCAAAATTCTTTAAAATTCAAAAAGGGAGCACCTCTTAAACAATTTTTAATATAAATTTGGGGATAGGTATCATAAAAAAAAACTACTTTTTTGTTCGTATTTTCAACATATCGCCCTGTGTTTTTACTCAAATTTCGATTGGGAGAGCTCGTTGGATGTGGAATTAAATTCCGCATCCAATGAGTACCCACTCAGCATACCTTTGACGGGCCCTGCTACCCCAAAAACAAGAATCATCACGTTTTTTTTCAGGTATTTCTTGATTTTGGAGTAGTGGGCCCCATCAAAAGTATGCCGAGTGGGTACTCGTTGGATGCAGAAATCAAACGAGCTCTCCCAATCTAAATTTGAGTAAAAACACGAGATATGTCAAAAATACGGACAAAAAAAGTAGTTTTTTCTTTTCTTCCTCCAAAATTAATAAATATTATTTTATTATTTTAACTATTATTTTATTAATTTTCCTTAGGAGGGCCATTTTGAGTTGAAATTTCCTATAATGAGTTCCTCTTTTCTGTCAGGAACAAGTCATCGACATATAATAGGAGCATCATTGGTATTCCACCTTCAACCTTGAAGTAAAGGTTGGAATCTGCTTTTCTCTTAGTAAATCCTAGAGCCATCAGTAAGTTGTCCATCCTGTCATACCATGTCGAACCTCAAGATATTCTACAGTCACTCCCTCTAAAGCAGAGTGTCATACTCCCTCTGTGTTTCGTACTCTATGCACTGAAACATTATGTACCGGAGTGACAAGTAGCTTCCTCTGCTACTATTATTCCATGTATCCATCTAGGGTCACTGGATACCAAGATCCTCTATCTTGAACCTTTTCAAAATTTCTTCTCGCACCCATATTTGAGCTTGTCATCCTCTATAGGCTTTCATCTTCAACTTTGTAGCAAAGTTTAAGATCTTCATCATTCTAGGTGATCTTCAAGCTCCTCATGTATGTGTTATCCCATGGGTGTCTTCTGAGCTCGTATAAGGCCTTCTTTAATTTGCACACATGAGTCTGCCTATCATGTGTCTTAACTTCCAATGGCTGCAAATGTCTCTTCATAGTTTATTCCTTCTTTATGTGAGAAGCCTCGTGCTATGAATATTGCCTTGTATCCCACGATGTTTCCATCTACTACATGTTGGATCTTGTATATCCATATGGAAGACATTACAGACTTCCCTTCAGGTCTCGATACTGCATCCTAGACATCATTATTCTTGAATAGGTACTCTCCTTCCCTTTCTTCTTGGCTACTTCTTGAACTGTCGTCACTTGTTCTTCGGAACAAGTCTCATCCTTCTTTTCTTGTAGGTGATTGTACGCGATCTTTACAACAAGTCAAATGCATTTTTATGGTTAGAAACATTTCATAAGGCATATTCATAATGGAAAATTATTATGCATAAATATATGATCATGCAACTATTTTAGCCAATACAACATTCATCCATATCTCACATAAACTTTCTAGATGTCTTCCATCTCTACCAGGACAACATTGAGATTGTGCACTAATCCAATATGTCAGCAAAGAGGTTTCATTCTAGATAATTAGCAATGGATAGTTGTATAGCACCATGAACTACTTACCCATCACATGCATATTAGTAGTATACTATCATTAATGAAAACATTCTATCATGCATAATACATCAACTGAATATAAAAAAATGCATAACAAAACAATATCATGAAATGACAATTGAATACTTATCTTTATTTGTTTCATGGGTAGACTCCTTCTTGAGCCTTCAGCTTCATCATCTTCTTCATTCATCATTTCTTATCCAAATGCTAAGATGGATAAGAGGTTCTTCAAGAGTTGAGTCCTTCGTATTCCTCATCGCTTGAGGGATCTTCTTTGGATGGTGAGAGCTTGATTTTCAGTTGCTCCCATCTTCTCTTCTCTTATTATGAGTTGAGCTTCTTCTTCTTCCAAGAGTCTGCTAAAAGCAATCACTTCCTTCTGGAACACATTCCTTGAATGAATGAATGAATCCCATGATCCTATAAGGCCATTCAAGGTAGTTATCACAACTTCTACATTCTCCACTTCTTCTTCTACTGCTACAAGTTGTTCTTTGATTTGAGAGACCCTTGTAAAGTATGGTTGTATGGTCTCTGCATTCTGGATCTTCACATTCTTCAACTGATTTCTTAAATTCATCTTTTGATTTATGTTCTTCCCTTAAAATAGCTTGGTCAAGGAATCAAACATCTCTTTAGGTGTCTTTAGGGAAGACACTTATGGTATAAGGTGATCCTTGATTGAATCAACAATGATCTTCTTGGCCTTGACCAAGTTCTTCTTGTGTAAGGATTTAGCCTTATCTCCCTCTGGAACTGGAACCTCTCTACTTATGTAGGTGTCCAATTCATTTCCTTCAAGAACTAGTGAGATCCTATACTTCAATTCTTGGAAGTTGTTAGCCTCATCAAGATTGTCATCAAGTTCGTGTGATTAGTCATTTTGAAATGAGAAACTCAAATGTAAATAGAAACAGATTGGATCTTATCGATTTGAGGTGTCCGTCCTGGTTCTGGATCTAGCTGACCTAGGGTTTGTCAGAGAAACCCTAATTTTCAAAACTTGGAATCTTTTATATCTAATTGGATAGAAATATAGAACTCTTCAAGGTGATCTATCCAATGTACTCCTTTTTTGAAAACAGTGGAGGGAAGCTCCTGGAACAGGAAGCCGTAGTTTACCAATTTCTTCTGCAGACATTCCTGATACTGTTTCTATGGTATCTCTGAAATTACTACTCCTTTGTGTCTGAAATTTCGTACTGAGGTAACCTCATATGTCCTATTTCCAACACCAAAGGTTTTCAAAGAATTGGTTTCACCAATTGGGACTTATGAGCATTTTCCCAAGGTGACTTGTTTTTGGAAAGTTCAGCATAGCGAAGTTGTACAAAATTCCACGTGTCACTGGTGTGTTTTCTAGATCGAAAACTTTTACCACAGAAAGTGCGTCTATTCCCTTTCTCAAACATCTTGATAAATTTCATTTGGGCCTTCATACCCTGATATATAACAATTCTCCCCAGGTTTCCTGTTTGGGGAGGAATCCTGGGAGAGGCTGGAACCCTAACTTGGAGGAATCATATATCCTAGAATATAGAGAATCTGAGGCTGAAACTTGGACACAGTGTACATCAGGAATTTATACCTATGAAAGTTTCAGAACCTAATCCTTCTCTAATCTTGAGATATAGCGAATATACCAAAACTATCAGTTTCAGTATTTTAGGGTTTTTCAGGCCCAGGTCAAACTAGGGTTTGACTTTCCCAAAGTTTCACCCAACCAAAAATCTCAACCCAGGTCTCTAAACTTCGATTTTGATGATGGGGGATGCCTTAATTCCCTCCTTCCATCAGATTTCATCCCATCGACTTCAGATCATTCATTCTAGGATAGGAATCTAGAGTCATGTTTGAGTGTCTTGAGACTTGTAGTCATCAGTGGTAGGTTCTTTCGCCATCGACAGTTTTTTGGCAATACATAAATGTCCCCTGATCGATGGATTCTCTCAAGTGTTTGACCTCAACACATTTATTCACACTTGTTAGTTTGCACTCTAGTACCTTGATTCCCATTTTCATTATTGGTGGGTGATCTCGCATCTGTTAACTGTATACATCAATGACCGGTAATCAGACGATGGACTACTGTGTTTGACCTCGACACCTCTATTCACATAGTAGGACATGTACTCGTAGCGGTTTGTGTAGAAGACCTTCTAGACTGGTGGCATCTCATATATGCTACCTCCTTGATCATGCCAGTGTTCATGAGACTTGATTCCAATATATGTCAGATATTTCCAGCCATTATGGAGAACTTGATCCACTATATATCTTCAGCCTTCATGAAGATCATGATCCTTTATATATCTTCATCATGGAGATTCTGAGCTATTTATATTGTACGTGGTGATGACCACACATGTCATATTTTGTATCATGCCTAGTCATGGCCATTGTACTCTTATGTATCCGAGACTGCTATATCTACTTGCAATGAAGTGCAGAGTTTGATCATTATATTGTATTGATTAGATGGTTGGTTCTTCCACTGGGTTCTTCATCACTTCACTTCTGGGATGGACTTATAATGTATTTCGGCCATCGTATGACCCTTCTGACCTCACACATTAGGGGGCATCTGTTATAGCTAATTTTACCACACATGGTGAATCACACTTTCATGGCCTTCCCTGTCCCTCTCCGGACTCCTTAGACCCCATGGACCATTTTTGTACCTTTGTTGTTTCCAATATCATCCCTAAAAACATGCAATAATTGCCATATGCGACTTTTAATCCCTTTCTCGCGTATATACGCGAGTTTGACCCCTTAAACCGCGTACATCGAGATGTGTACAAAAGGCCAAATTATTTTGGAGTTTTCCTTGATGTGGATCTGACTCACTTGTCTCTTGGCCTTCCATATGCCTTGAGATCACTCGGATTTGACCTTCCATTACCCCATTGAAGAGCTATATAAGGAACCCTTTGGATACATTGAAGGCATGAGGAATTGAAGAGCAAGAAAACTATAGTCCATTGTTGTCAGAGCTTATACTTGAGTCTGCATCCCTTTGTCCCTTGGATCACTTTTTTTTTCTTCCCAAGCTTGCCTTTTGCTTGTGAGCTTGCTATTGAGAGATGGAGGATTGAAGTGGTGGAGGCCCAAGTGGGGACTCAGTTTATCTGATTCGCAGACGTGCCGACAGAGGTTGTCACTATTGTAATCTTTGTTTTATATTAATAGAAATATCTTTTCCTGTCCAATAATGTGTATTTAAATGAGTATTTTATCCATGGATGCTTTTAAATGCTTATATTATTGATTATATATGCTAGAGTAGGTCTAACACGATTATATATAGCATGCTTGTCTTGTTTGCTGAGTGTTGAGATAGCAATTTATCAATACAAGCTGGAGTTGGAAAGCTCAATGAGGATCTACATAAACCATTCGGAATAAGGTACAAATCGAGATCCTTTAGTGTTATATATTTGGTTTCTCTTACATATAGGAAAGGATTGATTTCTAGAGTCAAGCTGCCTGTTGTGGTACCCCAAGCCATAGGAATTTCTCTCCGTAACAGCTGAAATGGAAGCAACTGTGCTACTTGTTGTGATCAGTAAGTCATCAACATATAAAAAAATAATTATTAAATTACCATCAAACTGATTTATATATACATTTGGATCTGATCTACACCTTTGGAATTTTTGCGAGAGAAGGAAGGCATCCATCTTGGAATACCACTCTCTTGGGGCCTGTTTTAACCCGTATAGTGACTTCTTTAGCTTGCAAACCAAAGATGGATCAGTGATGTAGCCCTCAGGCTACTTCATGTATACCTCCTCATGAATATATCCATGTAGAAAGGCTGACTTAACATCCATATGATGCACTTCCCAGTGCTTAGATGCCGAAATTGCCAAAACTAGGCGGATGGAGTCCATTTTTGCAACCGGTGCAAAGGTCTCATGGTAGTCCACACCTTGGACCTAAGAGAAAAATTTTGCCACCAGAATTGCCTTATATTTGTAGGTGCTTCCATCAGCAGCAACCTTGGTCTGAAACACCCACTTCCATTGAACCAATTTCCTTCCCGAAGGAAGAGAAACTAGCTCCCAAGTAGTGTTTTTCTTAAGAGAATTCATCTCTTCATCCATGGCAACTTGCCATCTTGGATCCTTCCGAGCATGGTAGTGGGATTTTGGGTCTGAACTAATCATAAAATAGAAATTTTTAGACAGCAAATTATCAGGACAAGAGAGCGCAATACCTGCTCTTTGAAAATCAGACCGGGTTCTCCTTGGATCATCTAGATTTCCAATGTTATCTCCTGCGGAGGAGAGTTTCTATCGGGCCCATGTGGGAAGATGATTTTGTACTTCAAGTTCTGATTCAGAATCTGATATTTTTTGCACACTGATATCAGAAATCAAAGGATCCAAATCAGGGTCATCACCCCCAATTTCATCATCCAAATATTCAGTAGAATAGGAAGGAAATTCAGCAATTTTCTCCTTCACTAGTTCCACCTCCTGAAGAGGTTCATCGAACTTGACACTTCTCTCAATGATGATCTATTTTGTTTTGATATCCAGAAGCTTGAAACCTTTTGATTCATCAAGATACCCAATAAACATACATTCAATGCTTTGCGGTTGCAAATCCCTTCTTTTATCAAGTGGAATCCGGGCCCATACAGTGGACCCAAACACCCGTAGGTTCGACACATCCAGCTTGTGTCCAAAGTATGATTCAAAAGGGGTCTTCCCTTCCATAGATGAGTGTGGCACCCTATTTTGAATGTATTTTTTAGCATGCATGGCTTCAACCCACAAATTTTCAGCCAACTTCTTTGATTCCAACATACAGGTGGTCATCTCCTTGAGAGACCGATTCTTTCTTTCCGCTACTTCGTTCTGCTGGGGAGTGTAGGGAATTGAATGTTGAAAGTGAATACCACTTTGGGATAATATGTGCAGAAACTCATTACTAACATACTCCCTACCATTATCAGATCTCAAGATCTTTATCTTAAGCCCAGAGGCATTCTCAATCAAGGCCTTTAGTTCAGAAAATTTTTCACATACTTCAGACTTTTTTTTTGAGAAAGAAGACCCATGTGTACCTTGAAAAATCATCAATAAAATTTAGAAGATACATTGATCCATTCATGGATGTAACAGGAATCAGACCACTGATATCAGAATGTATCAGCCCCAATATGCATGTAGCTCGGTTTTCCTTCCCCCGATCGAACTTGTGCTCAGGGTGTTTTCCAATCACACAGCCCTTGGAATTTCCAGTGGTTGCCTTGATGACCAGGAGGCCTTCAACCATGGATTTTTTTCTATAACTACTACAAATATTTAAAATTTATATGGCCAAACATTTCATGCCATAGCCTAATAACTTCATTTTCATGAGTTAGCAGAGCGGTGGGCTTTGCATCCGCAACAAAGTGAGAGAACTCATAGGGTTTTGCATGATGGTTTGCAAGGCCTTTAGCAATATGTTTCCCGGATGAAAGCTCCATTATCTCAACATCATTTGGGCTGAAATAAACTCTCTTAGGCACTCATGTATGTGTCATCTGATAGACACTAAGGAGATTTGATTCCAGAGACGGTACATACAAAACATTTGAAAAATAGCCATTCTCAAGATCAACCATACCTTGTCCTTCTGAAATGATGGTGGAGTCATCTCCCATGTGGATGGGGATGGATTTTCCAGTATCCAAGGATGAAAAGGAGTCTCTTTCATCCATCATGTGGTTCAAAGCTCCAGAATCAATCAATAGTTCTTTGGACTTCGAAGTGCTTTCCATGAGGGCATGACCTTTTTCATGCTGTGGTTCCCGATCTTGCTGATCTCTCCTCTGAAATATTTCCAGAAGATTGATGTGATTTCTCTCAAGGAGAGAGGTAGCTTCATCAATTTTATTCTTCATGCAGGCATGTTCAGGGTGGAATCCCTTCCCGTAGTATGAACACTTGACTTTTTCCTTTCCATGGTGCCCTTTTCCTTTGTTCTTCCTTGAGCCAGAAGACTCATCATGCTGCTGGTTTTCAACTCTAGGATTAGGAGCTTCAAATTTAGTTTTTGGGTTCTTTTGCTGCTTTCCTTTACCCTTCACATATTTGGGCCCCAAAACATGGAGGGCTTGATCATGGGAGGATCTGATGATCCCCATATGGACAAGATTATCATGTTCACTTGTTAGGGACTCAATGAAGGCATTGAGTGTAGGAATCTTCCTTCCAGGGGTTTTGAGCTTCCCCGCACAGAATGTAAAGACAAAAACTAAATAATCAGCTCCGATTTTGGAGAGTATGGAGAGGATGAGCTGATCATCCACCTTCTCCACTTTGCATTGCTTCAAGAGTAAGACAGTGTGCTTGAACTTTGTGAAAAATTCATTCAAGGTCTCGAAATTGGAAGGCTGGAGAGACATCAATTCATTTTTGAGCTAATAAACTCTCAAATCATCCTGCTTTCCATATAGGGTTTCCAATTTGTCCCAAATTTCCCTTGGAGTCTTCAATCCCGAAAGGTGGAAAAGAAGATCCTGGGAAATAGACAGGAACAAGAATCTGAATGCTTCATCCTTCTTGTTCAAGAATATTGATTTGTCTATAGCAAAACCAAGCTCAAATTCAGTGTCCATGGTGACTCTATAGAGTCCTCTGGAGTGCAACTAAATCTCCATGTCTCCTTTCCGTGAGTGGAAATTGAATGGAGTCAAAATATCTACTGAGGAGGCCATCTAGATCTGCTGGAGCGAATGCTTCACCTGTAGAAAACCTGAAAATCACAACAAAAAGGGCAATGTATGGTCAGACAGCTTGCACATTTTAGGATTTCATCACACCCAGTATAGTCAATCAAGCAATCTTGATCAACAAGTTCTTTACTTGGGGTATTAAGTGGTAAGCCTTGGCGTCTAGTGTAGTGCTAGATTTTTGAGCTATTGCTCAATTTTCATGCAAGATCTGTCAAAAACCTTGTTTTTGAGAGATCTGAGCTTCATCCCTTCGTGAGCTTTGATACCATATTAAACTTGCATAGTGATCTAGGGACTAAACACAAGTCTCATCAAAGATTAATAACAAATAACTCATGAAAATGGTGTAATTGGGCTACGGAATGAGTAGCTGCTCTATATATTCACACAAAGAATGAGTAATTACATTACAATATCATGCTACAAGCATGAATGACGAGCATTTTGAATCCTCAAGGAGGTCATTTGAATTGAATGAGTGAGTCTAGCTTAACTAAATGTATGCCACAGTCAACACTCAAGTTAACCACTGATCAAAACCCTAATTGACTCAACTTATCCCTAACTGAAGTCAAAGTGCAATAAATGATTGAGTCTTAACTGAAAGAGGTCAGACACATATCACATCAAGCCAACCATCAAGTTCTAGCACATCAATGACTCCAATGAACCCCAATGAGGTTAATTGAAGTGTAACTAAACATCAAAAGTGGTTGGAGGCGCCTTTGTTGACTCCAGTTCATTAAATAATCAATTTAATGAAGGAAGGCACCTTGACTGCCATGTTTAACTGATTGTAACCATCAGTTAGCCATATGGTGCATTAATGACACTCAGATCACCCCCAGAGTGCTCCAGTTATCCTCCCGAATGTAGGAGAAGGCTAAGTTAGCCTCCTTGACTGAAGGTAGGCGTGGATGTGATCTAGCTGATGTCATCTAGTGCTCCTCTGATGTTAATTAAGTCAATAATACTTAGGATAGTGGTTTAACTAGGCCAAATTGAACAAAATGAGTGTGAAAGGTGGTAAATGTCTCCAACAACTATTTATCCATTGTACTTCA
The DNA here is from genome assembly GCA_001517045.1 of Pseudotsuga menziesii. Classification (NCBI taxonomy): domain Eukaryota; kingdom Viridiplantae; phylum Streptophyta; class Pinopsida; order Pinales; family Pinaceae; genus Pseudotsuga; species Pseudotsuga menziesii. The sequence goes on along the minus strand of LPNX010720944.1, from coordinate 213,088 downwards.
TTGTAATTAATTATCTAATTACTTTTGATTAATGAAAGCATTCACAGTTGCAAGCCATTTTTGCACTATTTCATTCCTCAATTGCTGAGTAAAATTGTATGATATATCTTGTGAGTTGTGTGTTGGTCCACATATCTATGTGCTCAATTTCATATGGTATCAAAGCCTCAGTAGGACAAGGAACTTCTCCTACTACATATTCATACTTGGATCAAAAAAAAAATTGAGCAAAATTGCTCCTTCCAGTACTGCACCAGAAGTGGAGAATTTACCACTTAATATCCCAAGTAAAGGAATTGTTGATCAAGCTTTCTTGATAAACTATGTTGGGTGTGAAAGAAATTCCAAAAGTGCAAGCTTTCAACCTTACTTTGTCTATTTGATTGTGTGATTTACAGGTTTATCAGTCTCCTTCACTGCATTCGCTACAAGTAGCTCAGTCTCCTTCACTACATTTGCTACAGTAGCTCAATCTCCTTCACTGCATTCTAAATGGCCCCTCCAATGGAGATTCTCACTCTTTTCAACTACCACCAGTGGAAGGAGGACACAAAAATGCAGCTTCACTCCAAAAGACTCTTTAGACTCATAATGGAGACAGAGGCAAATCCAGTAAATTATGTTGACAAAGAAAAGTTATGGAATAGGCTTGATGAAGCATATGGATGCTTGTGCCTCTCAATCTCTCGATATATTCTCTTCCACGTCAATGGATTGAAGACTCCCAAGGATTTTTGGGATAATATTTCTTCCTTATTTGATAAGAAAGATGACATGAGGATCTATCAGATAGAGAATGATTTGATTTTTCTTCATCCAGCCAATTTCAAAACACTAAATGAATCCTTCACCAAATTCAAGCATCTAATGTTCCAGTTGAAGATGTGCAAGGTTGAGAAGGAGGATGATCAACTCATCCTTTCCATTCTCTCAAAAATTGGTGTAGACTACTCAGTCTCTGTATCAACATTTCATTCAGTGAATCTACTACTCCAAATTGGAGGATGCCTACTCTTAATTCCTTCATTGAATCTCTCACCCAGGAGCATGACAAGTTGATCCAAATGGGGATCATTCAATCTTCCAAATATTAAGCATTGGTTCCTGGAAGACCTAAGATAATGAATGATAAAGGGAAGCAAAAGGATGAGTCTCTTGTGGAGAAATAGTATTCAAATGAGCCTTCAGGTTCGAAGAGAAGCAAGAAGAATGGAAAAGGAAAGACCCTTTGTTCTTACTGTGGAAGGGGATTTCATCCAGAAAGCACCTGTATGAGAAGGAAAATTTATGAGATGGCTCTTTTTCTGAAGAAACATAACATTACTATACCTATTAGCGCAAGGAAGGATGACCATAGAGAATAAACTGAAGAACATGAAGAGACATGCCATGCACTGAAGGATAGTTGTTCAACAGCACATGCCTTCCTCATTGATTCTGGAGCTTCCAATAATATGGTTGCATCTAGAGAATCATTCTTTTCTTTACAATATTTTGATGGTCCTAGTATCCCCATGGGAAATAACAGTCAAATTTGAGCCAAAGGGAAGGGTTCTATCAATCTTGAACATGGAAAGTTCAAAGATGTGCTTTATGTGCCCTCCTTAGCTACAAATATGTTATCTGTATGCTGGATGACTCATACTGGCTCTCCAAAGAGAGTGATATTTGATCCTAACTCAATGGAGATCACAAATATCTCCACTGGGAACATCATAGTGAAGGGTGCTGCAAATCATGCCTCCAAGGAATATGAGTTCTCACACTTCATTCCATTTTCAGAACCAGTGCACTCTCAGCAGCCACTTAAAAGGGAAGGTAAAAATATTCCATCTACTTCTTTTGCAGTTTCCACTAGTATTGCAGAACCAACTATATAAGTTTATGAGATTGAGATTCAGGGTGATTCAGATCCAGATCCAATCCCTACTCCCAAGAGGGAAGCTAGGAAGATGACTGGAAATCCATCTGACACACAGAATACAAATACCTTTGCACTATGTCATGCAATCTCACCTCCTTCAGAGAGATGAAACAAAATACCTGTGAGATGCTACATGGCAAGGTCTGATCAGTTACACTGCTTTCAGAAGAATAGAGTGGATCATACACCTCTTCATCCAGAAAGAGGCAAAGGTTACATTCATCCTTCCTTCCATCATCATTTTGGGAGAACATGGAGAAGTCTACATGCCAGGCCCCAGAATACTATGCATAGAACATCATGCATGCTTCTTCGCTACATCATAGACATTGCAGCAACATATTTTCAAGTTTTTCAAACTTGAATCCTGATTCTATTTGCTTAATAAGAGGGGGGGATTTTTTCCCATGTGGTTTTTTCCCTAGCTCCTTGTATTGAGCAGTTACTTTACTTGTTGTAATGGGTGACCTATGGTCTTAGTTACCAGGGCCCACAAATTTTCCAAGTTATCATTCAGGGGAGGTGTTATGATTATAATCCTGCCTTGTCCAATTTGGTCATTTATGTTTAAATCCGGAGTCATGTCTAAATCGACAATATTTTCAGTCTATTTTTAGTCACTAGCACTATTGGGTCCACTTGGCTTAATTGGGGCACATGTACCAATTACTAAAGTGTGGGGAACACTAATTGAGGCCAACTGGCACTAATTTCACTTGCATGCATCAGTTTAGGAGCCTCCTATATCAATCCCTACAAATTAGGAGCCACTGGGAGTGCTGACACCAACCTCCATTAGTTGAGTTCATTTGGTGACTAGTCAAGCTCAGATAGGAGTCAATTACATTTAGTTCTAGTTTGTTACACTCATATCTACTCAGTTAGCGTTAGGTTTTCATGGTTACATGCAATTGAGGTGCATTTACTAACCTACCTCAGTCAGTTAGACTAGTTAACACTGAATTAGACACTTGAGTTGTGGTTTTGAACTCCGATGAACTCTGGTAATGATTTAGACAAGGTCAGTTAACCATTCAGTTAAGTAGAGTCAAACCAATTCGAATTTCCTCACATAGATTCGAATTGCATGAGGCTATTTAGCCATTGTACTTCATTGTAATTAACCAGCATAGATCCAAATCCTAGGCTCTATCAAGCGTCGAGATGGATCAAATCTCTTGAGGTGCAAACCTCTTCTTAGGTATTCATTGATTTGATTCAAACCAAAAGACACATCTTTTTATTTAAGGTCCACATATTATATTTTTATGATTAATATTTAATATTATTTATGGCCGACATATAATATTTTTTATTATTTTTTATTTTGTTAGGAACAAACATTGCATCATTTCCCCACACATGGTTTTAAAACCATATGCAAGGCCCTCCTAGTATCATGGGTTGTTTAGGAGGCCTTGCACATGGTCTTAAAACCATTTGCAAGGCCCTCCTAAAGCATGTACAATAAAACCATGGGTTGTTTAGGAGATCTTGCACATGGCTTAAAAACCATGTGCAAAGCCTCCTAAACCATGTACAATAAAACCATGGGTTGTTTAGAATGCCTTGCACATGGTTTTAAAACCATGTGCAAAGCCTCCTAAACCATGTACAATAAAACCATGGGTTGTTTAGAATGCCTTGCACATGGTTTTAAAACCATGTGCAAGGCCAACATTATTTTGCAGATAGTTCAATTTTGAGTTTTTTTCTTGACCCACATATTTTTTTACGGATAATTAAATTTTTACTTTTGTATTGTTTTTTTAGGTAGGAAGATTACAATATCTCCCCCATATTAGATTGTTTTTGTGGCCCAAATTTATTTTGGCCTATTAGAAAATTTATTTTTTATTAATAAAAATAACATTACGAAAGTAATATTATTTTTTATTTTTTGTTACAAAATCTCTCCCCATAATATTCACTATCACTATTATTTTTTTCTGACATGTTACAAACATTACATCACGTTACAAGATTTCTCCCATAATATTCACTATCACTATTATTTTTTGCCGACATGTTACTAACGTTACATCACGTTACAAGATCTCTCCCATAATATTCACTATCACTATTATTTTTTGCCAACATGTTACAAACATTACTAATGTTACATCACGTTACAAGATCTCCCCCATACTAGGCTGTAGAGCGCCTCTCAGCACAATAATATTCACTATCACTATTATTTTTTGCTGACATGTTACAAACGTTACTAGCGTTACATCACGTTGCAAGATCTCCCCCATACTGGGCTGTAGAGCGCCTCTCTACGCAATTATCTTATTACTTTTGATTAATGAAAGCATTCACAATTGCAAGCCATTTTCGCACTGTTTCATTCTTCAATTGTTGAGTAAAATTGTATGATCTATCTTGTGAGTTGTGTGTTGGTCCACAGATCTATGTGCTCAATTTCATACTTGTGACATGGCCTGAACAAGAGATTGTTCACCCGATTCTGCAGAAGGTGAAATTATTCTACCCTCAAGCTTATTTTAATTTTCTTGCAACTTCTTCTCCAATTCATCATGTTTGTCCTTAAATAGATCAGCATATATGATATCTCCAATCTGTTTGTGTAAGTGGATCATGTCCGATATTGGAATATTCTGTAAACTCATCTTCATTTCAGCAACTTTGTTCTTAGTTTCTATTGCTAGGTTCAATGTATTTTGAGTATGATCCCTGACAATCACTAGGGATACATATTTATTAGATATCTTCTTGACATCTGCATATAGTTTCAAAGCTTCGTATGTGGCCACCTCCTTATCATCTATGCACTTATCAAATAATTCAGCTCTAGTTCTGAATTGGGAAGTGGAGTTTGTAGTTGTTTCAGAAAAGGCATACTCCTTAACTTCATATGCAGTTCCTTTAACCTTCATATGCTTCTTCTTACCCTTGTCATTTGTTTCTTGAACTAACTGCCCTTTTTCCTCAATTTTTTTCTTCTTGGATGTCTTGGTTATATCTTCTTCCTCTGTGTTCATGGCATCTTAGAAATCTCTCTTGTTTGTTCTTTCAAAACAACTTGCTATTGGTGTGATCCTTTCGGCTGCTGGAACAATGCTTGAAGGGTCAGTGTTTGTGGAGCTGAATTCCTTCATTGATGAAGTATAATCCTGTTGCATGTCTTGATCCCTCTATGTATCATGAGGATAATCTATCCAATTAACAATCTCATGCATACCTGCAACCTCGTGATGATCAAAATTCTTGGTTTTATTCACTTTCCTTATGATGGATATGATGTGATGGGGATCATAGTTAACAACAACAGCTGTCTGAAACCCAATTTCACTCAATAAATTCTCTACCATTGGAAAAGCATCCTTTTTTTATGATGAAAGGGCCAATAGCCCATGGGAATTTTATTTCATATGACTTTTTAAAGCTGAGAAAGTGTTCATTTTCCACAATAAGCTTCTGTCTAATTTAAATCAAAGGTAAATACCCTAGTAGTTAAGAAAGCAAGTAAAATCTAAGGTTGGTAAAAAAATCCATACAATATGATCAGTGTACCCTGCTCTAGTAAAAAATAATCTCTTATTCTCTTCTTAGGAGAAAATTGCGGCATTTCTTTCATCAATGGTAAAATCCTGGGCAATTTTTTTGGAAAAATGCATTGTATACCTCATACATGAGAAATTTCATGTATTTGCTAAAATATCTATTCATCTCCTCTATGAGAACCATATTAGGAACTTGTAAGTTTTCCTCACTGAAAAATAAGAACATTTTAACCAAATATGATTGGAACCTGAAACATTTGGCATTATGGAATTCAACTAGTTGATAATGGATGTTCTCAGCCATAAACTCATCAATTTTAAGGAAATGGGATTAACTTAATTGATTCAACCATTCTGATTCAACCTGACCAGTACTAATTATGAATAAAAGACTCATGAAGGGCTCAATGACATAATTTTCAGTATATAAACCTAAGAACTGACTTATTAGGGTTATAACATAGTGATTTACATCATTGAATAGGATGGAATCTATAGGAAAAGGTTGGTTTTGTAATAAGACATCAAGCTTGAAATTAAAACTTGTTTTGTTCAATGGTGGACTCTTTGGAAAACTGGACTATACTTTCTTCATTGAAATATCTAGACATCTGGGTGAATTCAGCAAGAACAGAAAAAGTATTTTGGATAATAGTGGATTGATAGGGAAAATAATATTGGACTTGGTTACGCCCATAATTACCCTCTCATAAGAGGAGTAATTACAAGCGCACCAGTCGAAAAACTCTATAAAACATAGGGTTTTCTCGGTAGAGAAAAAATGGAAAAAGGACCTGAAACACCATGGAATTTTGTTCCCTGGTCTTTGAGAGATTTTAATTTGGTTTTTACTGAGTCTATGGGACCATTTAACAGTATATTATCAAAAAATTCTGAATCTTTATCTTCAAAAACCTCTTCAATTCTCTGATATTCCAAAGTCTGAACCTCTACTTGTTCTACCTCAACCATTTTAAATACTTGTTTGGTGGGGATAAATAGCCAACCTAGTTTCTCGACAAGTGGTCCAAATATTTTTATAAGTTGGTCATTTCCACACAGTCCTAGACCTTCGCTTTCCAATGCACAAACAAACAAATAACCTAGATCCACATGCCCCTAATTTTATATTATTTTTTCTTCTTATTTACCATGCATCTTTCTTAGTGGAAACCTTTCCCATCTGTCCATATCGTGCATTTTATCCTCATTCATTGATGCTGATCTCTATTTAAACCATATACCCTTGTTATTTCTATTTTTCCATCTTTATCCTTCTTGTGACGTTCAATTGCGTACTTAACCATAACCAAAAATCTATCCTTTGATTCATCCTCATCATCAATCATTTTCTCCCTTTTCCTCACCTGTTCAAATCATGAAGGGAATGCTACTTATCTGAGCGGATATATTTTCAACCATTGATCTTTTCTTCACAAATCTACATCGTTGATCGATTTCCCTTTTTAACTTTCCACTCAATTTTAGCTTTCTAAGAAGTGCGCATCTCCTTCTTGTAAAAATATTATCCACCGTAAATCTCAATCCTTGTTGATCTCAACCATTCATTTTTTCTCCAGTTTAACTAATTCCGCTGATCTTCACCTTGATTTTCTATCATCCATGTTCTATTTGTGGAACAATTTCATACCGTATATCTATTGTTCGTCCAATATATGCCTGTGATTGTATGGGCCCTTTACCCCATTCCGCAAGTTCACCAGTTTTCTTCTTCCACACACCTTCTAGAAGCGATGGATACAATCCCTTGATCTAAATTATGCTCCCATATCTACCGTTAAAAGATGTGTTCCCTACAACATTTCGTTGAGTTCAAAAATTTTATTCACCTATGCATATTTCACCAGCAGAATAAACACCAACTGTTGATTTGGATCAGGTCTTCATCTGGACCATCAAAACATGAGGCCTCTACTCTATTCCATTGATTTCAAACTTGATTTGTTTTGCGCTTGTTCACATAGAGTAATTCATTTGAACCATCGATCTAAAACTCCTTTAAATCTTCGTCGTAGATCAATGATGGCCCTACCAAATTCCATTGATACTCAGTACTACTTTCTTCGTGCATGTTATTTGAGAGGAATTCATATCCACCATAGATATTTTCTCTCCCCCGATCTCCACCATTGAAATGTGAGGGATCTACCTGATTCTGCTAAAACTGAAATTTCAATCTTTGGAGCAAGTTTAATCAACGAAAATCTTAATGGTCGTAGATATGCTTCCCTCTGCTCATCTGACGGTAGATTTCAGTTTCCAGTTAACTCATTCCACAGGTAATAAAATTTATTTATTGCTTGCACTTACCTTTGTGGATTGATCTATACCTGTCGATATCCTTTGTTGCATATCTTCACCATTCAACCATGCTACAATATAATATTGAGGTGAATTTTTTATACACAACTTATTCCCAAGGTTTTGCTTAATATTTTCTTCACATTTTTGTCTTTTAGACTTAGGAATAAGTCCTCCAAAGCATTTTAAAGCCCCTTCTACATAGCCTTTAGGCCATATGATATAAATGTTTATACCTTCCCTTATATCTCCTCTATCCTGACCCCTTCCAACTACTTAGCCCAAAACTGATGCTAATAGATGGCTCCAATTGGGGATGTTATCCTCCGTGTGAGGTATCAAAGAAGCCATAGACTAGTGCCTTACTCAAAAACTTCAAATCTCATACATCTATTTTTTTGTATATAAAAATAAAAAATAAAGAAACATGGCTACCCCTCAAGATTTTAGGTCCTTCTCTCGGGGCTTCAAATCTCTTATCTCACCATCCATACTAATTCAAATTTAAAGAAATATATACAATAAATAGTACAAAAATTACCTTCTACCTTTAAGACAGGTAATGCTTTAGAAACCTTCCATTAACAGGGCCTCCTTTCAGCTGAAGCCCATCCTGATCCTGTAAAATGAATGAATTATCCCCCCTCTATGCTGCAATAATGTTTGTACCTACCCACATATGATCAAATTTTCCATGCTTGTCCTCTCTAGGAGAATCCCACTTCAAGACCAAATCATTAATCTCGAACTGTTCTTCCTTAACTTTCATGTCAAAAGTATTCTTCATATTTTCCTGATGTGTTTGTACTTTGTCATAGGACTTATCCCTCACTTCATTTAGATCTATTATTTGATTGATCCTTATTTGCATATGATTTGGCTCATATTCTTTCTCTTGCAACAACTTCATGACAGGAAAACCCAAAGATGCTAGAAAAACTACTTTAGCCCCATAGAACAACTAAAATGGTGACATTCCAATTGCTCTTTTTGTACTAATCCCGTCTACCCACAAAGCATATTTCAGCTTTGTATGCCAATCTCTTTTATTTTCTTCCAGCAATTTCTGAATTATCCTTACCAAACTCTTGTTGGAAGATTCTGCCAGTCCATTTCCCTGTGGATAATAAGAATTATAATGATTCAAATTGATGTGGTACTTATGACAAAAAATTATCATCTTTTTTTATTTGAAGGAAACTGCATTGTCTGACACAATTCTCCTTGGACAACCAAACCTAGACAAGATATTATTTTCTATAAATTCCATGATCACAGCATCAGTGTACATCTCTCCTTGTGGGTATATCTTCAATCCATTTTGTGAAGTAATATGTTGTTGTAATTAGAATCCATATATGATGGATTGAATAATTTGGGTCGATTTCCCCAATGAAATCTAACCCCCATTATTGAAAGGGTGCCTCAACAGAAATTTGATTAAGGGGCAGTGGAACCAACTTTCTCTTTCCATCAAAAATATGACATTGATGACATGTAGTAATTTCCTTATAAATGTTAGAAAACATAGAAGGCCAATAAAAAACAACTCTCGAAATATTATTAGATGTTACCTTCCAGGGGTGATGTCCTCCATAATCTCCTTAATGAAATTACTTCATTATTTTCTGAGATTCATTTTCCAATAAACAATTCAATAACACACCACCAGGATCCTTCCAGTACAAATATTGATTCATAATACAGAATTTTGCAGCCTTCAATCTTATAGATATAGCTCTTTTTTTACTCAATCCTACAGGAGCTTAAAGTTTTGCAGCACATATATGATATCACGGTACCATGGAGAAAGAAAAAAATATGGAAATTCCCACTAGTACAAAATGAGAAATTAATGACTAAAATCCGGCTATAAATTACTATTTTTGAGTCGAAGACTAATAGTAGCTAATTTCCACTATCTTATAGCTTGACTAACTTAGTCGTATTTCACTTATTCATTAATAGCTTGACTTATTATTCATTGATTTAGTCATTGATTCAGTCGTTGATAGTCAATGATTTATTCATTGATCTACTCATGGATTTAGTCACGGATTTAGTCATTGAATTAGTCACTGATTGCAACAATTAATGACCAAATATACAACTAAATAAATTACTAGACTATAACATATTAACGACTAAGCTAAATACGACTAGATATGGGAAATTAGCTACTAATAGTCATATATATGCTAATTTAGTCATTTATGTAGTCACAAATTTATGATAGGGTATGGAGGAACCGAACCACCAACCTCCTGCATATAATTAGGCAGGTTCTCTACCATTGAGCTAGCACACTTTAAGAAGTTGTTATTGCTTGATAATGATGATATTCAAACAAATTTTGCATTATTCAATAATAAAAAGTAATGATTATCAATTTAATATTGATTCATAATGGCTTACCATGTACTAGTCCTTCAAGTCATTTTTGCACTAAATAAATGGATTTGAAAGACTTGAAGGACTATTACAAGGTAAGCCATTATGTATCTATAGTAACTTGATAATCATTATTTTGAATGTTAATTCATCACATTCTATACAAACAAATCTTTTCAATGATAACCAATTAGCACTCAAATAACACACCAATAAAACACCCCCTCTTAGGGGNAAATTCCTTTTGATTACAATCTTAGGACACATTTTACAACCACCCAATATAGTGAAAACCATTGGAAAATATGTGAGAGTTTCAACAAACTCAATTTTAAAAGAAAAATAAATAGTCATGGAAAATAGAAAAACCTAAAACAATGCACTATTACAAGTGTTACATAATAAACCCTTATGGCAACAAAGACCCTTAATGCAAAAATCGATTATCAATTGATTCACCAAATTATTTCAATTTTTGGTTGTGAAGCTTTGGATTAGAGAGAATCGTTGTTGATAGAAAAGAACTTTTATGCATTATCACAACAATAGAAAAATTATCTTATAACGATCATTGTGTAGTATATGGACATATTTGGTCTTTAATGAATACAATTAAGAACGCTATATCACTTGATTGCATTGTAGCCATTGTTTTCCACTACTAAAATATCTTTGCCATGCCTTTGCATGACCTCACATAGGACAATCCTTGCATTGTCCTCCACCATCTTTGCTTTAAAGTTGTGAATTTGCAATCACATATGGGAAAAAATGTCTGCAACCACATATGGGGAAAAATGAAAAAAAAAAATCGATGGCCATGATATAGAGTGAAACTGAGGACTTAAAAATATGTTCTTCCATAATCCTTTGGCTTGTTCTAGGCATTTGGCCGCAATTCTCTTTAGATCCAACTTCATCGACGACATGACATACACTATCCTTGTAATTTCATCATGAGATTGAGTCCTTGATTTAATGGGATAATAGAAGTTAACATAAAAATATGAAGTTAACCTAAAATATGGTTATCTAGAAGATAACCAATCAGCTAATTTTCAGTTATCCCTCGACTCTTTTACAAGGAAATTTGAAGAGAATGAGACAAACCTATTCTCCCACAATTTAGCCTCCCTTCTCACATGAACTTCCTCAATATTCTTGATGGCCTTCAAAGTATTTTTAACATTTCTATCATATCTCTCAGGCCTATTTCTTCTTCTCTCAAACTCGAGCGTTGTGTCCTATTTGTTTCAAAGCAATGGTATTAACTAAAAATTTTGCATGTCTAATAATGTCATCAAATTAACTCCATCCACATCCAAACATGGACTTAATCATTTGGTATGGCACAAAAAATGAAATGGTTTTCCTTTCATTCTTCAAAATTGTTAAAAAAATACTATTGTTGCAAAAATTGACTAATCTCGAAGTTTGTTCTCGAAACTATCTAAGTGCAAAGAGATAGACCCAAATAAGTAATCATCTGTATTGCAAGTTTGGATGAAAATTGTGGCACAACATGGGAAAACATGGGAAAACATGTCGACATGTGTCATGGTCACACAAAAGATACCTTAGTAAGTTCTTTTCCATGTAGCTTTATGTATGCTTTAGTCCACTTCACCTTTTGAGGGTTACGTTTCATTTTGAAATTCTTATGACATTTGGAATGGAAAAATTGAAATACCTAAAAATGAGAGAAAAGAAGTTAGGAGATAGCACTATCATTTTAGTAGGCTAGGAAGAAATTGAAAAAATTGCAAGATATGGCATTTTTTTACAGCTTAAATTCAATGTAAAAAGTTATATTAATTGGATGATTTCTAGGTTTAGGATGGATAACAACCTACATATTTTTTCTCCCAATCTTAACTCAGTTAAAATAGGTGGAATATTCCTTTTGAAATGTGTCATTTATCCATGTTTATAAAGAAATAAATGCAGTGGCGGACCTTCTGTCCAATGAAGGGTTGAGTTTGAATTTCAATACAACCTGGGTCCTGCATATAGGAGTACAAAGAGGGTATTGGTATTCTAGATCAGCCATGGAAAGTCAATATAATATTAATGCATTTGAAATGAGAAGACTTTTATCATGAAGTTGTTTCAAAGGAGCAGTTGTTGACAAGTTGCTCCTTGATGAATTCCTTAAACATACAATTGAATGTAAAAATAATAATAATAAGCACATTTTCCTTTAGTAAAAATAAAAATAGGAGTAAGTAGATAGATAGCTTACTCAAATGTTGTCACGGGATCATATGATGCAACATTCATCCGCAATTGTTTTCTATCAGATGGGTATGTTTCAACTCTAATCTAATGCATCAAAATACATGGCATAAGCACAATATTCCTGGGGAAAACTAAATGTTGATGTAATTGTAACTTTGGAATGTATTCACTTGTATGTTTTATGTATTGTACCCCAATGTTTATTCCAGGAAGTATCTGTAATGTAATTAAGTCATGCCATGTCCCAATGTTCCTATCAAGAGATTCAATAATGTAAACAAGTCACGTAAAGTCATTGTGGGTAACCCTCCTATTGTTCAAGGGTTAAATTCCCTGCAGTTCTGGGGCCCTAGGGTTATTAGAATATCCTAGAGAAGTCGGCCCTAGGTGAGTTATTGTAAGTCGGGGCAATAGTCCCCACCATTGTGTTAAGGTTAACCCTCCTTGTTGAACGAAGGGGAAAATTCCCCACAAGTTGTGGGTCACTAGGGTTATTAGACTCTCCTAGAGATGTCGACTCTAGTAAGTAATTGTTAAGTGAGGACGACATGTTGGAGTGGAAATTAAATGAATGAAATAATATAAATAGAGAGTGAACCTCTCTATTTATAATACTCACTCCTGGGGCGCATGAGTGAGAGAAGAAGTTGCTAGGACAAGAGAGAGAGAGACTACTACTATTGGGAGATCATCTTACTGTTTTTGGGGTTTTTCTTTTGGTGTTGATTCTATCTCTGAGGAAGTTGCAGGGTTTTCTCCATTTATGGTTTCCTCGAGGAAAATATTTTTGTTCATTGTCTCTTGTGTTTTATTGTTGTGCATTTTATTCTCTCAGATAAGATCCTAAGATCATAATGTTAGATTGAATGATAAAAATCTAACACTAAAGACATGAAAAATGAAAATAATTGTACTAAGTAGTTAGTTGTGTACCAAGCAAAGTATGGATTTGGTAGCCTCAAAATAAAATGTGGTACTTGCAACTAAATTGTTAGGATTGGGAACCTGCAAGAGATTATTTTTTCATGTAGTCAATCTATCAGCCAGAGACAAGATATTGTAAAAATACATACACAAGACTATACTCACAAGTCCTGGAGAAACAATCATTTGAAGGATGTTGAAAAAAATTTCCATTTTAGAAAGTCATAAAGGATTCACACCTCTGACCTGCATTTAAAACAATCCTTCAAGTTAGAGATCACCTACAGAAATTAACTAAATCCAATACAGGATCAAATCAGCACAAGAAAATTTTGTATGAGATACCTGGCCTCAAAATAATAGTAACCAGAAACATTTTGCAGCTCTACTAAACACCTTACCAGCCACTCTTACGAGACAATATCAACTAATAGAGAGTCATGGATAAATTTTCATGGCATGTGATTTACAAGTTTCATTGCTCAATGTTCAACTCACCAACTATGTTCAAGTATATCATGGCATTTTAATAAATTACAGGCAGGCCTTGTAGCATTTAATGCATAAATTGTCAAGTTAAAATAAAGAGTGATAATTAAAAATTTGAGGAGAGGATACACATAGACATGACCTACTTGGTTACCACAGCTTCAAAGGTTCAAGAATAAAGTGTCAGCAACAAGCTAGAGAAAATTAACGTTGGATGTTTAAAATATATTCTGAAACAGATTTATTCTTTTAAAATATTCTGCTAAGGTTATTGTGGACAAGACACTTATTGATGTCGGATCTCAACAAAATAATTCTGCTTTGCTTTTTCAGAAGAGAGGGTTGTCAAGGTCTGAGAAAGAAAATTCCATAATTAATTTTTCATCCTGTCATCCTCTCTTATCTATTTTTTGTTTTGAACACACCATCACTAGTTGGCATCAGTATGTTGCTTCCTTTTGTCAGTCAACTGAGGAGAACTGCTTACAATATGTATTTGGTCGAGTCTGATTATGCATGCTTCATATAATAGAAGATCCTTCAGCTCCGTACAAGAAGTGTGACTTTATTGCGCTAGGTAGTGGACAGAGATGCAGATTTGCAGTGTCCCTTAGTATTGCAGACACCAAGTTCTTTCCTCCATCCGTATTCATACTTTCAATTTATGGCCTTAATCCATTTGGTAATGTGGAGCATTCTTGTATAGTTTTGTTATTTCATTTCATGTTATTATTGTGTTGAACATTTTATAGATATATTATTTATGATGTGTTTCCAAGGAATCGTTTCTTATTCCAAAGGTTCTATATACATATTTCACAATAGTTTCATAAGGCATAGTTCTTGAGTGATTTACGACATTTTAGATTGTACTAGTTAGAGAATTTAAATGAATCATAACCAGCGTAGATCCAAATCCTAGGCTCTATCAAGCGCCGAGAGGGATCAAATCTCTTTGTAGGTATCCATTGATTTGATTCAAACCAAAAGACACATCTTTTGATTTAAGGTCCACATATAATATTTTATTATTAATATTTAATATTATTTATGGCCCACATATAATATTTATTATTATTTTTTATTTTGTTATGAACTAACATTACAACATTTCCCCATACATGGTTTTAAAACCATATGCAAGGCCCTCCTACAACCATGGGTTGTTTAGGAGGCCTTGCACATGGTCTTAAAACCATTTGCAAGGCCCTCCTAAACCATCTACAATAAAACTATGGGTTGTTTAAGAGGCCTTGCACATGGGTTTAAAACCATGTGCAAGGCCCTCCTAAACCATGTACAATAAAATGATGGGTTGTTTATAAGGCCTTGCACATGGTTTTAAAACCATAAACCATGTGCATGGTTTTAAAACCATGTGCACATGGTTTTAAAACAATAGTTTTAAAACCATGGTTTTAAAACCATGCACATGGTTTTTATGCACATGGTTTTAGTTTTAAAACTATGGTTTTAAAACCATGCACATGGTTTTAAACCATGGTTTTAAAACCATGCACATGATTTATGGTTTTAAAACCATGTGCAAGGCCAACATTTTTTATTATTTTGTTAAGTAAAAACATTACAACATCTCCCCCATATTGTGTTTTTTTCCTCACCCATATTTTTTTACGGATAATTAAATTTTTACTTTTTTATTGTTTTGTTAGGTTGGAAGATTACAACATCTCCCCCATATAAGGTTTTTTTTTATGGCCGACATTTATTTTCGCCTATAATTAAAAAAATTATTTTTTATTAATAAAAATAACGTTACGTAACGTTACAAGATCTCCCCCATACTGGGCTGTAGAGCGCCTCTCGGTGCAATAAGTAAACCTTATGTTTTGTGTTCCATATTTTGTCAGATTCACAAGCAAATGAGGGTGACAGAGTCAAGGTTGGAAGATATCATTCATAAGGAGAATCCTTAGTGTGGGAACATGTCATTTTTAGTGATGGATTCCACAATTGCTCATCATGACCTGGAGTTCTTTGACCCTTTAAAAATGTTGGAACCTATAGAAACCAATTTGACTGACCATAGTGGTGGACAGAGTTCATTACCAAAAATCCTTGTATGTCCTCCAACAGCCGGTTTTGATGTTCTTCCAGTAAGTGTGCACTATGGAAAAGAGGACCAGGTTAGAGGAGATAATAAGAAGCCTATACAATGTTTCCATGTGAGAAGAAAAATAGGTCACCAAAGTTCAGGCATAGTTGACAAGGTTCAGTCAAAATAGAAAATGCCAGAGGCATAAAATTCCCATGTTTAGTATGATGGGAAAGTATCAGTGTCAAGAAAGACAATGAAAAGTGGAAGACGAAACTACAGTAGTACTAGAACAAATTTTATTAAAAGAAGAAGAGATCGGTATGTTCATGTTGCTGCTAATTATGTTGATTTTGGTATTGAACATGGTGGAAAGAGTTTTGTTGGGATAGCAGAGTGTAATGTCTTTAGTAACATGAATAAAAGTGAAAGTATGAATAAGGGCTTATCTATAAGAAGAATTATTTTCAAGAAAGAAGCATTTGAAAGAGGTAAGTCATGTCGAAATGGTACAGCTGGTTTTCCAAAAAAACATATTGTCAGAAGCAACATGTCAAGTCTATGAGAAACCTAATAGGATCCCTCTAAATGCTCCATTTTTTGGACTTAGTGCCAAGAGAAGATATTCCTTGTTCCATGGTGTGTCTTATTTAGTGTAAATAAGACCTATTGATTTAACAAAGGTAGGCTTGATGTGGACACCAGCAAAGTTGTTACAATGCAGTGGAAAGGATTCTCCTGTTGAGCACCTGGATCAAGTACGCTTAACACTTATTATAGATTTAGGAGAGTTGGACATCACGAAGATGAGTTTAAAGTGTCATGTTCATGAGCCAAGGAGAAGCACTAGAATCTTGAAAAAGCAGAAGCAAATCATATCATATGGTAAGGAATTGATTCACAAGGGGCATGGTCGATGTGTATCATTTTCTCGATTTGTTGGGGTAAGAAAGCGGCCTTGGGGGGAATATGGTGATGAAATACAAACTCCTGAGGGAAAGAGGATTTCGTTGGGAACATATACTACAGAAGAGGTAGCTAATCAAGCATATGATGATGCAGCTCATAAATTTAAGGGGAAAGGTGCAGTAACTAATGTGTCTAAGAAATCTAATATAGATCCCCCATTAGAAGCACCTTTAAGATCTCTTAGAGAGCACGCAAGTATGTTTAGAGAGGAACCAAAGAGGAGAAGGTCATCAAATAGAAAAAAGAGAGATGAATATCAACTCTTACCAGATGAGAATGCAACAAATAATTTGTGGGATATTACTGCTCCAGGGAGAGGCCCACCAAAACTGCTTGATGGTGATTCCTCTTCAATGTTTGGATTTAATCCTACATCTAATTACATCAATATGGATAACATATGCTCTAGTGGACACCTATGTAGTCCAGTTGCTAGGTTTGATCATGATGAAGTGGGAGACCTAACATTAATATCTCATGATCTTAAGGGAATTTCAGCTTGGGAACAACACATACAGGAACTTTGTGGTGAAAAGAATGAAAAATGACAGAGAGATTTGCAAGAGTGTACAGTAAGAAACATAAGTTGAGGAAAATTGTTAACCTAAACAGTTCTACATTAAGCATGACAGTACCAGAAGGTATATTAAATGAAGAAGAAACCCCAGATTCGTATCTTTGTGGAAGCAATGAGAGAAATAAGTTTAGATGCATTTCAACTGTAGTTGCTAGAATTCTAGACACAGATAACCCTGCTGAGAATTCAGCTGATGAGGAAAAACATAAGGATAAACTGGTAGATTGTGAACTAGAATCAAGATATTACAGCAATGATCTTGCAGCAAGTGGCGTAGAGCTTGGTGAACATTTTAGAGATGAAATTAGTCGGGCTAAGAGAGAAACTGATAGTGAGAACGATTTTTCCTCACCTAAACAAAATGTGAGTCGTGAAAATGTTGAGAATGTTGCTCATTTCTTTGGTGTGAGAAAAACATCTTCCGAAAGATATGAAGCAAGTCTTTATGACAGGAATAGGAAGAAAAAGGTATATGTTTCCATGTATGACAGTATGATTGAGGCTACTTGTGCAAGAGATCTAAAGGCAATAGATTTGGGTGCTGCTTCAGTTCTTAACTTTCCATAACTCCAAGAGAAAACTAATTTTCAACATGAAACTGATCAGGTTGATTCTGCCTCACTTAAAACCTTATTGAAGGTGCAATATGCAATGCAACAACCTTTTGTTAAAGTAGAGAAACATGCTAATGTTACCCCAGAAAAAGTGATAAAGAGGAAGCCAAGAAATTTCCAAAAGTTTCCTATAGCAAAAAGAAGTAAAGTAATAGACCATTATGCTGGAAACAATGATAAAGCTAGTGGCCTTTATAAAGCAAAGCTTGTAAACTTTGAGGAGCCAGGTTATGTTGTAATAAATAATGAGCCAGAGGTGAAAGATGCTAATACTGGTTGTCCTGATTTTCTCACTTAGTTATTTGGAGATCGATAAGAATGGTCAGGATACAGTGAATACTTATACAAGCAGGGGAAAGAAAAAGAATAAATATGTTGCAGACCTCAATGTATGATTTTTAAAGTTGGATGTTTAAAATTTTCCTTTATGGGAGGAGACATATCTTTCCTCCCTCAACCATGTCTAGGTTTAAAGATTCATAGCATAAAAGGCTTCTAATGGAACCTATATCTCCACTTAGAGGTCCCATGTGGTGGTTTGAGTTGTTTTTCATGTCCATGGATGTCTAGCATCCTCCTTTGGTATCCAAACCCTGGGTATCTTCAACTGACCATGTTAAAGGTCACCTAGTGCTAAAAATATCCTTTGGAAAGACAAGGATACCCATGGAAAGTATTAAATAAGTCTAAAATCCCTTCTAAAAATTGTTCAATCAATAAAGGCATAGACATTTAAAGGAACAAATACCAATGGTGTCACTTGTCAAGGACAATTTCCATATACTATCCTAAAAGGTGAACAACCAGTCTAAAATACCCTATGTAACTTAATCCTTATATCATCTCAACATTTGCAAAGCACTATAGTAGCATGAATCAATGAATAAGAGGTATTGAGAATATAGATTGTATCTTCCTCAAATCTAAGATAAAAAACAATATTTAGATTACTATTTAGACCACCAAATAGTCTTGCAATTGATGACAAAAATGAGAGATTACTTTAGACTATTAACATTTATATCATATTCCTTCAATGACCCAAAATGTATATAAGATAAGAGCACAAAGCCACACTTTCAAATCTCTGTAAGGATGGATAACAATATAACCATATGGACTAAACGTATTGGGTCCATTCTCTTAAATATATAAATAGAACAATGCTTCCCCAATATACACAAAACAAGATAATGTTTCTAAACTACTATATTAATGCCAAAATGTTCTTGGATCTGTTATATTTTTGTAACCAAGTATGTTAGAAGACTTTGGGAACCAAAATAGATAAAATAGACACCAATATATCTGCATTTTATGGATGGTGTTAAATATGGGGTCAACCAATGCACAAAATAGAGTATTGAGACAATAACTTGATACCTTAATGGAGTACTTGAATCATTACAGATCTGGGTTATTACAATAGTTTCCATGTGGAAACAATAAGAAAAGATTTATCTAATATAACAATAGTATGGACCAACATCTTAGTGTTTTCATTTAAAGCACAAACATAGTACTTTTCATACTTACAAAAGGGGAGGGACAACAATAAGAAATGAAAGTGATATCACTTTTTTGGAAAGGCATTTAACAGCGGTATGGATTTGTTGTAGGAAGTTTAAGGATGATATATGTTTTAAGGGATAAAACGGAGCATAAGTGCATCAACTGGGA
Source organism: Pseudotsuga menziesii (assembly GCA_001517045.1). Lineage (NCBI taxonomy): Eukaryota > Viridiplantae > Streptophyta > Pinopsida > Pinales > Pinaceae > Pseudotsuga > Pseudotsuga menziesii. The sequence continues at coordinate 193,377 of LPNX010720944.1, read as the reverse complement.
TGAGATATAACACAAAACAATAAGCCATTATTTCATTCCTCCATAATCTTAAATTCATTGGAATTTTTGTAGTAGATATGGATCATTAAGGTGGGTGAAGCAGTAAATTTAAAGCATCAAATGCCAAGGTATCTGTTCCTGTACTACAAATAAGGGACTGAGTAGGTTTGTATCTAATTGAATGTACTTACAAAAGGAAAATAAGATATATGAGTGTTGGGACTTTAAATGAATCCACTATTAAAATCAAGCAATTTCCACCTCACAATATATTTAAACAAAATTTTAAAGACGATAGACTTCGAGTGAAATGATGGCAATACGAGGTGTCGAATAAGCTTAATAATTCCAATGATTTTTCATTTTATGGTTATTTAATAAATCCTTATGAGAAAATTGGGGGTTCAATGAACCTATCAAGACTTAAAAAAATTCACCATGTAGCAAAAACCCAAAATAAAAGATTTGTGAATTGTAGATTTGAGGAAAAGAAGGAAGGGCCTTATAGCATTTGATGCATAAATTGTCAATTTAAAAGAAAGACTGATAATGCAAATGTTGAGGAGAGGATACACATAGACATGACCTACATGGTTACCACAGCTTCAAAGGTTCAAGAACAGGGTGTCAGCAACAAGCTAGAGAAAAGTTATGCAGACCTCAATGTATGATTTTTAAAGTTGGATGTTTAAATTATTCCTCTAGGGGATGAGACATATCTTTACTCCCTCAACCATCTCTAGGTTTAAGGACTCATAGCATAAAAGGGCTTCTAATGGAACCTATATCTCCACTTAGAGGTCCCACGTGGTGGTTTGAGTTGTTTTTCATGTCCATGGATGTCTAGCATCCTCCTTTGGCATCCAAACCCTGGGTATCTTCAACTGACCATGTTAAAGGTCACCTAGTGCTCAAAATATCCTTTGGAAAGACAAGGATACCCATGGAAATTATTAAATAAGTCTATCATCCCTTCTAAAAATTGTTCAATCAACAAAGGCATAGGCATTTAAAGGAACAAATACCAATGGTGTCACTTGTCAAGGACAATTTCCATATACTATCCTAAAAGGTGAACAACCAGTCTAAAATACCCTATGTAAATTGATCCTTATATCATCTCAACACTTGCAAATCACTATAGTATCATGAATCAATGAATAATAGGTATTGAGAATATAGATTGTATCTTCCTTAAATCTAAGATTAAAAAAAAAATATTTAGATTGCTATTTAGACCACCAAATAGTCTTGTAGTTGATGACAAAAATGAGGGATTACTTTAGGTTGTTAACCTTTATATCATACGCCTTCAATGATCCAAAATGTATATAAGATAAGAGCACAAATCCACACTTTCGAATCTATGTTAGGATGGATAACAATATAACCATATGGACTAAATGTATTTGGGGCATTCTCTTAAAGATATAAATAGAAAAATGCTTCCCCAATATACACAAAACAAGATAATGTTTCTAAAATAAGATAATGTTTCTAAACTAATGTATTAATGCCATAATGTTCTAAACTACTATATTAATGCCAAAGAGAGACAATATGGGAATAGGAACTGAAAAACAAGATTACAACATGGGAGCTTTTACCTCAGATGTCATTAGATCAAGATAAGCACATTGCATAGTACCATGGCTAACTTAGATCATTTACATTAGGTTGATCAGTGAAATTTTAGGATTGGCAGGGTTTCTAGAACACTTTCACAAAATATATGTTGTTATTTTTGGCATATTGTTATTTTTAGACAAATCAAGTTTTATATCTTTCAACTTTTAGACAATGCTATTTTAGAAAGGTACAGTTCCATTGCATGTAGATATTTAATAGAGAAAAAATATATTTATTAGAATGCTTTTGATAGCGTTGTTCATGAATATTGCCAAAATAAGATCTCAATAGGCCCGGAGTAAAATGTTTGTGTCCAATTCGCACTTCATTAGGGACAATTTAGTAGGCCAAAATGCATCAGTTCAGTAGATAAAGGGAAGTGATGCATGACTTTAATGAGGTTAAACTTAACCTAAATTTAGGTCAAGTGCTGCACAATCTTGGAAGAGAATTTATGGACATTAAATTGGCACAATTATTTTTAAGAAAGATCATTGATTCAGCTCCAGACTAGCTCTACCTTTTGATGTTTGGATATTGTTGTTTCAACATGATAAGGGATGCAACTGTATTCTTGTTTGGATGCTCTTATTTTTGGGGGAAATATCGCATATTTATGCATGAAAGTGTTGTCAATTTGTAGGATTTTCTCTTGTTATCGTTGGAAATAGAATGGTCTACTCTTGAACATATGATTTTGATGTTTTTGGAAAATGTGCATTGATTTTTAGGAGAAAAATATACTATAGAGCACTGATTTTGACATAGTTTGATTGTGGATATAATTAGAACAATCCAATGTTGTTCATTGCATTAAAGCACTACTTATTTTGTGGGAAACAAATTCTGTTGATTAGAAGACAACAATGATGTTATGAAGATTACTATGATGTTTTTATGTTTGAGGTCTACATGCTATTTCCTATGTCACCAAGATACAGATAAATATATGGCTCTAGAGCCAGGATCGAGATAAGGAGGGGAAATAGAAAATACAATATATATATATATATATATATATATATATATATATAATTTTAAAAAATAGTCACATATCAAAACAATTCAAGAATCACAACAGCAATACTAAAATTACTATTATCCATCCATGTACCATAACTGATAATTTGATGTAACACCCAAGTTTTAACCTTGAATTATAATGAATAAATCATGTAATAATTGTATGATGTGGCTTATGAGAGGGGAATCAAGCCATGTGGGTTGATTTTTAATGCCCCTTTGTTGCATTGTAAATATTCCTAGTGCACATATCAAATCCAAGGCCCAACTAGCAGATGTGTATTAATCCTAGTGGGGTCTAGGTTTATGGTGTAATTGTTATATTATCCACGATATCCTCATGTATATGATTTTGATGATGGTTCTCCAACCCATTTCTCCATCCAGTTCTACTCTGGTCCGGGTGTGACCCTCAACTTATTCTGGTTCTAGTTCTCATAGCCTTGCTCTTTACATCACTATACTCAACAATTGCATAGGTGGATGGAAGAATATAATTGAATACAAGTTACAGTTCTAGATTTTAACACCAATAATGAGGTCCTACCAGAATTAAAGATATGATAGACAATCAATCAAACCAAGACAAAACCATATTTCACAAATCAATGAAAAAAGTAAATTAACAAATTTTAATTATTGGAATATTTGAACAAAACCTGAATCAAGTCTGTTGTACAACAATGACCGCATATACCTGAGTGAAAGATTTCAAATTTCTTTGGACAATAGCAGGTGTATATTTTGGGAATGCTGGAACCTGTGATAAAAATTTTAATAACAAAAGTCCGCTATAAAAGAAAAAAATGAAGGAAGAATCAACATATCAAGAGCATCTGTTACCATATTCTAGGAAAATTTCCACAAGCTAACATCATATAGATAATTTACAAGAATCAATATTGCTATAATGACAAACTTTTTACTGCATTCCACAAGCTCACTAGTTCATTTTCATTTGATATTGTATTTCTGTATAGAACCTACACAAGTAAGGTGGATAACTGATGTCTTAACACCTTTGTTTCTATAAGCAAGAATGACATCCATTTTTCACACTGCCAAAAATGTGGGTTTGACTTTGAATGGAACATGGTTTGTTCAGCACACTTCCTTTTATTTGAATTGAACATCATTTGCTTAGCACACTTCAACATGTAATTCTGGGCATAAACAAATTATTTCATAGCAGCATGCTATATATTAACATTAATGCAACTAAGAAGTGAAGAACTAACCTGACCAGTCTGAATGAGAGAAACTAGGACAAATTTTTTATATGCTTCCATAGTTATTGCAGTTAAAGTTGTTGTTGGGGCTATAATCCCCTACACCAAAAATAACATGATTGGCAACTCCAATAATCCTACAGTAGTTGTCAAAAATGGTGAAGCAAAAAACAAGCAGTAGAACCAACTTAAGAGCATGTTACCCACTCACATCCTAAAAAAATTCTAGGGATTTGTTAAAGCATTTCAATCCAATAAAAACCATTCCCTTGCATTATATTAGCAGAACAAATGTTAAAATTTAACAGAACAGAATATCCATTTCCTAATAGTAAATAACATAACGTTTAAATTTCAATAGAAGAGGAATTAATTTTTCCATAGTGCCCGACTCTTTTGAAAAAATGTATCTTAACTATACCCTATACCTATTACCACATACCCAAAGACTAGAGATCCTTACTAGATAGTCTATACTCATAGCTGACACACAGTCTACCCTTGAACCCATGCTACCCTTCTCATAATCAAATGAATTTAAACCATTATGGGATTCTAGGAAAAAACATTCTCATGAGAGCCAACATTATCCAAAATTGATGTATATAAATGCATAAATGTTTCTAAGACTCTTCCTAATTACAAAATCTCCCCTAAAGGATTTTCTTAAACCTTATGGAACTTGAAAATGTTTCATGGATCCTTGATTGGTTTTGGTAGTGTTAATAAATTTTACATTAGTAATAAGTCAATCATAGACCGTGAGCAATCAGTTTCCTCATGGAGCAGTTCTGTAACTCGACTATTTCATGTCCCCACCATATGATTTGATTGTTTTGTAATTTGAAATACATATTTCTGCATTATTAAACTCTGAGGAATGTGTTTATTAAGTAATTTTTGTAACAATAGCAACAACAAAGCAACAAGCAAAGCAACAAGTTTTAAGTGCTTGCAAACAACAAAAAAGCAACAAGTTTTAAGCGCTTGCAAACAACAAAAAAGCAACAATTTTTACCTACGGAAGGGATGGAGGATCATGCTATCAATGATTCCTAAAAAATACTAGCAGATGTTATTCCATATCGAAATGAAGCCAATGCAGCGGCAAAAAGGGGTACAGAGGTAATTGCTTTTCTATGCAATTAATTCTTATTTAACCAAGATGTTTGTGAAGAATTCCTCAGCTACTATGTTTTCAAACTCAAAATATTACTTTCAAATTCAATGGATGTTTTAGTAAGTATTAGATCAATTTGATACCCAATTATCAATTATTGCAAGAAATGGCAATTGAAATGTCATATCAAGGAGAGTTGACAAAGGAAATTAAAGGCATTCTATATTTTGCATCATTGTCAAGAAAGGCAATACAGGGAGTACACGAATCAAAGTTGTCTTGGGGATCTAAGATATTGCAATTTAACTACAATTGGAAAAGTAAATTGAACACGCAATTCTTCTCTTTGCATCAATTTGTTTCCAATATCAACAAGGTGATTCAAGCCTGTTTAAGTGATTGTTGCTCCCATGTCTCTAAAATTCTTTAGATATTTAATATTAGATGTAACCTATATTGCATATGCAGTTGGCTAAAACATCCATTGTAGCTGATGCTTATGTCATGAGATGCAAATGCAAGTGAAAGGGATGAACACTGATGTACCTGTCTTACATGTAAAAAACCACAAAATAGAAACAATCACAGCCTTGTTTTGAATATCAAATAGAATTTTTAGCTGCTAGATACCTACAACCCTGTATTATTAGGTTCTCTGTTATTTTTCAGGTTAGCTGCTAGAAATTTGAAAATTTATATAAATACTTGGCTCTACTTCAATGGCTTGATGTAACCAGTGGAGATGAAACCATTTATATAATGTATATTTTAAAAGGAATATTTGTAATGTTGATGTATATGTAACTTCGGAATGTATTCTTCTATGTATCTTATATATTGTAACCCGATGTTTATTCTGGGATGTTTCTATTATGTATTTGAGTCATGTTGTCATGCCCCGATGTTCCGATCAGGAGGATTGATAATCTAAACAAGTCTTGTCAAGTCATTGTTAAAGTCCCCACAGTTTCGAGGCACTAGAGTTATTATACACTCATTAAGGTGTAGGCTCTAGTAAGTAATTGTTAAGTTGGGCCGACATGATTGAGTGCACTTCAAGTGAACGGAAGAATATAAATAGAGAGTGAGACTCTCTATTTATCACACACATCATTCACTCACTCAAGTGCGGCGCACTAGTGAGGAAGGAAATACACTGGGACTAGACAAGAAGAAGACTACTGCTGTCGGGAGTGCATCTTACTGTTTTGGGCTTTTACTGTTTTGGTGCTGATTCTATCTCTAAGGAAGTTGCAGGGTTTTCTCCTTTATGGTTTCCCCGAGGAAAACTCTTTGTGTCTCTTTTCTCTTGTGATGTGCTTATGTTTTATTGCTGTGCTTGTTATTCTCTCAGTGAAAAGATCCTAAGATCATAATGCTAGCTTATATGATGAAAAACTAACATGTAATAGTATATCTATTTCAATATTACCAGAACTGAAATGAAATCAACAAAACTGGTCAGATCTGACTTGTTTGATCAATTTTGTGCTGGTGCTCATCTTTCCCCTGAAAACAAAAATAAAATTATAAACACCAAAAACTAAAACTCTATAACCACCCTAAAACCTAATTTGATCTATTTAACTATGCCCCTCTTATATTATGAATAGACTTGTCATGGTTGACATGTAGTTGCTTCCACTGTCACAACAGGCTATGGGCATTGATGTTGGACTTTTGAGCGTCTTGAGTAAATAGGCTGAGCATACGCATGCAAAGAATGTAGAGGATCTAGACTTGGATGATTATGTATTTTGATTTGATTAGACTATAGTATGGTTATTTTTGTACTATGCAGGTTATTTAGAGGATCTAGACCAAAAATAAAATTAAAACTCTACAACCACCCTAAAACCTAATTTGATCTATTTAATGATGCCCCCTTATATTGTGAATAGATTTTTCCTGGATGACTTGTAGTTTCGTTGACTGCTACAACAGGATATGGACATTGGTGTTGGCCTTTTGAAGGTTTTGATTAAAGAGGCTGAGCATACTCATACAAAGAATGTAGAGGATCCAAACTCGGATGATCATGTAGTTTTATTTGATTGTAGACATTAGTATGCTTATTTTTGGCCTCTGCATGCCATTTACAGCCTCAATGTTAGTGTATTTACTTCAGATATGTATTTCATTCTACTATTTAGTATTTTTCTATATTCACCCTTGCAATGCTAAAATAGTTGCATTTGGTATTTAATGGTTTGGATTTACATGTGCCTATATATATATATATAATCAAAATCTGAATATATTATGTATTTTTTGGTTGACCAGTTTTGTATCTAGTTATTGTATTGGATCTGGTTCAGTTCTGGTTTTTGGTTTTTTATTCTCCTTCTATGCTACTAGCGTGTTCACCTGAAATGGGGTGAATAGAAACCCTTTCTCAGTGTGGAGAATAATGTGTAATATCAGTTCCAGAAGTTTTCTCCCTCGTACTATTAGATAGAGAAACCCTTGGACCCTGAATTTCAGTTGCCAAAATTGTAGGCGCATTATGTTCATTTGGCTCATGGTTTTGAAATTTGATGGTACTGAGTGAGGAACTACAACAAGAATCACTGATTATCAACAAACTGGTGGAGCTTAACTTAAATGGAACCAAATCCAGGAAGGAAGAAATTGGCCCAGCGATTCCAGAACTAGAGATAGTGATATCACAACTTTTGGAACAACCATTGACGACAAGATGACAAGCTTCATCCTGCACTGTAACTGACGAGTCTCCTTCTATGATGCTAGTGTGTTTTCCAAAAATGGGGAAAATGAAAACCCTTTCTCTGTGTGGAGAGCAATGTAGACTATCAGTTCCAGAAGTTCTCTTCCCTTTGCTATTGGAAAAAAAAATCATTGGGCATGAATTTTAGATGCCAAAATTGTAGCATTAGATTCATTTGTCTCATGGATTTTTTTTTGAAGTTGAGCTTGATTTAAGGGAGTTTGAATGCTTTAGACAGGAAGAACTAGTCCCGAAAATTCTATAACTAGATACATTGCTAGAAACAAAACTTGAGGAACTTGGAAGATCCAGACAAGAAATATCACTCAGAGAATCCAGCATAGAACTTTTAGGACTAGAAGCATATGAGATATGGCTCTTAGTGATTTTAGACTGCTCAAACGTATTCTCAGCAAGGGAGACATCAGTGAAAAGGATCTTTGAATTTAGACTTTTCTTAGGGCTAATAGATTTGGATAAATCAGACATATGGCTTATTGTACTGGAAATATCCTGCAGGAAACGTGAAGAGTAATCAAGTTCATGTTCAGAAATTAGAGGCTCTGTCAAATTGCTTGAAAAACTGCTAGAGGTAGGAAAATCATTTTGAAGACTATTACAGGTATTTCTGGTAGTACCAAGAGAGTAGGGGATAATAGTTACCAAGTTTTTGGAGGGGACATGATTTACAGGACTTTCAGTGGAAACACTATGTACTCCAATGGGGTTATGTGTACAATAATTTACATTATCTAGTAAAGGTACAGTATATGTTTTGGGAACATAACGTAAATATTCAATACATAATAAAAATCAAGCTAACCTGTTTTTTTTCAAAAAATATTTCATCATCCACCAAGTGCTTTTGATAGGCTGCTTCAATAAGATGGGTTTCTTCTTCTCTTTTGGCCCTTTCCAAATAATCCATAGTTTTTGCTAATTTCTGGAGCTTCCGTTCCATTTCCTGCCTTTCCTTAAGCTGCTCATTCAGAGCATGTTCAATAAGGGTATGCTTTATGACCTTTACCATTTTGTCAAACATTTTGCATGAAAGCTCTATGCTTCACATTTACCATACATATGTATTAAAGAACTTCCCACATACAAATCTGATTCAAATTTATTTCGCACTCTACAATCATGGACCTCTTTTCCCTGTTGCACATCTATAAGTAGGCATATTCCAATAAAACACTAACATGGTCACCACATTGGGTTTTAGATTCTCTTCTTGCATTTAACAAAAGAGCTTCAACGTGACTCCAGGACTTGTTGCAACTTGTTGGAAATGTTGATAGTGAGGATCCAAGTATCTAATTAATGGTAGAAAATGAATGTGAATTGGAGAAGATCTGTTACTTACTTAGTGGCCTTAAAAATTGCAATATAGATCCCTTAAACCTTGATTGTGTAGGTTTCCCCCATGTTGGATGTCAAACCAATGTGTCTTGATTTGATATGCACAATTCAGATGCAAAGTATGCATTTCATCACTTCTCTAGTTCGATTTCTTGAATGGATTCTTCTGTTGCATAAGCACTAGTTCGAAGGCAGATCAAAACCCTGTTTATGATGCGAAAACTCTTTTTTCAATGTGAAAAATGTATTCTTCACACATTTCTAAAATTTGTGGCGCCAAAACCTTGAAATGAGGAAATGATTCATTTCACTATTGAAAATGCAGGTTATCCCACCCTGTAAAAGATTCTCCAAACCTGAAAACACGAGATGCATAGCATTAGAACATGCATGATTTAGGAAGGGTTTGAATTGACTGGAACTATCCCAAATAACCCAACAAGATGTTGCACAATTGACCTTGCATTAGAATTGAAAGTAATTAGTTGTATTAGATTTGTTTTCAATTATCTATATATATATATTTGTTTTCAATTTTGATTATTTGATTTATATATATAATCTATATTAATATTAACCAATGAAAATATAAAATAAATTAACTATCATATTATGTTTTTAGATGTTAATATTAATATAAATTAATTAGATTATATAGGTTATATTATAATTATAACTATTTTATATTAAAATAACTACATGACATATTAATACTTATGTTAAAATATATTAAAACTAGAGTTATGAGGTAGAGTTTTTCCTAAAAGGTTGTTTTGAAATTTGGAAACTTATACATTTTTTTATAAGTTTTTTCTAAATTTGGAAACTTGATACAATGTAGAAATTGGGATCGTTATTACAACACCTTGTATTAATTATATATAAGAAATCAATAATACATTTTCCTTTATGGAAACTCGAAGAGATTGCTAACTTTTTCCCACGTGATGTTTGTCAGGTTTCTATGGAGATTGGAGATTCCATAAACAAGACAACTAAAAGTAGCACTTGGGAGACTACGACTTGCAAAGCACCTAAATTATGGGAAATAAAAATATCTAAGTGATTATGTGCATCGATAAACGCAAATAGGCATGTCTCAAGGAGAAAAAGTTAAAAACTGGGTTTTTTGAACATAACCATGACCTCGGTGGGTTGTTTGGACAGATCTACGACCTCTATAAGTTGTTTGGACTAAGTCATGACCTACCTACCTATGATTCAGTATTATAACTAATATTATCATGCAAAAGTTAAAAAATCACAGTAAACCAAGAAACTTACTTGCGATTTTAACCTACCTACCTAGGATTCAGTATTATAACCAATATTATCATGAAAAAGTTAAAAATTCACAGTAAACCAAGAAACTTACCTGCAATTTTAACCTAGCTACTTACTCTTCAGTATTATAACCAATATTATCATGCAAATGTTAAAAAAATTGCAATGAACCAAGAAACATACTCGCGATTTTGTAAGTGAAGAAGGTGATTTTGACTCTAGAGCTGCAAAAATTCGTGGCCCGCCTCAGAGCCTCTAGGTTATTTCCAATGTTTTTTAATCCATGGTAGTGATGGCAATTAAATGCCCAAATTATAAACCCTCAATAATGGTAAAAATCCATCACAATTTCCTCAATGGGTATCGAAGGTGGCCTAATAAACAACAAAAATGCACCCAATTCACATTATTTGCCCCTCATAACCCACCAAACCCTCCTCGCCTCTAGCCAACGCAAAATATTTGGCATTGGCGGTGTGCTTGGACAGGTACTTAGTTGGTGCCATCGGGCTGGTTGAGTAGCCATCTACAGAATTGGAGGATGAAATCTTCATGGGTTCAAGAAAATCAGCCATGAATGTCGTCAAACAGAGGTGGGTCAAGAGTTGCATTTGCATATAGTTTTTTTTGTTTTAGAAATTATATTTTCATATATTTGTTTTATTTTGATTATATTATATATATTATGGTAATTTGTTTTATGTTATATTTGGTTTAATAATTATTATAAAACTTGTTTAGTTTTATAAAGTAGGATTAATATAAAATATAATTAGTTTGTCGTTTATATAAATATAATATTTGTTTTATTATTCTATAATATTTGTTTTAATGTTATTTTTGTTATAGTAGTATATATAATAAACTTGGATCGAGGACGTTGGAGAATATTTGTGCGCAAGAGAAAATTCATGCGATTTCTTTGTTGGATCTCTGAAGATCGAGGTGCACGGCACCAATATTACTAATAGAAGGTAGACAATTTACAAAATTTACACTTCATTAATGTCAAAATTGCAATTTTCCATGAAATAATTAAAAATGACTAACATAAATGACTAATTCATATTCTTCTAGTTAGTCATTTTTTTTATGTCATGACTAAATTGGTTGTTTATGTTAGTCATTTTTAACTCTGGCACTTATTATCTAGTCATATTTGTTAACTGGTGACTAAATAAGTCATTAATGTTAGTCGTTTATAGTTGGGTCAATCAAAATTTCTCATATTTAGTAGTAAATCACTTGAAAAACCTATGGTGACAATAATTTTTAGTCACCTAGTAGCTAATTCCTCATTTTGTACTACTGGACTATAATCCTACATCAAGCTGATTTAACTGACTGGATAAGAAGTTGAGTTGTATGGAGTCACAATTAGAATCTGTCATTAATTTGGAAAGTCCACATCCCTTGATCAACTTTGTAGGATTGATTTCAAGATCATACTCCAATAGCACATTGGTCCACTTAGCCCTCTTACCTTCTAGATCTGGTTGAGTGAGGATGATCTTTACCACATTACTTGGGACATATACTCTAAAATCCTTCAAGGATTTCACCAAAGTATGGGCCTGTTTCTCCATAATATCGTACTTTAGCTCTCCATCCCTTGGCACCTTGCTAAAGAAAGTAATGGGTTGCTCAGTATTTTGACTATCCCTCTGCAATAGGACTCCAACAATAGTATGCTCAAATGCATAATAGAATACGAGGAAATATTTAGTTAAATATGGACTCACTAAAATTGGGGCTTCAGTGATGGCCTTTTTAATATCTTTAAAGGACTTTCTAGCATCCACTGTCCATTTTATTTCATTTTCTTTCTTCAACATATTTGTAATGTTTCTCAGAATTTCAAAAAAAAACTAGGAATAAATATCCTCAAAAAATTCACCTGTCCAATAAATGATAGCACTTCTTTCTTACTCCTGGGATCTTCAACCTTTAGAATGGCATTGACTCTGTCATGATCAATTCTAATTCCATCTTTTGAAATAATATTTCTTAACAGTTTTCTCTCTTTCAATGCAAAATTTGATTTCTTGGGATTGAGTGAGATGCCATACTTCCTGCACTTCAGAAAACCTTCTCTAAATGATTAACATGATCCCTGATAGACTTAGAAAAAATAGTAATATCCTCTATGTATATCACTACAAATTTATCATTTTTCATCTGCAAACACTATATCCATTTCTCTTTGAAACGTAGCCCCTACATTCATCAAACCAAAGGGAATATTGGCATACATAAAATTACCCCAAGGTGTAGTAAAAACAGTATTCTCTTGGACCTCAGGAGGCACCTTAATTTGGTTATAACCTAAGAATCCATCCATGGTAGAAATCCTCTCATCTCCTACTACTTTTTGCAAAATGTGGTCCATCTTTGGTAAATGATAGTTGTATTTTAATGATACTTTGTTAAGATTCTTGAAATGCACACAAAGTATGATCTCACCATTCTTCTTGCTAATAGGTACTAAGTTATCTACCCACTTAGAAACTATGAAAGTAACAATAATTTTGGCATTGAACAATTTCTTGATTTCTTTTTCTATCATTGGTAGCAACATAGGATTTATTCTTCTTAGTTTTTGTCTGAATGATTTTTCTCCTGGTTTAATTGGAATAGTGTGTATAGAAGTATTATACTCCTTCAAGTATTCATATCTACAGGAAAATACATCTGTATATTTCTTCATCAAATTGATGTATTCCTCTTTTTGTTTTGCAGGAAAATTTTTGGACAGCTTTATAATTCTGGGTGTTTCTTTTGTACCTATGTTCTGATCTTCAACAGCATTCTCAACAAGCTAAACTTTGGGATCCTTTGAAACATCATTTTGGTCAAATAGTTTTTCTAGGGGAATCAAATCTCTTGGAATAATACTTTTCAACTGAATTATATCTTTTCCCCCTATCATGTTTTTCAATTTTTTCTTTTCAACTTTTTCTTCTTCAATTTGTACATCATCTTGGAATTTTTCTAAATTATCATTCTCTATATCTATCTGAGTTTACAAAATCATCCGACATCTCCAAAAATATTTTTATCTGCATATCATCATCAAAAATCTTCCAGTACTTGGAGTTATCGAGTATAGAAGGTCTATTTACAACTTGGATTGTATACTTCTTCTGAGAATAAATGGGAGTTTCAAAATTACCAGCAGTTGTAGCCAAAGAATCAACTACTTAATTGTCTATTCTGGGGACCACTCTAATTTTATGCTCCGTAAAATAGTTTCCAAACATGTCCCAAAATTTATTCATGTAGTCCCTCATTCTGGGATGTTTTGTCTGGTAACTATCATTTACTTGATTCACCACAAGTTCTAAATCCATAAATACTTCTATTCTCTTTTCTCCCATATCTTTCAAAGCATGTAAACCTAGCAACAGAGCTTCATACTCGGCCACATTATTGTTACAATCAAAATTCAATTTATAATATAAATATTTAAGCTCTCTAATTGGAGAGATCATCTGAACACCAGCACCAGCCCCAGTTTTACTTATGGACCCATAAAAATACATAGTCCATAATCCCTCTTCATGTTGTTTCTTTTCTAAGGATTACTTTATTTTTTCAAATTCCTTATTCTCTTTAAACTCAATCCGTTAAGGAACTTCAGGATCAGCATGAGTGGAATCATTGAAAAATATAGAGGATCCTAAGTTAATATCAACAACATAAATATGATGATTTTCAGTCTTCTCTTGAATGCTAACCACATAGTCTAACCTTTTCTCTCTATATAGTCTTTTGTTTCCTCCAAACAAAGGAATGGTGGCATATGACATATCCATTTGTAAGGTTCCTTTCAATTTTGATGCCCAAGATCTTGACAACGGCATGCCAAACTTGGGAGGAATGTCAACTAATACGACATCCATAACAATACTTTTAGCTAGAAGTTGTGTAATAGTTGCGACCATATATTTGACCAACCCCATACATATTACCTTTCTAGAATCAAAAGAATATAGGTCTTTATAATTCCTAGTAATTTCCAATCCTAGAATTTCCACTACCACCCTTGGCATGAGATTATGAGATGCACTAGAATCAAGCATGGCATTGTGCAAAATCATATCATGGACATTTAAACTTAGATAAATAGGAGGGACTTCCTCATCATCTGTATCTTCAATTTTAGGTCCAAGGACAATAGTGGGAACATCACCTATTATTTCTAAAATATTTGGTTGATAATCACCCTAATTCTTGACCATTTTAGTGATTTTCTCACTGTATTCATTGTTCCTCAACAATTTATTAAAGGGGATAGAAATTTTAATCTTTGACAGTTCTGATTGCATATTGAAGGATGAAGTTGGTCTATCTACATCAACTGGCACTTCTTATTTATTTTCTTTTGACTTTTGTTCTTTATTTTCTGAATTATTTTGTACATTAGTATCTTTTTGTTTTTCTGAATTTTGTTGGCTACTGGAAAGCTAATTTGGATTGGGATTTCCTTTATTTATTATTACATCATGACTTCTCAATTTCAATTTCTTTTTGAAAATCATCAATGGCATTTTGGTAACCTCTATGATATTGTTCTCAATCTATCTCTGTAACATTATTGTCCTCTTCTTGAGAAAATAAATTATGCTCCTCTTCAGTAAGGTATATTTTAGAATCAATATCATCAAAGTGATGAATCTAGTTTTCCAATGGATCTTCTTCTCTCTCATCAACATAATTTTCCAGAAATGGGGATCTAATTTGTTTATCTTCAAGGTTTCTCTGATTTCCTTGCAGAGGAGGAGGTATTCTAAAATTTAGATTTCTTATTTGATTTTCAGGTTGCTCTCTGTTAGGTGGTCTATTATATAAATCCAACATGTCCATCCATTAGAGGAAATTTCAACTCAAAATGGGCCTCCTAAAATGAACTAATAAAATAATAAAATAATATTTATTAATTTTGCAGGAAGAAAATAATAGAACTACTTTTTTGTTTGTATTTTTGACATATCTCCCTGTGTTTTTACTCAAATTTCGATCGGGAGAGCTCGTTGGATGTGGAATTAAATTCCGCATCCAACGAGTACCCACTCGACATACTTTTGATGGACCCCGCTACCCCAAAAACAAGAAATACCTGAAAAAAATAGAATGATGATGTCATCATTTTGTTTTTCAGGTATTTCTTGTTTTTGGGGTAGAGGGGTCCATTAAAATTATGCCAAGTGGGTACTTGTTGGATGCGGAATTAAATTCCACATCCAACGAGCTCTCCTGATCGAAATTTGAGTAAAAACACAGGGAGATATGTCAAAAATACAACCAAAAAAAGTAGTTTTTTTTATGATACCTATCCCCAAATTTATATTAAGAAAGTGTTTAAGACCTATACGGTATTTCAAATTTAAAGCAATTTCATTGGCTAACACATGATGACATGGAATTTGAATAAAAGTTAAAAGGCCCATTTTGAGTTTTCCATAGTTTTATAATCATTTCAAATTTTACATCACTTGCAGAAGAAGGGGCAGAGGTGGATGGTCGGTTCTCCTGTCTTCTCCTATATTCCTCCCGTCTATTTTTTATTTTCCCTAAGGCCATCAAATTTTCCTCTACTTCTAAAGCATATTTAAACATTGCAGGAAAACTTGCAGATTTTATTTCTCTTAATAACAGGGAAAATCACTATCAAAAGCATCTGCATAGTGAAGTTTAGTAGCACCTATAAAGGGTTTAATATCAACAATAATGGAATTGTATACCCTCATGAATCTACTGTAAAACTCATGTATAGCCTCAAAGTTCCATTTTTTCAGATTATTATATTGAGATAGTATTTGTAAAGGGTTCTTCTTGGCCTCCCACCTATCTAAAAACAATGCTTGAAAAGCTTCAAAAGTGGGAATGGAGTCTACTTGCAAATATTTAAACCACCTCTTTGCCTCTTCAGACAAACTCTATGCAAACAACCTCATTTTTGCATCATCATAATCCACTTCCTCCAAGTCAATAAAATATTCAAATTTGTCCATATGTTGTCTTGTTGTAAAATTACCGTCCCCGTCATATAAGTGTATTCTCTGTGAATATCTCTGGGGGAGATCATGTAAAACAACAGGAGCATCCAAAGGAGAAAACCTGGATACCATTGTTCTAGGAGGATTTTGAACATCAGGAGGAATTTGAGGAGGAATATGAACTGGACTTGTAGGTTGAAGCTGGAAAGATTGAGGGGGAGAGTTATTTCCTTCTGATTTTACAGTATTTTGCAAATTGTGCCACAAGGAATCTAGCAAGTATGATTCAAATCTATTGGGATTGATTTCTGTTTATTTTAAGACTGATTTTGATTTTGATATTAATAAATACTTTCCAACATTTATTCTTAAATCCAAATCTTGAAAACTATAGAATTCTTCTTGAAACAAACACCTTTAAGTATGAGCAGTACTAACTTTTTACTTTCCACTTCTACATCTAAATAGACCTTCTGGGTTTTCCACACTGTGTAAAATTTTAGAATCGGCATTACCTCGTGTGTGTGCCCTCCTAGAAGCTAGGATGTCTTCTGAAAATATTCTTTGAAAACCAATGTGGAGTCTCCATGGAAAATGTACACCCGTCCTCAGCTGTAGAATTTATGTTTTCCCACAAAAATCTTATCTTTATTGCAATCTTGAAATCTTTATCGTTCCTCCCATGGAATATTTGAACTCTCATTCCCTAGCAACGGCGCCAATATATTATCACTCAAAATGTACCTATGGTTGTAAAAAGGTAATCTCAAGGTAACCACAAAACCAAGCTTTAAAAAAGAAAGATGGATTCTTTCTCTCCAAAGAGGGATCTCTCAATGATTTTTTCACAAGGCCAGATATATAAACAAGAAATCAAATTAAGATTGATTTTTTGTTTAAACAAGGTAAGTGCACATTGAGAAATGGAGTCAAATAATTATATCACCCACAGTGTTATTGCATAGAAATTTATAACAAAGCCAAGGTAGAAATCTTCTTACAGTCAAAATGATTTGGTCTAGTGATTATAGAAGAAATAAAGAACAATCCATTAACATGGGAATCTAACAAGGATGAATCCAACATTAACTTTAGTTGAATAGGTTTTGTGAATGTTTGAAATCAATAGACAAAGCATATGAGTATGAATTATGTTTTATTAAAAACGTATTTCAAACATGAAAGGGAAAACACTCCGGAAGTAAATAACAGGAAGCACATTCACATGAGAAAGGAAAATACAGACTGCAACATAGAGAACACATGAATCTTTGCAAAATTCTAGCTTCGGCTCTGTGATTTTATTAAGAAATAGGTCTCAAAATACAATGTTGAATTCTCACAGGTTCCAACCCTTTTTTCATTACAATAAATGGTTCTTATACAAACTGCTCCATGAGTTGAAATAACAAACTTCTAAAAATAAGCATAACCGCCTTTACATCTGTCATCTACATTTATTAACTAATAACTTCTTCTTTTTTAAATAAGTTAAACCTATAGTTAACTAATCTTCATAAATAATTATTCAATGATCTTCAATAATCTTCATGCATGTAGCTTGTATTTGGATCTTCGATACTTCTCGACCAATTTTCACTGTTCAAGGGATGGTAAGTCCAGGGTGGACATTTCTTTTGCTAGTACTCGTAGCTCCATGTGGTCTCTATATGAAAAGTTTGGTAAGCATGCACACGTGGCTTTAAAGGAAAATATCATTTCAAAATCATATGTTATCTTGTCCATGATTTCCTTTCCTGATAATGATTGTTGCATATCTACAAACTTGGTGTGGTATGACCTGCATTCAATCAAACGGTCTTGATACTCTTTTTGGAACAACATGATACCTTTATCTTCCTGGAAGAAAGGTAGTCCTTTTTTAAATAATGGCTCAAAAATATCCATAAATATCTTCACCTGATGTGTCATAATACCAATATTCGCTTCGACAGTGTCCAAGTGTTGGTGTTTATTCACAACTTTCCTTTCCCATGTAATAATGGATATTCTATCTTTGATATTAGTTGCTTTCAATTCCTCTTTTGTCAAACCATTTAGAAAATCAATAGTGTTTTTAGCATAATCTATGGGTTTCTTGTTCAATCTCTCCTTCATAGTTGTTACACTTTGCTTGGCTGATTGTATCACGATCTCTTTGTCCAAAATATAATTTAGGTAGGGCCTTAATTTAGTTTCCTCTGATATAAGCACATCCCAGATTATGTGCTTAGCCGCTTGTACAGGAAATTGTCCAATCACCTGTTTTACTAACTTATCATTTTTTTCTTGCAACTCTTTGCATTTAGCTTCCCAATATTTCCTTTCCTTCTTTCTTTTCAAAGCTATTTTTTCTAAATTCTTGTTCTAATTTCTTAATCCAACAATCTCCAACTCCTTTAAACTGACTTGTGACATGGCCTAAGCAAGAGATTGTTCACCTAATTCTGCAGAAGGTGAAATTATTCTAACCTCAAGCTCCTTTTCTTTTTCTTCCAAATTCTTCTCCAATTCATCATGTTTGTCCTTAAGAGTCTTCTCACTTTCAACCAAAAGAGACATGTCTCTTTCCCATTGTTTCTTATCCTCGGCAAATTTCAGTAGCTTTTCCTTACAGTAATTTAATTCACCAGTTAATGTCTCTTTCTCCTTTTTCAATATTTGTTAGATCTGAAGCTTGTATTAACTGAGTAGATGGATTCTTTAGATTGTTCTTTAAAAATTTAATGGTATTTTCCTTCTCATTCATCAACTTCTGTGTTGCAGCCCCTTTTTCTGCTTGACTGGCAATAGCCAACAAGTATGCTTGCATCTTTTAATTTGTTCTTGGTGAGCTTTGTTTTCTACCTTTTCTTGCATGAGCTGGTTCTCAATTTTGCTTTTGCTAGAATGCAGGCTGGACACCTTCAATGTTTCCTTCAATAGATCAGTATATATGATATCTCTAGTTTGTTTGTGTAAGTGGGTCATGTCAGGTATTGGAAAATTATCTAAACTCATCTTCATTTCAGCACATTTGTTCTTAGTTGTTATTGCTAGGTTCAATGTATTTTGAATATGATCAATTATAGACACTAGGGATGCATCTTTACTAGATATTCTTGACATATGCATATAGTTTCAAATCTTCATCTATGGCCATCTCCTTACCATCTCTCTACTTATCAAATAATTCATCTCTAGTTTTGAATTGGGAAGTGGAGTCTGTAGTTGTTTTAGAAGAGGCATACTCCTTAACTTCTTATGCAGGTACTTTAACCTTCATATGCTTCTTCTTACGCTTATCATCTATTGCTTAAACTAACTTCCCAGTTTCCTCAATTTATTGTTTCTTGGGTTTCTTGGTTGTATCTTCTTCCTCGGTGTCCATGGAATTCGAGAAATCTCTCTTGTTTGTTCTTACAAAACAACTTTCTATTGATGTGATCCTTTTTCCTGATGGAACAATGCTTGAAGGGTCAAGTTGTGTGGAGCTAAATTCCTTCATTGATGAAGTATAATCATGTTGCATGTCTTGATCCCTCTGTGTCTCATGAGGTTAATCTATCCAATTTGCAGTCTCAGGCATATCAGAAACCTCATGATGCTCAAAATGATTGTTTTATTCACTTTCCTTCTGATGGATATGATGTGATGGGGATCATAGTTAACAGCAAAAACTATCTGAAACCCCATTTCTCTCAATAAATTATCTACCATTGGTAAATCATCCTTGTTTTTTTATGATGAAAGGGCCAACAACCCATGGGAATTTTATTTCATATGACTTTTTAAAGCTGAGAAAGTGTTCATTTTCCATAATAATATTTTTTCTAATTAAGTCTAAGGCAAATACCCTAGTAGTTAAGAAAGCAGGTAAAATGTAAAGTTGGTAAACAAATCCATACAATCAGATCACTATACCCTGCTCCAATAAAAACCAATCTCCTATTATATTTTTAGGAGAAAATTGCAGCAATTCTTTCATCAGTGGAAAAATGCATTATATACCTCAGACATGAGAAAGTTCATGTATTTGCTAAAATCTTTGTTCATCTCCTTTGTGAAAAACATCTCAGGAACTTGTAGGTTTTCCTCAGTGAAAAATATGATTGGAACCTGAAAATTTTGGTGTTATGGAAGTCAACTAGCTAAGAATGGATATTCTCAGCCAAAAACTCATCAAATTTAAGGCAGCAGGATTGACTTAACTGAATCCATACTTTTGATTCAACTTGACCAGTATTGATTGTGAACAAAAGACTCATTAAGGGCTCAGTGACTTACTTGCCAGTATCTAAACCTAAGAACTGACTTATTAGGGTTATAACACACTGAGTTTCATCATTGAATAGGTTGGAATCTACAGGAAAAGGATGGTTTTGTGCAATAAGACATTGGGATTGAAACAGTTTTAAATAAAACCTTTTTTTGTTCAATGGTGGACTCTCTGAAAAACTAGACTATACTTTCTTTATTGAAATCTCTAGACATCTGGGTTAATTTCAGAAGGAACAAAAAAAGTATTTTGGATAATAAGAGGACTGATAGGGAAAATAATCTTGGACTTGGTTACATCCATAATTACCCTCTAAGAAAAGGAGTAATTACAAGCGCACCAGCTGAAAAACTTTGGAAAACTTAAGGTTTTCTCAGTAGAGGAAAAATGGAAAAAGGACCTGAAAACACCATAGACTTCCGTTCCCTGGTCTTTGAGAACTTTTAATTTGGTTTTTACTGATTCTATGGGACCATTTAACAATATAGTATCAAAAACCTTTGAATCTTTATCTTCAAAAACCTCCTCAATCCTCTGATATTCCAAAGTTTGCACCTCTACTTCTTCTACCTCGGCCATTTTAAATAACTTCTTGGTGGGAATAAATAGCCTACCTGGTTTCTCAACAAGTGATCCAAAGATTTGTCTGAGCTGGTTGTTTCTGCATAGTCCCGGACTTTCGCTTTCCAATGCACAAACAAACAAATAACCTAGATTCACGTTCCCTTACTTTTATATTATTTTTTCTTCTTATTCACCATGCATCTTTATTAGCGGAAAACTTTCCCATCTGTCCATGTTGTGTCTTGTATCCTAAGTTGTTGATCGTGATCTATATTTAAAACATATACCCTTATCAATGTTATGCTTGCATCTTTATCCTTCTTCTGAATTTCAGTTGTGGACTTAACCATAACCAAAAATCTATCCTTTGATTCATCCTCACCATTGATCTTTTTATCACTTTACCTCATCTGTTCAGATCATAAAGGGACTATTACTTATCTGAGAAGATAAATTTTCAACCATTGATATTTTCTTCACAAATATGCATCATTGATCGATTTCCCTTTTTAACTTTTCCCTCAGTCTTAGCTTTCTAAGAAGTGTGCATATCCTTCTTGCAGAAAGTTTATCCATCGTAGATCTCAATCCTTGTTGATCTCATCCATTCATTTTTTCTCTAGTTTAACTGATTCTGCTGCTCTTCCCCTTGATTTCATGGCATGCATGTTCTATCAGCGGAACAATTTCGGACCCTAGATCTATTCTTCATAAAATCTCTGCCCTTGATTGTATGGTCCCTTTAACCCATTCCGCAAGTTCACTAGTTTTATTCTTCTCTATACCTTCTAGCAGTGGAAAGGATACAGACCCTTGATTTCATTTATGCTCCCATCTTGACTGTTAAAAGATGTGGTACCTACCACTTTTCGCTAAGTTCAAAAATTTTATTCACCTATGCATCTTTCACCAGCGGAATAAACATCAACTATTGATTTAGATCGGGTCTTCATATAGAACATTGAAACATGAGGCCTCTACTCCATTTCGTTTATTTCAAACTTGATTTGTTTTGCGCTTGTTCACATAGCGGAATTAATTTGAACTGTCGATCTAAAACACCTTTAAATCTCCGTCGTATATCAATGATGGCCCTACCAAATTCCGTTGATCCTCATCACTAATTTCTCCATGCATGTTATTCAAGCAAAATTCATATCCACCGTAGATATTTTCTCTCCCTCGATCCCCACCATCAAAATGTGAGGGATCTACCCGATTCCGCTAAAATGAAAATTTCATTCTTTCATGCAAGTTTAATCAGCGGAAATATTATTGGTCCTGGATATGATTCCATCTACCTGTTAACTCATTCCGTAGGTAATAAAAATTATTTATTCCTTGCAACTCACCTTGGCGGATTGATCTATAGTCATCAATATCCTTTGTTGCAGATATTCACCATTCAACCATGCTACAATATAACATTGAGGCATATTTTTTATACATAGCTTATTTTCAAGGTTGCGCTTAATATTTTCTTCACATTTTTGCATTTTAGGCTTAGGAATAAGTCCTCCAAAGCATTTTAAATCCCCTTTTGCATACCCTTTAGGCCATATTATAGAAATTTTTAGACCTTCCCTTGTATCTCGTCTGGTCTGACCCCTTCCAACTACTTAGCCCAAAAATGTTGTTAACACCAGTAACACCCCTAATGTTTCCCAACCAGGTTATGCCTTTGATTTTTCACGTGTAATGACTCAGCCTAGAGCCATACCTTCCTATGCACCTCCTACACCATTCTTTCATGTTCACAGACTGAATTGCTTGACACACTCATGTAATTTCCAAACTATAGGATTTGCAACCCCTCCAATCACCCCCACCTATGAAACCGACTCCAACTTTGACCCCGGATCCTCCTTCTCCCCTCGGTCATGTCTACGCACAGCAAAACCTCCCTAATTAACCTGCTACCAATAACCAACTGTTGAATTATTGTAACTTTGAAGTGTATTTACTTATTATCCCCGATGTTCCTATTAGGAGAATCATTTGTATTCCATTATACCTCGATGTTCCTATCGGGAGAATCACTAAGAGTCATGAGTAAATTCCATTCATTGTAATTCGGTTCATTAGCACCCTAATTAATATAATATTAAGTTGTTAGATTCCTCCTAGAGAATTTGGCCCAGTCAATTTTAGTGGGGTCAATTTGTTGGAGTGGAAAATCAAGTGAACGGAAGAATATAAATAGAAGTGAGGCTCTCCTTATTTCTACACACTCACTTGTGTATCACATAAGAGAGAGAGATAGTTGTAGCTATAAGGAGGAGAAGGATCAGTCTAGAGTTTTATCTTTATCTTTTGATCATCTATATTGAGGAATATTTTGATGGGTTTTTCCCATTAGGGTTTTCCCAGGGTAAATATGTGTTGATCTTGTGATACTGTTTCTTTCAGTGATCATGTCTATATGATTTTGTTATGAAATTGAAATTGAATGCTAATAATCTAGCTTAGCATATGGAATCTTAACATGGTATCAGAGCTAACCTGAATAGGACAACTTTCACAAGGTAAAAAATCCCTCTCTTTCTACCCAACAAGAAATTAGGGTTTCATGAAAATTTTGAATTTTGAAGAACTGATTGCATGGAAATTTGCGCCCTCCTAGAGCGCATCTTCTGAGCCTAGGATCAAAGTTTTTTGAGGATTATATCTCCCAGAAATCCAAACCCTTGTTTGACGTTGCACCATAAAACTGCAGAAATCCAGTGAACCAAAAAACTGCTAGAAGCTGCAATGCTGAATCTCGCAAGTCAGATTTGAAAGGTGGAGACTTAAGATCTCTAGAAACTAAGCATGCCAGTCAACTTGCCTCAGTCAAGTGCATCTCCTGGTAAGATCAGTTTCTCATTTTCCATAATTTCATTTTTTTGTGATCTTCTTAGGAGATGGCCCCAAGCACCAAGCTTGAGGACAAGCTAGAAGGCATAGAGAATTACAGAGCATGGAAATATAGAATTGGCCTCATTCTTAAAGAGAATGATCTTGAAAAATATATCAAGGATGAAGTTGCAGAACCTAAAGAGGCTGAAGCTAAGGAGAAGCACAAAAAGGATCTGATTAGGGCACAAAGGATTATTGTTGACTCCATCAAGGATCACTTGATCTCTCAAGTGTCATCCAAGAAGACTCTGAAATAAATGTATGATGCCCTAGCAAGAATGTATGAAGGAATAAACATCAACAGAAATATAAATCTAAGAGCTCAGTTGAAGAGCACCAAGATGAGTCATGGAGAATCCATCCATGACTACTTCACAAGGTTCTCCCAGTACAAGGAACAACTAGAATCCATTAGAGACAAACTTGATGAATATGATTTGGTTATGACTTCTCTCAATGGTCTCACTAGACCCTGGGAGTCATTCATACAAATGATGTGTACCAGGAAGGAAAGCATGAAGTTTGATATTGTATGGGAAGATTGTATTCAAAAGGAGACTAGAGTGGAAAATAGAGAATATTTACTGAAGGAGGATGATCAATCCCTAGCCACCCATACCAAGAGAAGAAGAATTCAACCCAACTTCAAGAAGGGAAACCACAAGGAGTCTCAACCTCCCAGAAAGTTCTAGAGAACAAGAGAAAGTCTCCCCAATAGGGACTACTCTAGCTTTCAATGTTTTCATTGTGATAAGATAGGACACATTTCCAAAAATTGTCCTTTAAAGAGACAAGAATACAAGAAGAGGAACAACAACAACAAAAGACATCATGCACATCTAGCTGAAGATGAGGATGAAGAAGAAAAAGAGGAAGGACCTCAAAGAAAGAAAGCAATAGAAGAAGATGCAGAAGAGTATGTACTATAGTGGGAGATGACTATCAATATCCAATCAAAGGAATTGGTGAAGCAAGATACAAGCTTGATTCAAGAAATTCCATGAAGATGAAGGAATTTTTATATGTACCAGGTCTAAATAAGAATTTACTTTCTATCTCAGCTTTAGACAAGAAAGGATTCGGAGTTACATTCATAGATGGATAAGTACTCATGTGGCCCAAAGGAAAGTCAATTGAATATGCAATTTTCATCGGTGAAGAAGAAGGAGGCCTATATAAACTCAAGGGACATTCAGAAACAGCCCTTGTTCATGATTACACTAACCCTAGTGAACTGTGGCATAGAAGGCTTTCCCACATCAATTACAAAGCACTACTTCATGTGAACAAAGTAGCGATGGGATTACCAGACTTGAAGATCAACCATGAAGGTATTTGAAAAGGATGTGTGAAAGGGAAGAATATCAAGAATCCATTTCCGAAGAGTGAAACAAAAAATTAAGGTACGTTGGAATTGATTCATTCAGATGTGTGTGGTATAATGTCATCCACATATTTGAGTGGTTTTGAATATTATATTACATTTATTGATGACTATTCAAGAAATACATGGATATACTTCTTGAAAGCAAAGAGCGAGGTGTTTGAGAAATTCAAGGAATTCAAAGCCTTGATAGAGAATCTTTCAGACAAAAGAATCAACACACTTCGATCAGACAATGGCAAAGAATATACTTCAAAAGAGTTTGAAGCTTTTTATAAATATGATGGAATCAAGAGGGAACTAACTACTCCCTACAATCCTCAACAAAATGGTGTTGCAAAAAGAAATAATAGAACCATCATGGAGGTAGTGAAGACAATGATATATGATCAATATATTCCACTGCATCTATGGGCAGAAGCATCAAGAACTGTTGTCTATGTACATAATAGAATATCTCACAGTGCTCTTGGATTCAAGACTCCAGAAGAGATGTTCATGGGAAAGAATCCTAAGGTAAGTCACTTCAAGATATTTGGTTGTCCAGTATATGTTCATATACCGAAAGAGAAAAGAACCAAGTTGGACCCTTTTAGAAAGAAGGGAATATTTGTTGGATACTGTGAAGTATCCAAGGCATTCATAATTTACATTCCTAGATTCCATCACATGGAAATCAGTAGAGATGTAACATTCAATGAAGTAGCAGCTCTCAAGAGATCCAAAAAATGTCAACATGAAGAATTTTACAAGGAAGATGCACCTCCCAGAAATCTAGAGGCTACATTTCTCCCTGGTGATGAAGCACCTGAAGATCATGATATGATAGAACCACATGAACCCCCTCCGATGGAAATATCACAGAAGAGAAAGCATGCTTGGGAAAGAGAAATTATACAAGAAGCAGAAAGATATGGAGCTCCTGAAGGCTCCACAAGGATAAGCAAGAATCCCAAGACATTTTCCAACTATGTAGCTTTGATGTGTGATCTTGTAGATCAAGAACCTACAAACTATGAAGAAGCTATACAGAAGAAAGAATGGGTAGAAGCAATGACGGAAGAGTACTAGTCAATAATGAAGAATGATGTCTGGGATATAGTTCCCAAACCAAAAGGTAAGATTGTAGTATCCTCCAAATGGATCTACAAAATAAAACATGTAGCTGACAGAAGTATAGAGAAGTACAAGGAAATATTTGTGGCTATAGGTTTCTCTCAAAAAGAGGGAATTTATTATGAAGAAACATTCGCACCAGTAGCACGGTATACTTTGATTAGAGATATCATGGCACTTGCATCCATGATGAAGTGGGACTTACACCAGATGGATGTGAATACAGCCTTCCTGAATGGTGTGATTGAAGAAGAAGTATACATAGAACAGCCACAAGGATTTTAAGTTGAATACAGACAAACTCACGTATGCAAGTTGAAGAAGGCCTTGTACGGCCTAAAGCAAGCTCCTAGAGCTTGGTATGGAAGGATAGATAGTTTCTTGATGAGCTTGTACTTTACCAAGAGTAAATTCGATCCCAACCTTTACTACAAGGTTATAGAAGATGAACCTGTCATACTATTACTGTATGTGGATGGCCTATTTCTAACAGGGAATGAGAAACAAATTGTAGAATGCAAAAAGAAGCTCGTTGAAGAATTTGAGATGAAAGACCTTGGGTTAATGCATTATTTCCTAGGTCTAGAGGTATGGTGGAACTCAGAAGGAATATTTCTTAATCAAGGAAAGTATGCAGTGGAAATATTGAAAATATTTGATATGTTGGAATGTAAAGCCATGGCCACACCCATGGATACCAATCTGAATTTGTTGGCTGATGAATCGTCAGAATTGGTGGATGTGACTCAATACAGATATATTATTGGGTTGTTGATGTATCTAACAAATACCATACCATACATTTGTTTTGTTGTGAACACCTTGAGTCAGTATCTAGTTCAACCTAGGCNAGATATCTGAAAGGGACTATAGACTTTGGTCTATACTATGATGGAAACCATGATTACAGATTGTATGGCTATACAGATGTAGATTGGGCTGGAAGTGTCTCAGACAGAAGAAGTACATCAAGTGTATGTTATAGTCTAGGGTCTGCTATGATTTCATGGTTTAGCAGGAAATAGTCCATTGTTGCTCTTAGCATGGCTGAAGCAGAATATATAGTAGCTTTCTCTGTTAGTTGTGAAGCCATATGGCTTCAGAAGCTGATGTCAAGTTTATTCAACCTGGAGTTAGATACCACCATGAATCTATGTGATAACCAAAGTTGTATAAATATGGCGGAGAACCTAGTGTTCCACGATAAGACGAAGCACATAGAAATCTGGTATGTATACATTCGAGATATGATACAAAAGGGAGACATAAAGCTCCAGTATGTAAGTACCAATGAACAATTTGTTGATGTGTTGACGAAGCCTCTGTCTCGAGTAAAGTTTGAATACTTTCAAGACAATCTTGGTGTTGTTCGGAAAGACCTTCCCCGAAAGGGGGAGCAGTGATGTTGCAGTGGGAGCGTATCATCCCTGGACATTTTTCCTAAAAGTGATCCATAGAATTATGTCTCCGAGAAAAAAGAAGGATTGTATCATCCCTAAACATTTGTTTAGAATGGATCTAGTGACTTCGGTCCTCGAGAATGTGGTGGGATTGTATCATCCCTAAACATTTGTTCAGAATGAATATGGTGACTTCGGCCCTCGAGAATGTGGTGGGATTGTATCATCCCTGAACATTTATTCAGAACGGATCTGGTGACTTCAGTCCTCAAGAATGTGGTGGGATTGTATCATCCCTAAACATTTGTTCAGAATGGATCCGGTGACTTCGATCCTCGAGAATGTAGTGGGATTGTATCATCCCTAAACATTTGTTAAGAATGGATCTGGTGACTTCTGTCCTCGAGAATGTGGTGGGATTGTATCATCCTTGAACATTTATTCAGAATGGATCCGATGACTTCGGCCGTCTAGAATGTGGTAGGATTGCATCATCCTTGGACTTAGTCCTAAAGTGAAAGGGATTTATTATCCCATAATTGTATCTAGTGACTTCAGCCATTGAGAATGTGGTAGGATTGTATCATCATTGGACTTAAGTCCAAAAGTGATCTGAAGACTTTCGTCTTTGTATTATGGATTGCAGGTTGTTGTTGTTGATGATGATGTTACTGATCGAAAGATCATAGTATGATGATGATGATGTTACTGATCGAAAGATCAGAGTATGATGATGATGATATTACTGATCGAAAGATCAAAGTATGATGATGATTATGATGATGTTACTGATCGAAAGATCATAGTATGATGACGATGATGATGTTGCTGATCGAAATATCAGAGTGTCATGATGATGTTGCTCAGAGACTTGATGTTGATGATGATGATGATAGAAAGGTCAAATTATTTTTTGATGATGATGTTTCTGATTGATGAATACTAAAGTGTTGACGATGATGTTGTTTCCGCTGTAGTTGAAGATGAAGACTATATGTCAAAGATGTTGAAAAATATTTCAATGATCTATAGATGTATCACCCTGATGATGTTGAAGATTCTCTCTCTCCTTCTCATGCTATTTTCATTGATGTTGTTGTAGAATACCCTTCTCATTAAGGAGGAGTGTTGAATTACTATAACTTTGAAGTGTATTTACTTATTATCCCCGATGTTCCTATCGGTATAATCATTCGTATCTCATTATACCCTGATGTTCCTATCAAGAGAATTACTAAGAGTCATGAGGAAATTCCCTCCGTTATAATTCGGGTCATTAGAACCCTAATTAATATATTATTAAGTTGTTAGAGTCCTCCTAAATAAGTTGGCCCAGTCAATTTTAGTGGGGTCGACTTGTTGGAGCGGAAAATCAAGTGAACGGAAGAATATAAATAGAAGTGAGGCTCTCCTGATTTCTACACACTCACACTCACTTGTGTAGCACATAAGAGAGAGAGATAGTTGTAGCTGCAAGGAGGAGAAGGATCAGTCTAGGGTTTTATCTTTTATCTTCTGATCATCTATATTGAGGAAGCTTTTGATGGGTTTTTCCCATTAGGGTTTTCCCAGGTTAAATATGTGTTGATCTTGTTTATTGTTTCTTTCAGTGATCCTGTCTATATGTTTTTTTAGTGAAATTGAAATTGAATGTTGATAATATATCTTAGCATATGGAATCTTAACACCAACAAGGGCAGGGAAGAAATAAGAGAGGTAGTAATCAAAGAAATAACCGACCTCCAAGAGGTGTCCAACAAACCAACCATCCAAACAATAACGAAACAACCCCGTTGCACAGAATCCCTTGTGTCCCCCTATACCTGGGAAGAACGCATAGTTTTGGACTAACCATTTGTGCACCATTTGCAACACTTATGGCCATTACACGTATCAGTGTCCTCATATGAACCATACCTTCCATCTACTCCAAACGAATAATCAAACGTGACCCCAATGGGGCTACTCAAGATCAGCCAAACCCAACACCATCGGGTCCTCCACCTAAGGTGATGCAAAACCCCCTACCAAATCAATGAATGGTCACAACCCATCCCTTGGTCACATAAACTCCCACAACCACTATTGTGGGTCAACCGATTGATCCTGGAGTCGATCACCTCATGACGTTATCATCTGATGTCAACCTATAGACTCGATGAAACCAGTATGGCTTCACCACGAAAACTATTAAACCCTCTTTGAAATATACCTCCACCACTCCTAAAATGTCTTTTCATTTTTTGAGACCTACCACAGAAAGGATTGCCAAAGTCTTGTCATTCCCTTTGCGTCACATCACGAACAACTCGACTACTAGAGCCGCACTCAACTAGAGTATTGTTGACGACTTGGCCTAATCTCCCATAGACATGTCCACTCTGGAAGTTCTCAAAAACTGTCCTTCACAATGTAAAGCGTTACTATCCACGTTAGGTGTCATAGATCCCTCTGACTCTATATTGATCACCTTCGACCTGGATTAAGAAGAACCCCAGATTCCATACTCTATCACCTTCCAATTTTTGGTCACGATTTAGAATTTAGTTATTCATTGATGCATCATTGATGAGGGGGCATCCACCTGTGTTATGTCAACCTTGTTTTGGCAGAAACTTGGATATGCAACCCTTCAACCTTCTTCCACCGCTCTCCATGCCTATGATGATCTTGTTGCACAACCCTAGGGTGTACTTACGAATGTGTAGGTTGAGTTAGTCGACAAAACAGTGTTGATTGACATTGAGTTTGTCAATGCCCAACTTGATTACAACCTCCTCCTAGGATGTAGTTATATGTGTGTAGTATGAATCGTTTCCTCTACCGTATTTCAACTCTTGATGTTCCCCCATGATGAAAATATCATGACCATCGACCAACTGATGTACTATGATTCAAAGGGATCGGCCACACCAGAACATGTCCTTCCCATTATCGACACTACTATCGAAATCATGTCCATACATTCCCTATCTACTGCTGGCCCAGGATTATTTGTTAGCACTCCTATGATGGACACCTTTTTGTCCTTACCACCTCATCCTTTTTCGACTGATATATCAGATTTGTGCACTATCACATCTTGTATCATTCTGAACTCCTTGTAATCTCACTCGCAACCGCAACCAAAACCCTCGAGGAATTATTGGGGTTCGTTCCCTGTTCACATGATTCCCTTCCTCTTTACACTTTTCGACATCATGAGTAATCCCGTCATTGATACTCTCAACCTACCTGGTTTCACTTTGGGAATTCTCATGTGGTACCTAGATCCACCTACCCCCTCCCCCACATCCATAAGTCATGTTGACTCTAGTCCAACCTATTGAGACAATATCGCACCCACCTCCTGGTACGTCGATGATTGTCTCCACTCCTGCCCCCCCTCCTTCCAAGAAGACTAGGGGAAAGATGCCCAAAGCACCAACAGAACCATGTTCTCCTCCTACATGTTCTTTATGTGATTTCCAAGGCCATACGACATGGAATTTAATTGATTTTCCTCTCCTTCACAATCACATGTGCACTAAATCTGAGACTGATGACACTCCAGTTGTCAACGTTCCAACCATACATGTGGTTAAGAGAAAATTGCTCAGAACTAACCACCCATGTGTTGTGTGTGTCCTACACATTCAGTATTCGCACCATTGCCCATTTTTTCCTAAGTGCCAATAGCTCCTTAGTGACCTTCACAAGCACTCTTGTGAATCCAACATCACTCTTCTCTAGGAGATCCACCCTCCAGCCTCTTTCTCGGACACCACTACCACCATTTACTTGATCTCTAGCTCTAGCGGTCCTTTTGTCTCCTTGACCATAGAAGATCCATATAATATATACACGTGCTCCTTTCACAATTATGAGGACACTCTTGAATCTCTTTTGAAACTTGAATATCCTTGGGATTATATGCACCATCACTTCTTTTTCATCCTCGATGAACCTTCTTCATCGTCGGACCAACTCTCTGTTTAAGTGAAAGATTTCATCCGTGGAAGTGTAGACTGGCTTAAAAACCCGATTCCTGCACCTAACACCTTTGAAGAGGGTAACATGGCCAATATTTCACCAACCATTAAAGTTGATATTTCATCCAAACCCAAGATAGTTGAATACATTACACTCGATGCCTCTTGCACCCCTTAAGAAGTCGCATCCTACAAAATGATTTTTCAAGAATTTTGTGATATCTTCGCTTGGTATTTTACCAAGATGTCTGGTCTTGATCCATCTATCATTGATCATCATATCGACACATGTCCTGATGTTTCCCCTATTCACCAAAAGCAACGACCCATTCATCCATCAAAGGCCCATGCCGTCAAAGTTGAGATCAAGAAACTATGTAAATCAGGTTTCATATACCCCATCGTGTATACCACTTGGGTTTCCAATCTTGTTCCCGTCAACAAAAAATAGGGTACCATTCATGTCTATGCTGACTTCTGTGAATTGAATTTTGCATGTCCTAAGGACAACTTTGCCACTCCATTCATTTACCATATCATTGACGCCTGCACCGGCCATGAAGTCTTTTCCTTCATGGATGGTCTTTTTGGTTGCAACCAAATTCAGATCCATAAAGAAGATTAGTACAAAATTAGTTTCACTACCCCCTGAGGCACCTTTGCGTATCGTGTCATATCATTTGGCCTTAAAAATGATCGATCCATTTTTCAGTGGGCCATGACCTTTTTCTTCCACGACCTCATTCACATTATATTATTCTATCTAGATGAACTCATGAGAAATGTTCTCAACATTTGGATGACTTATGGAAATTCTTCTTGCGATGTCAGAAATATAGCATCCACTTGAACCCCCTCAAGTGTATCTTTTGTGTCCCATTCGGTTGCTTACTAAGATTCATCATGTCTCACAAAGGGATTGACGTGGATCCTCTAAAGGTTCAAGCCATTTTGAATCTTTCCCCCAAATGTACTATGTGCCCAATTGCAGATTCTACAAGGCAAGGCCAATTTCCTTCGTTGATTTATCCTGGACCATGCAAAAAAATTCCATGGATTCTTACGCTTTCTTTGTATCAACATTCCTTTTTTTTTAATTGAGCATGAACAAGGCACTTTCAATGCATTGAAATAAGATCTGACTTTCGCTCCTTTGTTGTCTCCTCCTGACGTCACCAAGGATTTTATCCTCTATGTGTCAGCATCTCAAAATCCCATCGTTGGAGTCTTGGTTCAAGAATATGATGCTCATTAAGAGCACATGAATTATTATGTAAGTCAGAAACTTTCTGGAACACCTTTACATTACTCCCACAAAGAAAAGATGGCCCTCGTCGCTGTCTTTTCGGTACAAAAGCTACACCACTACATCCTTATGAGCCAAACTTGCATTGTGGTCGATTCCAACCCCATTCATTATCTCTTGAGTTGCTTGCTTATGCAAGGTCGCACTTCCAAGTGGATTTTCATCCTCCAGGAGTACGATCTAGAGTTCATCAAACCAAAAAGAATGAAATCTTTGGCATTAGCTTCCTTGATGGCAGACTTCCCTTCTTCGTCTACCTCACCACCTATGACCACCACTCTTCCAGACGAATTTTTATTTGTCATCTCTATGGAATACCCATGGTATGGGAGCATCCTCTTGTACCTGTGCACACACAAATTTGGGCCCCATTTAATCCATGAAGATCAGCGTCACATCCGCAACCAAGCTGCTCAATACCTCCTCATTGGATATGTCTTGTATCACCGTAGTGTCGATGCCATACTACAATGTTGCCTCACCCACGATGAAGCCAAATAAGTCATGAATGACTGTCATAGCTGATCCTACAGTATGGCACCTCTCTAGTTTGGTGACCGCTCAAAATATACTCCACCCTAGTTATTTTTGGACCTCCATCTTTGTAAATTTCATCCATGCAGTTAAACACTGCCGCAATTGTTAGCTCTTTGCTCCAAAATCAAGGACACCTCCCTCGTCACTACATTCTGTCATCACAGTCGGTCCCTTCTACAAATGGACGATTGACTTCATGACATGTAACCCACCTTCGATTGGTAGCCATAAATACATCACTGTGGTTGTTGATTACTTTACCAAATGGATCGAGGCCATGCCTACTTTCAACTATAAGGCTGATACTGAGGAACGGTTCTTGTTCAACCATGTTATCACTCATTTTGGTGTCACCCAAAAATTAGTCTCAGACCATGGTTCTCATTTAGAGGACATTGCTTGGACAGATCTCTCTACCATGTTGAAGTTTGAACACAAGTATTCCTCTGCTTACTACCCTCGGGGCAATGGCAAGCTTGAGGTTGTCAATAAAATCCTCAAAATGATGCTCCAATGAATGGTGGACAAACACAAAACCAACTAGCACCACTTGCTCTTTTCCGCTCTTTGGGCCTACCAGACATCAAATACCACTCTTTGGGCCTACCAGACATCGACTAAAATCACCACCAGTTTTACCCCATTTCACTTAGTCCATGGTGTGGAATTGGTTCTTCCCATTGAATGTTAGATTTCGTCACTATTCCTTGTTGTCGAACTTCTACCTGATACTTCACCATTAGAACAACTCCTACTTATGCTTGAATAGACCAATGAGGATCATTTTGCTGCTCTCCAAATGATCAAAGTGGATAAGACTCGGTCGAAGTCCCACTATGTCTCCCACATCCACCCATGCACCTTTAGCGAGGGGGACCTCATCCTCATTTACGACCAAGCTAATTATAATATTGGGAAAGGGAAGTTTGATTCCATGTGGCATGGTCCTTATGCCATCCATCAATGTCTTAGAAAGTGAGCATATCTCCTTGCTAACTCCGACGTTCACCTCTTGAAGAATCCCCATAATGGGATCTACCTCAAGAGGTTCTATGCGTGAAGTCACTCACCATGAGTACCCTTGTGTCATAGTTTTTCTTTTTTGTTTTAAATCATTCTTTTCATGAGTCTCACACTTTGTTTCCTTGGTTGTTCCAGATGGATCCTACCTTGTCTTTCTATGTTGGTTTCACTCATGGCACAAGTATATGGTCTCCTAATATCGCCTTAGCTGCATGGGTCATTTATTCCCCATCACATGAGTTGATCGATATTGACTAAATGTGTGTTGGAATTTCTACCAACAACTAGGCTGAGTACGATGGTGTCGTTGGTCTCCTAACCACCTCCCTTCACTTGGGTATTTGTCACCTTGATGTCTTCTTAGACTCCCATCTCTTGTCTCCCAGTTGAATAACTGTTATCAGGTACATGATCCTTGCCTCTTTAGAAATTTCTTGTGCACTAGACACTTGGTTAGACATTTCAAATCCATTTCATTTATGCATGTTCCCAAAAGTATCAATAGTGTAGCAGACCAAATGGCTAATGACATTCTAGAGTGGCACATCAATCATCACATATTGGAAATACATTGCATCATCAATCATCATATAGTCATGCATGCATATGTCATATACATCATATACGCATCATCATACATAGAGACTCATAAAAACCCACAAAAATACAAAAAGGTGCATCCATGTGAATATATATCATAAATATCATTGTTATAGCTGATTTTACCACACCTAGTTGATCACATATTTATGGCCTTCCCTGTCCCTCTGCAGACTCTATGGACCCCCTTTGCCCATGTTATACTTTGATGTTCCAAGATTATCCCCAAAAATCACCTTTTTATGCCTATACGCGACTTTTAAAGCCATACTCGCGTGCATACGCATCTTTTGAGCCAAAACTCACATACATCGAGAAACATGCATGAAGACAAATATTTTTGGATTTTTCCTCATAGAGGTCTGAATATCTTGTCTCTTGGCCTTCCATATTCCTTGAGAACGCTCCGACTCGACCCTCCATTGCTTATTTGGAGTGCTATATATTGAGCCTCTTGGATACAATGAAGGAGGAGAAAATTGAGAGAAAGGAAACTATAGTCCATTGTTGCCTCACTTGTTATGCTTGAGTCTGCATCCCTTTGTCCCTTTGGAGCACACAGTGCTGCTCTTCCCAAGCTTTCCTTTGCCTTATGAGATTTCCATTGAGAAATGGAGGATTGAAGTGGTGGAGGCCCAGGTGGAGGACTTAGTTTCTCAGGTTCGAAGAAGTGCCAGAAGAGGTTGTCACTATTGTATATTTGTTTTTATTAATAGAAATATCCATTTCATGTCCAATACATGTGCACAAATATGAATATTGTATCCATGGATGTATTTATTTTCTTATACATGATTGATTATATATGCTAGAGTATGCCTAACACTTGAATATATAGCATGCTGGTCTTGTTTGTTGTTTTTGAGAGCGAATTGGGAATACAAGCGTGATTGGAAAAGCTCAACAGGGATCTACATCAACCATCCGAAATAAGGTATGATTCATATCCCTTATTGTTATATGTATTTATTGCTCTTGTATATTGGAAAGGATTGATTTCTGGTGTCATTCATTCTATTGTGGTACACCCCAAGCCATAGGAATTTTCTCTCCGTAACAGAATTGGTGACTCCGCTGGGGAATTTCCTTGTTTTTCTTTGGGGATTGGGGGCACAATGTGCTTGACTTGCTCTCTATTTATCCTCGTTTCTGTGTCGCATTTAGTAGTATCTTCATCCATTGACACTCCCCTAGAGTGGTTTGACCCTTGGCCTGCTTTTTACGACTTTATTCTCTGTATACGCAGGTTTTTGGCTAAATCCCATGTACATATGCATGTTTTTGGCCAAAAGTCACGTACACACGTAGGTTTTTGGCCAAAAGTCACGTATACATGCAATTTTTTGGCCAAAACTTGTGTACATATGATGTTAATCTTTAAACAGTCGAGTACATCATCCCTTTTTTGGTTTAGTTTGATGTGGGAAGTTGTTGGGTGGGTTGTTAATGTGGTTGGGTCCTCCTGGGTACTGATGTTGTCTGTTAACTACTTCTTTTGTGACCATAGACCACTTTTTCATTGATTTTTCTTTGAAAGTGGTTCTTGTAATTTATCTCCTTTTTTGTTTTTCCATTAGTGCATTAGTCTTTTTGTCTCTGTGTCTTGCTTGGCTTGTGTTTGATGCTTGCTATAGAGACAAAGAATTTTAATGACCTTTATTGCATTTTCATTCTTTATATTGAAAATACAAAATAGTTGCATTCTTACTTGCATATCACATATGGATTTAAGGAGGTACTTGCATTGTATTGCTTGGATGAGAGTTGTGTTAGGATTTTATATAGGAATGGTTGCATTATCATTTGAAGGAAAAATATGCATCTCATGTAGTGGCATACCCTTTTTTTGTTAGTTTTTCAACATTAAGCTAACATTATTAGGATCTTTAACTGAGAGAATAACAAGTACAGCAATCAAACACAAGAGACAATGAACACAGTGTTTTTCCTTGGGGAAACCATAAAGGATAAAACCCCACAACTTTCTCAGAGATAGAATCAGCACCAAAATAGTAAAATCTCAAAAACAGTAATCTTCTTCTTGTCTATCCCCAGTGTCTTCTCCTTCCTCAACTATGCACTACACTTGAGTGTGGATGATTTGTGTGATAAATAGAGACTCCAGTTCTCTATTTAAACTAATCCCAACATGACTAAAACCCTACCAGGGCTGACCTCTACTAGGAGAGTCTAATAACCCTAGTGCCCCAGAACTGCGGGGACTTTAACCCTTAGACAATCGGAGGGTTACCCACTATGAATTGACATGACTTGTTTACATAATTGATCCTCCCGATCGGAACATCAAGGAATTACAATATGACTCAATTACATTATAGATACATACCAGAATAAACATCGGGTTACAATACATAATATACATAGATGAATACATTCCGAAGTTACAAGTACATCAACACTCCCTCTTAACTAGGAAGGTATTCTTTCGACACAATTTTCAGCACTGGTCTTCTTCTCTGTATCAACTGGATCATCTCGTCATCTGCATCTCAAGTCTTCTAAGTCTTCAAGTCATCTTTGTCTTCAATTCATCTTCATCTTCAATTCATCTTCATTCTTCGAATCTGGATCATCTCTCGATTTGGATCATCATGGGACATCATCACTAGATCTGGATCATCACTGGTCATCATCACTAGATATGGATCATCACTCGATATGGATCATCATTGCTGGATCATCATCACTAGATCTGGATCATCACTTGATCTGGATCATCACTGCTAGATCATCATCACTGGATCTCGATCATCACTGGCAATCATCATCACGAGTGCTATCTCATGATTCTTCTCGTCATGGGAAGTTCTACAGAGCCAGCCCTTTTTCATGCTAGTTGTAGGCCTAGTCTCCATGTAGGTATTCTTCAGTGCTTATATCTGACACTAAGTTAGAATGGCCCACCCAGCACTTACATATGACCTACTCGTCAGAAAGGCATGCCCAGCACTCACATCTGATCATGTAGGAACCAATCCTATAATCATATCAGAAAGGCCCAGCACTCACATTCACCATCATGATAGTAACTCAAACTACTATCATCTGTGAAATGGCTCAGCACTTACAACCACCAGCATGATAGGAACCCAAACTACTATCATCTATGGAAAGGCACAGCACTCACATCCACCAGCATGGTAGGAACTCAAACTACTACCATCTGTGGAAAGGCTTAGCACTTACAATCACCAGCATGGTAGGAACTCAAACTACTACCATCTGTTAAAAGGCACATCACTTACAATCACCAGCATGATAGGAACTCAAACTACTATCATCTGTGAAAAGGCTCAGCACTTACAACCACCAGCATGATAGGAACCCAAACTACTATCATCTATGGAAAGGCCACTGCACTTACATCTGATCATGTGGGAACACATCCCTCAGTCACATCAAAATGGCTCTCATTCCTAGACTGAGGATCCCTAGTACCTCACCAGGTAGCTCCATTCAAAGAATGGTGGTAGCCCTTATATCTGACACTAAGTTAGAATGGCTTAGCACTCATATCTGACATGGGAGGAATCTACTCCTTTAGCCATGATAGAATGGCTTCAGCCCTTACATCTGATCAAGTGGGAACACATCTCTCTATCACATCAGAATGGCCATGCACTCATATCTGATCATGTGAGAGAACATCTCACGGTCATATCAGAATAGCCCTCACTCCTAGACTGAGTTTTCCTGGTACCTCACAAGGCAGCTCCATTCCAAGAATGGCAATAGCCCTTATATCTGATCATGTAGGAACCAATCCTACAGTCATATCAGAATGGATTAGCACTCATATCTATCATGGAAGGAACCAATCCTCTCACCATGATAGAATGGCTCAGCCCTTACATCTGACCTGCTTGTCAGAATGGCTATGGATCTCAGCGCTCATATCTGACATAGAAGGAACCAATCCTCTCACCATGTCAGAATGGCTCAGCCCTTACATCTGACCATGGAAGGAACCAATCCTCTCACCATGTCAGAATGGCTATGGGTCTCATCACTTTCTCTTAGAGGAAACCTTGATCTAGATAACACCAAGATTCTACCTGAAGTACTCAAAATTCACTCTAGCTAATGGCTTTGTCAATACATCAGTTATCTGTTCCTCCGTCGCAACATACTGGAGCTTCACTACTCCCTTCTACACCATATCCCTGATATAGTGATACTTGATCTCGATATGCTTCGACTTGTCATGGAACACTGGATTCTCTAACAACTTCATGCAACTCTGGTTGTCACAATGTATACAAGTAGCATCCAACTGGAGATCAAATAAATCAGACAGTAGCTTCCATAGCCATACTGCCTCACAACTAGCTAAACAAGCTGCGACATACTCTACTTCAGCTATACTCAGTGCTATACTCAGTGCTATACTCTGGTCTCGTGTTTGTCAGGTACATCAATGACCCAATCATCTGACGATACATCTTAGCATCCACTGACTCTGATGAAGCATCACTCAATAGCTTCAGGTTCGATGCCATAGGTGTGACCATAGTCTTGTAGTCCATCATCCCAAACCTCTTCAGGATCTCTACTGCATACTTCCCTTGTCCAAGGAGAATTCCATCTGTACTCTGCCACACCTCCATACCTAGAAAGTAATGCATCATACCTAAGTCCTTCATCTCAAACTCAGCAGCAAGCTTTCTCTTCGTATCAACAATCAACCCATCTGTACCTATCACAAATAGATCATCTACATATAGTAGAAGCATCACTGGGTTTCCATCTTCAACCTTGTAGTAAAGGTTGGAATCTGATTTACTCTTGGTAAATCCCAAACTGGATAGAAAACTGTCAATTCTACTGTACCAGGTCTTGGGTTCTTATTTCAAACCGTACAGGGCTTTCTTCAATCTGCATACATGAGAATCTCTGTCATGTGTCTCAAAACCAAGTGGTTGTTCTACATACACTTCCTCTTCCACTCCACCATTCAAGAAGGCAGTCTTGACATCCATCTGGTGTATCTTCCATTTCATCACTGCAGCCAGAGCAAGTACTGATCTAATGGAAGTGTATCTAGATACATGTGCAAATGTTTCTTCATATTCTATTCCTTCTTTCTAAGAGAAACCCCGAGCCACAAATCTTGCCTTATACTTATCAATGCTACCGTCTGTAGCATGCTTGATCTTATAGATCCATTTGGAAGTTACAATTGAATTCCCTTCTGGTCTTGGGACAACATCCCAAACATCATTCTTCATGATCGATTGGTATTCTTCGATCATAGCATCCTTCAATTCTTTTCATTCTGTCACTTCTTCATAACTGGAAGGTTCTTTATCAATGAAATCACATAGTAAAGCTACATAACCGAAGCAGGATCTGGTCCTCTTTCTTTCTCTGTGATTCTCTTATGAAGCCCCATATCTTTCCACAACATGGATAAGTTCTCATACCCAAGCAGGTTTCCTCTTATGAGGATTCTTCTCCAGAGGTGGATCTATAGGTCTTTGTGGTTCTTCAAATTCTCGATCTTCCTCTTGAGCTTCTTCGTTCATGGTTGTATTGTGAATTCTAGGTGCTTCTGCTTCTGCTTCTTCAGGTTCTTCGGCAGGTCTCTTTTTGGATTTGTTGTAAGCTATGTCTTCATCAAATGTCACATCCCTACTGATGTCAATCTTCTTGTACCCTAGAAAATATATTCTGCAAGCCTTCGAGCTTTCAGAGTATCCCACGAATATACCCTTCTTTCCTGAAGGATCTAATTTTGTCCTTTTCTCCTTTGGGATGTGTATGTACACAGGACAGCCGAATATTCTGAGATGGTTGACTTCTGGTTTCATGCAGGAGAAGACTTCTTCAGGAGTCTTGTTCTTGAGTACTCTATGTGGAGTATGATTCTGTACATACAACGTTGTTCTGGAAGCTTCAGCCAAAATATGCATAGGAAGATCTTGATCATGAAGCATTTCTCTTGTAGCTTCCATGATAGTTCTATTCTTCCTTTCTGCAACCCCATTCTGTTGTGGATTATAAGGAGTGGACAACTCCCTCTTAATCCCTGAGTCTTTGCATAGCCTATTGAATTCATTTGAAGTGAATTCTCCGCCATTGTCTGATCGAAAAGTCTTGATCTTATTTTCAGTATGGTTCTCGATCAATGCTTTGAATTCCTTGAATTTGTTGAATACTTCATCTTTGTTCTTCATGAAGTAAACCCATGTCTTCCTAGAGAAATCATCAATAAAAGAAACATAATATGCATACCCGCTTAGTGAGCTTGATGACATAGGACCACATACATTGGAGTGGATGATTTCCAAAATTCCTTTTCCTTTGCTTTCACTACTTGGAAATGTCTTCTTTGTGTTCTTCCCTTTCGCACATCCTTTGCATACCCCATCATGTTTTGCTTGGATTTCTGGAAGACCTTCAACAGCTTTGCTTGCAATAGGTAGTGCTCTGTAATGCACATGTGCAAGCCTTCTATGCCAAAGTTCACTTGGCTCTACTGAGTCATGGACCAATGCTTGTTATGGATGGCCCTTTAATTTGTACAATCCTCCTTCTTGTTCTCCAATTACTACCGCATCATCGATAATCTTTCCTCTAGGCCACATAATGACTTGACCATCTATGAATGTAACCCTCATTCCTTTTGCATCCAATGTTGATATGGAGAGAAGGTTCTTATTGAGTCCTGGTACAAATAATACTTCCTTCATTGTTAGAGACTTACCAGAGTCTAGTTTATATGAATATTCCCCACTACCTTTTATTGGATATTGGTAGTCATCTCCTAGATTCACCTTGTGAGGTGATTCATGTTCTGATAGTCTTACAAAGGATTCCTTGAATCCAATCATATGTTTGGAAGCCCCACTATCTATAAGCCAATCATCACTACCATGAGTAATGTTACCTGTGAGAGAAGAAATCAAAACATATTCATCCTTGCTTGAAGAATCTTCACTTTCATATCTGGATCTCTTCTTGGATGGTTCATCACCCTCTGCAGCATGAGCATGATGTCTTATTTTGTTCCCCTTATTCTTATGAGAGTGATTCTTGTTCTTAGGACAGTCTTTTGCAAAGTGTCATTTTTCATCACATGTATAACATCTCAATCTAGATAGGTCCTTTCTATTGTTATCCTTAGAATGAGACTTCTTACCTTTGGAGTAATGAGGATTTCTTCTTCCCCTATTGGAGTGAAATATGAGGGCTTGATCTTCACTTCCCATCTTCTCTTCGCGGGCTGCTATCCGAGCTTCTTCTTGAGATCATTCTTCCCATAGTCTGCTGAACTTGACTAACTTCTTTCTTGCACA
The DNA here is from genome assembly GCA_001517045.1 of Pseudotsuga menziesii. Classification (NCBI taxonomy): domain Eukaryota; kingdom Viridiplantae; phylum Streptophyta; class Pinopsida; order Pinales; family Pinaceae; genus Pseudotsuga; species Pseudotsuga menziesii. The sequence continues at coordinate 150,630 of LPNX010720944.1, read as the reverse complement.
GATTCCTTGGATGAAAGAATCCCATGACCTAGGGAGTCCATTCAGTGTTGTCATCACAATATCTGCATTCTCCACTTCTTCATCTACAGCTTCGAATTGTTCCTTGATCTGAGAAACCCTTGTGAATTAGGATTGGATAGTCTCTGCATTCTGAATCTTCACATTATTCAGTTGATTCCTCATAGTCATCTTCTGGTTTATGTTCTTCCCTTCAAACAACTTGGTTAGGGCATCAAACATAGCTTTAGGTGTCTTGAGAGAGGACACCTGTGGGATAAGGTGATCCTTGATAGAATCAGCAATGATTCTCTTTTCCATAACCATCTTTTTACTATGTAATTCCTTTGCCTCATCTCCCTCTGGAACTGGAACCTCCTCATGGATGTAGGAGTCTAATTCATTCTCTTCCAGGACCAGGGAGATCCTATACTTCCAGGATCGAAAGTTATCAGCTCCCTCAAGATTTTCTTCAAGCTTGGTATGGTGAGACATCTTAAATTGAGAATCTCAAATGGAAATAAAAAAGATCTTAGATCTTACCAGGTCAAGATGTCGGATTTCAAACTTGAGCTGAAATCCTACAGAGCTGGTTCAGGAGCAGATTAGGTTTTTGCTTTTCCGGAGTTATGTCCAACCAAATGCTTTGAAATTTGTCCCTAACTTCAATTTTGGGGAGGAGATCAATCCAGGCCTAGGCTCACTGAAAAATTCCTCTTTTGTGAAAAGCCCTAATTTCTGG
>LPNX010720944.1:36339-149836 GCA_001517045.1 Pseudotsuga menziesii | reverse complement strand
TTCTGCTTCGACAGAAAGATGTGCCCTAAGGAGGAGAGTTATTCCACCTTACTTTTGCTGAAAATATGTGGAGGAAGATCCACAAACTAGGAAGCCCTAGTTCCCACAGCTGCACAGTGTCTTCTTCTTAGGTTAGCTCCGATACCATGTTAGTTTTTCAACATTAAGCTAGCATTATTAGGATCTTTAACTAAGAGAATAAAAAGTACAGAAATCAAACACAAGAGACAATGAACACAGTGTTTTTCCTCGGGGAAACCATAAAGGAGAAAACCCCGCAACTTCCTCAGAGATAGAATCAGCACCAAAACAGTAAAAGCCCCAAAACAGTAAGTGATCTCCCAACAGCAGTAATCTTCTCCATATCTAGCCCTAGTGTCTTCTCCTTCCTCAACTATGCACTACACTTGAGTGTGGATGAGTTGTGTGATAAATAGAGACTCCAATTCTCTATTTATACTAATCCCAGCATGACTAAAACCCTACCAGGGCCGAACTCTACTAGGAGAGTCTAATAACCCTAGTGCCCTGAAACTGTGGGGACTTTAACCCTTAGAAAATTGGAGGTTTACCCACTATGACTTGACATGACTTATTTACATAATTGATCCTCCCGATCAGAACATCAGGGCATGACATTATGACTCAATTACATTATAGATACATCCCGGAATAAATATCGGGTTACAATACATAAGATACATAGATGAATACATTTCGAATTTACAAGTACATCAACAGTTTTCTCATTTAGACAAAATTACACTTGGCATTGTTTGTTAGGTGTGCACATTTAATTTCACTGCTGAGTCATAACATCATTAGTTGCACAGTCATTTCCCTTTGGGTAATCATAGCTATTAAAATCAACACTTAAATTAAAATGAACTACACATTTTTCTTTGTTAGGGTACATCAATAAGATTAGGATTTAGAGTCTTGGAATAGTTCATTGTGAGTTAATTCTACAAGACTACTAAATGAAACAAGTAGGTGTATGTCTAGGTGAGAGAGTGAAATCCTTGGTATAATTAGTGTTTCTCGAGAGGCTCCTCTTACATAGAAGTTAAGCGCGAGGTACATTATTTTGGTATGGATAGCCCTTGGCCACTTTCAGTGAGTGCCAAATATATTTCCAGGATCGTATTCATATCTAGGGGCTTTTGAGGTACCGGTTGGTGCTTTCGAGCTTCGGGCTTTGCTACCCTGCGCATATGGTCGATCCTGCCTGTGACTGTCTACCTGAGCATTGGTTATATTGGGGTGACCTTAGTTTCCTTACCTAGGTATCATAGGGGATAATTGCAGAGGTTATTATGTGACTGTCCTGGCTAGGTAGGGGTCAGAAAGCATAGTCGCTTTATGCGTTGAAGCTAAGAGCCACTATAATTGGTTACATACCTCTGCTTGTATTGTATGGGATTTTCAAGCCTCTCCTAGGAGAGAAATACTTGCTACATTCAAGAGCTCATTTATCCTCCCTCTGGCTTGTCTGCATCTGGTTGTAGATTCTGTTACGAGTGTGCTCTTTATGCACTAGTTGTATTTTGGGATTGCGGTTAATTGAGTATATTTATTTTATCTTGAGTTTGGTTCCTTTTATGTTTGACATGCCTCATATCACTACTAGTATCCTGTCACCCGCTCCATGTCCTAGTACGGACCCTAGTGTTGGACTAGGGGGCACCACATCCCCTTAACTTGCTCATAGATTCGGGAGTGGTAATATTCCATCCTCTACTCCATTTGTGGAGGATTTTAACTCCCTTATCCCAGTCTTAACACCAATGTTCAACCTCATGGGGGTGGTAGTGGATACGTGAACGTTGGGTATACACCTTACACTCCTTCTTATGCCCCATCGTCCACCATATTGTTTCCTTTAAATGCAGTTGCCATGATCAATTCAACCTATATCCTATGGTTTGGAATCTTTACTAACTATTTCCAGCTGTCTTGGATTAACATTGTTGTCATGTAGGGTCCATTTTTTGTACACTCTCTTCGAGGCTTTGGCTTGTTCGTGCCCATGACAGGTATAATATCTAAATGGCATATAGGCTAGGACTTCACATCCATTTGCATTATGCACTGCCTTATGACCATTTCACCTTGACCATAGGTACAAACCCACTTAATGATGTCACGAAACCTTCATACTGTTGCTTAGAAGTGAGATTATGCGAGTGGTAGAGATTTCTTATACATGGGTTCCCTAGTTAGATCTCATTTGCATTTGGTTCCCATGCTGAGATTTCTCCTTAAGGTTTGGGGAGTCCCTTATAGTCCCGCCATGTCCTTGAGCAAGAGCTTCATACTCCTCTTGAAATTTATGTTGTCCATTCCCCACAGGGACTCCCTTGTATATCAAGTTTTGATTGCATTTCATGATTTTTCCTTTCCTTATTGAGATTTACGTCGTCTCCCTGCTTTCGACTTATAATCCATGTATCTCGAGCTTGTCTCAATCCTAGCCAAGCAGAGCCTTTTACATATCCTTTGTAGCTTGATCACCCTTTACCGAGAGGAGACCTTCCCCTGAGTGTCCTTATCTTGCACATGCTTCCTTGCATTGAGCATAGGTATGTTCCACTGCTTGGAACTAGTTTGATTTCCTGTGACACTTGGTTCCTCCTAGCTGTACATTATAAAGCACTTTTATTCTTTTTCAATCTTTTCAACATCTGAAAATGTCCAAAAAAAAATTAAAAAACATAAAAAATCAAGACGGGAAATGATATTATATTTGGAAGCTTTCGATTCGTGTCGTCTTCGAACAAAGCACTGTATATCACATCCATCGGTTGGGTTTTTATTTTGACTTTAGTAGTTGTACTCGTTACTCTAATTTTTTCTCCACCGACTGGTTATGCTTCCAGTCCCTATGGAGCCTCTGTTGATGCCTCTTGTGTCGTAGAGATGTCCTAGGTTTCATATCGAGTCTATGTTGCCTACCTTCAGTCACCACTCACCTTATTCTCTTGTTTGAAGGAAGTTGAAGCCAGAGTCGTCCATTCCTCAGTTATATTGACTTTGCATGTCAGCCATTCCCAGTACAGTTACTGGTTCATGTACATCTTGTTCGTTTGAGTTCTTCACCATTATCTAGTGTTGTTGAGTACCTTATGTTGGTTGATGGGGGATTCCTTAATGCCCTCCTTCTAGCAGATTCCATTCCATCGACTTTAGATCATTTATTCAGGAATAGGAGTCTAGAGTCCATTTGAGTGCCTTGAGACTTACAGTCATCAGTGGTAGATTCTCTCACCATCGACAGTTTTTGGAATACATCAATGTCCCCTGATCGATGGATTCTGTCAAGTGTTAGACCTCAACACATATATTCACACTTGTTAGATTGCACTATGTACCTTGATTCCCATTATCATTATCGGTGGGTGATCTCATGTCTGTTAACGGTATACATAAATGACCGGTAATCAGACGATGGACTACTATGTTCAACCTCGACACATATATTCATATAGTAGGGCATGTACTTGTAGCAGTTTGGGTAGAAGACCTCTGATATTAGTGGCATTCCACATATGATACCTCCTTGATCGTGCTAGTATTCATGAGATTTCAGCTCTCATGATATTCATTCCAGTGTATATCATATATCTTCATCCATTATGGAGATCTTGATCCATTGTATATTGTACGTGGTGATGACCACACATGACATTTGTATATCACGCGTATTCATGGCCATTGTACTCTTATGTATTCGGGACTGCTATATGTATACTTGCAGTCATATGCAGAGATTAATCATTGTATTGTACTGATGAGTGGTTGGTTCTTCCACCTAGGTCTTCATTACTCCATTTCCAGTATGGATTATATAATTTATTTTGGCCATCATGTTACCCCTCTGACCTCACACATTAGGGGGCATCTGTTATAGCTGATTTTACCACACCTAGTTGATCACATTTTTATGTCCTTCCTTGTTCCTATGCAGACTCTATAGACCCCCTTTTCCCATATTATACTTTTATGTTCCAATATTATCCCCAAAAATCACCTGTATATGCCTATACGCGACTTTTAAAGCCATACTTGCATGCATACACAAATTTTGAGCCAAAAACCGTGTACATCGGTAAATGTGCATGAAGACAAATATGTTTGGATTTTTCCTCATAGGCATCTAAATATATTGTCTCTTGTCCTTCCATATGCCTTGAGAATTCTTGGACTCAACCCTCCATTTCCTATTTGGAGTGCTATATATTGAGCCTCTTGGATACATTGAAGGAGGAGAAAATTGAGAGCAAGGAAACTATAGTCCATTGATTCCTCACTTGTTATGCTTGATTCTGCATCCCTTTGTCCCTTTGGAGCACATATTGTTGCTCTTACCAAGATTTCATTTTCTTTGTGATCTTTCCATTGAGAGATGGAGGATTGAAGTGGTGGAGGAATCGGTTTCTCGGGTTCGAAGAAGTGTCGGCAAAGGTTGTCACTATTGTATCTCTGTTTTTATTAATAGAAATATCCATTTCATGTTCCATACATGTGCACGAATATGAATATTGTATCCATGGATGTATTTATTTGCTTATACATGATTGATTATATATGCTAGAGTAGGCCTAACACTTGAATATATAGCATGCTTGTCTTGTTTACTGTTGTTGAGAGAGAATTGGGAATACAAGCGTGATTGGAAAATCTCAACGAGGATCTACAAAAATCGTCTAGAATAAGGTACGATTCATATCCCTTAGTGTTAGATTTATTTATTTATCTTGCATATTGGAAAGGATTGGTTTTTGGTGTCATTCAGTTTGTTGTGGTACACCCCAAGCCATAGGAATTTTCTCTCCATAACAATCATGTTCAGTAAAAAATGAGAAGCTCCACAAGATTTCTCATCTAATCATACATATCATACAAAAATCCCCATGCTCAAGTGCATTGGTGGCAGAATCACAAGCTGCTATTCTAAGTTGCCCTCCTCTGACTGTGTGTCCTCCTCATCAAATCTCTCCTCCTCCATCAACATGTCACCCTGTGTTTTCACTCTGATATACTCAACAGCAATCATGATCCTCCTCAAGAGAGAGATCCACTCCAAAGGATACCTATAGCATGTGGTGATAATATCGTCATCTAGGTACTGCCAGCCATCATCGTTGACCCCCTCCAGAAACCCCTCTACGTCCAACCATAGTGACTCCAATTTCACACTCTGACGCCTCATGTGCCTGTGAGATGGTGGATCTGAACCCTCCATCCTTCCCCTACGTCGCAGGTACCCCGCTGGAGGGTGCGGTCCCACATATGCACATGCACACAGTATGTCATCAATATCTATCACACACATGATATAGATACCACTATGCTAGTAAACTATATATGATTGCAACCACAAAGCATCATATATACGTATCATCAGGTCCCCAAACCTAACCTAGAGGTCATGGCATCTCCGAGTCTCAGCAGTAATCCATCCCTGCATATGGATAGTCCTCTATGAGGACTAGAAGCTTCTACCACTATGAAAAAATATCTTGGGTGAAGAAGCAAACCACCAAGATTCCTCCCTCTCTGGTCATCGTCCTGCACCATATCCTCATGTGAGGTTCACGAGGTCCCCCTCATGCATTTCCAGATACGGTCGCAATGTAGGTAGCCGCTCAAAGAAAAATGAGCACAAGAAGGAGGGGAGACAAAAATACTCACTGGCCAAGATGGCCTGGTTCACCACATGCCAAACCACATTTAAGTACAACTGGGCCCACCCTTAGTAAGCTCCCCTTAGTATGCTCTCCACCATCAACAGTTGACCGCCTAAGATCTTGTGGGGCCCCTTCGACCCCAATATATGCAGCACCATCACTGCCATTGTTCGACTCTCCAGACTCTCGATGTCACACACCAATATGTATAATGCATGCATGCATGTTGAGGCATAGAAATTCCTAGCGCAAAAGTCATCTAATAGCACCCCCTCGGGAGATTCGACGAGGTGTTGTCCGTCATTCCCAGTAGCAGGAGACTAGTCAGAAAGTACACATCTTGGAGGGTGATCTCCAATGGCTAACCCTGGATGATGAAACACCCAGAGTCTCAATCCTAGTAACTCACCATCTTGTTCAACAAGATTTTTTCTAAATGCATCTAGGGGATATGAAATAACTTCAGTATCCCACACCAGGAGAGTGTGTCCAGTACCTATCCATCATCCTCCACATCGTCTTTGAGATCCCCAATGTCTTTCTCTCACCACTTGGCTCGAGGCATCCTGTACAAAGTCCCTGTCAAACCTAGTCATACAAATATTCCCACTCTAGGATAGGTCGCACCTGTTCAACCTTTTTTTGCAACCCCAGTCGCGCAAAACTACTGGATAGGTGTGACTGGGTTACACTTACCTGCTGAACATGTATGACCTAGGTCGCACTTATCTCCCCAACAGGTGAGACCTAGGTCACTCCTTTTCCCTCGAAAAGTGATACTCTTCCCCGAGAACCCTTCAGGCTTGGCCATGGCCCCAAGAGTGAGGAAAACCAAAAAATACACCACTGAAATTGATGGGCTCGGTGAGAGCTCTTACCTACAAGTCAAAGATTGGAAAACCATCGATCTAATCAGAAGAAATCAACATTTGTATTTTGGGCCCCTCCACTCCAACTCAGCACTGCATAGTGAAAAGGACACATGTCATGTGGTCCCCCAGTTTATAAGCCTCCATTTGGTCTATTTTTTCTTCTGTGCACCACAGAGTCATATGGCGTCCATTTTTCACGTTGTTCCCACCATTAGATCAATTTTCCATCCTCTATTTGTTGATGAGACCCACATCTTGTGCTCTCCTTGTTTTTTTTTGGGTCATTTCACCACGCAAATCAAGCCTTGTATGTATTGGCATGTTCATGAGCCATCCACTCCATCCATACTGCAAACTTGGCCTTATTTTTACCACCATCCATTGTCTCGCAAGGAGGTCCCATCACTATTCCATTGTTATTCCTATAAGCCATGTTCACAACATAACCTCTTTTGGTACATTGAACACTTCCTCCTTGCTTGACTAACCATTACAGAGTTTTTGTTACGTTCTTTTCTGACTCCTAAAAGAATGAAAATATTTTTGAGCATGCTTGCTTCCTTTCACAGTCATTAAAGAATTCAGAAGGGCGTCTATGTGGCCTCATTTATCCCCTTTTTCGGACTATGTATACTATTAAAAGAAAAGAACCACCTTGGTACCTTCCAGCCAAGAACATTTCCCTCTGTATCCTTTTATGCTTTTCCAGACATCGGGACCGTACTATACAAAAAATATCATTATGGGTTGTCTTTAAGATCTATTCCATCCCTCTCATAAATAAAATATTGCTGAGCAAACTTGGTTTCATTCATGCCCGTAAAAGTATTTCAATGACCATCCCATCAGTATAGGTTTAACCTTTTCTGGTCTGGTTGGACTACCTATGGTAAAGAAGTCTCTCAGTCCCTTTTGACTGGGAGAGCTCTGCTTTGTATACTTTTATCCCTTTTTAGGCTTAGGAGACTAATGTATGAAAAAAGAGAAGCAGTGGAGTCTTCTTCCTATTTTCAGACTCTCTAAACATGAAAACACCAACGATCATTTACCATCTCGTGCTCGACAAAAATCCACAATATGGTATCATATCGAGCATACTTATATCCCTTCTTCGTTCTCCTTAAACTATGAAGAAGGCCCAAACGGTGTCTTTAGGTTCCCACACATATTACATATGGTATCCCATGATGGAAGCTTCCGTAATTGGGTTTCCTTTGTTAAGAGTACTCTGCAATGAGTCTCCCTTGGATCCACTGGATATCACTATTCCAGTTACTCCCCTAAGTATTTCTTAATGCAGTTATCTCCCTGGTCTCACGGCTATGATACCTTTCCCATGAGTCAATTTCATTTGCTTCCAGGTCATCCTTGTCGTCATACTCTGAACAAAGGAAGTTTGATTCCCCTATACTCCCCTACCCTTGTACACCATTTAGTGTGCCAGTCCCCTGATTGTTCCACATCTCTTGTTATCCCCCTCATGCTTCTATCAAGGAAACATCATTTCCTTGTTAGTTGCAGGTCTCCCTCTATCGATGCCAACTCATCTATTCCAGAGGATAGACCCAGATGTCACTGTATCCTAGTTTCATCCACCTCATTAATGAGTTCCTTGGACCACTTGGAAGGAGTCCTTGGTTCCTTTCGGGTTGGTTGTGTCTCACATGCTCAAATTCAGCTACAGCATCGCACCGTTGAGATTCGTACAGGGTATTGGTTCCCCCATTATTTGGTCGAAGATCCCGGTCATCACCTGAGTGTAGCACATTGGTGAGTCTATTCTAGGACCCATACAGTTTCATGTCCCTTGTGATTTCCGGGTTATGTTGGAGATAGTGTTTGAAATCCCCCTGGTGTCATGCTTTTGTGTCTCTCTAGTACTTTATGTCACTTACTGTACCAAAAATAATCTGACTCTTATTCATTGAGTCCATTCAGTTGTGTACACTCCCATATCCAACAGAGCATCATTTGTTGTGATATTGCATTATATGAGGATGTCATTGTTCCTATGTACCAATTCTTCATATCAGTATTTGTATTTAGCCTCCCACTGAGGCCACCATTATGTATCATCAGTTGTATATGTATTGATTGGCTCCCTTTATTTGAGCCTTGATCCCCATTATTTATTTTTGATACATTGTTACGAGCATGGGTATGCCCTCCTCGTCCATATACATGTCTTATATTATATGTAACTCATCCATTTTTGAGAAGTAATACCAACCATAATCCACCGCAATTCGAAAGAGGAGACTCCACTCCTTTGTGGTCCTCTCTAGTCTCTCCACTGTTGTCACCATTTTCCACTCATCCTATGATGTTTATTGGCTATACGATAAGCTCCTGACCTCACACATCAGGGGGAAATCTATTAACACTAAAAAAATGTTCACCTAGCTCTCCATGTTCTAAACCATAGTCATACATAATATTCCCACCATTATTTCCTCCATTTTGAACTTCACAACTAAATTTCCACCAAATATGGTCCAAAACATTATTATTCCTTCCCCATAAATGAAGGGAAGTTTAGCATTTATTGTGATTTATCCCCACTCTCTCCAAAAAGGACAAAAAAACCATAAAATGAGAATGGGTCAAAATACCATGGGTCAAGAAACCTTGGACCATCCTATAAATACATTGTGAAGGTCTCCCCAAAAATACTTTTAGTCATACTTTTTGGCCATTCTAGAAACACGTCACACTTTTCATCACATTCCATTACTTTTCACCATTATTCCCACATTTTCCCATGGTGTATGTTGAGCTTGCTCCATACCTATTTGGATCAATTCCCCTTTTTGGACAACCACAAGTAGAGTAGACTGGAGACCAAAACCGTTGAGCTGCGGGACCATTTACTTGTATGGCTATGATGGCCCAATTTTAGAAGAAAGGTATCTCTTTTTCTTGTTTTCCATTAGTTAGTTTAATATCTCTAAAATTTAAAAATATTTTTATTATTGTTCGTGGCTTTTTCCCATTACCATTGTTGAATTCTACCGTATGATCTGAACAATCTAGGGAAGTTGCTTTTCACGTAGTAGGGGAGAAATCCCCACTACAAATACCCAATTCTAGATATTATATAATTCATATCTCCATTTCAGTCAACATCAACAAATCCATGTACATTCAACACTCCATCCTATCCAACTCTTTCTTTATAGTATATTACATTATTTGGAGTTCCATGCAATTACATGAACACCCTCTTTACAACTGTCTAGTGCTCCTTTCCTAGTTTTGACATATACCCTCTTAAAAATCCCACTACATGGGAAATGTGCGGTCTAGTGCATACCATGGCACACATCAAACTTCCAATTGCACTAGCATAAGGAACATCAAACATGTCTTCTTCTTCTTCTTCAATATGGGATCACATTGTTCTGTAGATAATCTTTCACCTACATGAATAGGGACTTTTACTGGCTTACATTTTTGCATATTAAACATGTGTGACATTGTCTCAACATATTTTATCTACTTGAACCAAATTTTCCTTTATGCACGATTTCTCTTAATTTCCATCCCCAAGATGAAATTGGTAGCACCGAGATCCTTCATGTCGAACTTGGAGGATAGTTGCAATTTCACCTCGTTGATAACCTCTAAGTCATTTCCAACCAACAACATGTTATCAACATACAATACTACATACGCAAAATATTTTCCAACTTGGTTGCAATAGACATTGTGATCAAGTTTGCTTCTCACAAGTCCCAATCCCAATATGTAGTTGTCGAACTTCTAGTACCACATCCTTGGATATTTGTTTATACCATAACATGACTTATTCGACTTGGAAACACACTCCTTCTTACCCTTTACTGTAAACACTTTAGGTTGCTTCATTTAGATTTCTTCTTCTAGGTCTCCATGTGGGAACATTGTTTCTACGTCTTTCTATTCTACCTCCATATCAAATGTTGCAATAAGAGACAATAGGAATCTAATGGAATTCCATTTTGAAACAAGGGATAATATCTCACCAAGGTTAATTCCCTCTACTTGATAATAACATTTTTCTACCACTTGAGCCTTGTACTTCTTGAGTTTTCATGTTGCATTCAATTCCCTTTTGAACATCCATTTGCTACCAATAAGTTTCCTTCCATCAAGCAATTCATCCAAATCCCACGCCTCATTCTTCTCCAATGCCTCCATTTCTTATCCTGTGTCATTCTGACAGAGTTTCGAATCTTTAGAATTAATTTCCTTTTTAAAATATCTAGGTTCATCATTAATAACAAATAGAACAAAACAAAAATGAAAATAGGGTGGACTATGCCTTTCAACTAGTCTCCTTACATAGTCAGACCTCTTCAAGTATGGATTATTTGTTTCCACCTCATCATCTTATTCAGATGAACACTTCCTCATTTGAATTGTATCCTTCATTATTTATATACAAAACTATTTTCTCTGGTCCTTTTTATTTTTATTCATCTTCATTCCTGGAAGTGCTATCAACTTATCTAAAGACCACATCTTGAATGTATATTGTTTTCCTTGTTACAGGATTCCATAGTTTGTAACCTTTCAATTCATATTTGTATCCAATAAAAATAATTTTATGTTCTTTATTATCCAACTTGCTCCTCTTCTCCTTAGGCACATGCACAAAAGCATCACACCCAAAAACTTTGAGATGTGCAATAGAATGATTCTTATTGGGCCATATCTCATGAGAAGTCTTGTCAACCAGCGCTGATGTGGGCGATTGATTCTTCATATAACATGCAATGCTTACAGCTTCAACCAGAATTCTTGTGATATCCCTACACCACTGAGAATACTCCTCACCTTCTCCGTTACTGACATATTAATCCTTTCTGCAATCCCATTATGTTAGGGTGTATACAGATTTGTATTTTGTTGTGATATACCACACTGCTTGAAGAACTGATCAAAATATTTAACACGAAATTCACCTCCATCGTCAGTTCTCAATGCTTTATTTTCCTTCTTGTTTGGTTTTCCATAAGGACCTTGAACTCCTTGAATTTATGAAAAAACTCATATTTCCTTTATAAGAAATACAACCATGTATTCGTTGAGAAATCACCTATAAATGACACATAATATACAGATCCTCCCATTGATGTAATAGCTACAGGATCAAACACATCACTGTGTATTAACTCCAAAATCTCCTTTTCCCTAGTAACACCCAAGGGGAAATTCACTCAATTATACTTCTCATATAAACAATGCTCACAAAAATCAAAATATAATTTGCAATTAGACATGCCTTCAACCATACTTTTACCTTGAAATTGTTTAATACCCTTCTCTTCAATATGTCCCAACCTTTGATGCCACAACATAATGTCTCCTCCGAGAACAGCATTGTCTTTACTTTCTTCATTTTTACCCCCAGGAACAATAGAGATGTTACACCCATCAATGATGGTGCTTCCCAATAGCTTGTATAGATTTCCACACCGGACTCCCCTCATTAAAACCATTGCTCCTCAAACCATGTCAAATATGTCATTTATGACTGCAGTATTTACACTTCCATCGCTCATTGTGATAACATATATTAGGTTTTTGGACAAATATAGAATGTGCAAAACATTGGGAAGGGTTGTATCCTTCCATCCTTTAGCAATAACTTCACTTTTCCATGCCCTATAATTTTTTGTTGGTGAATCATCTCCTAGGAGGAAATATCCTCCATTATACCTTTCATATTCACAGAACCACTCCTTGTTAGGATTCATTGAAAGGAAGCTCCCAAGTCAATCAACCAAACATCACTTCCTAACTTCATACTTGTAGAATCCAAGTACATATCCCCTCCTTATTTAGAGGAGGAATTTTCTTCCATGGATGGAGGATCCTCTGACCTTTTACCTTTTTCAACACTTTTTTATCTATAGTTCTTCTTATAATTCCTATCCTTACCGCATTTCCAACATAATTTATTCAAGGATTCTCCCAGATATTTATACCTTCCCTGAGATTTAGGTCTCCCCCTATAGATCTATTTGTATAACAAGGACATAAATACATCCTCAAACTTCAATGTAGATTGAGTATCACTACCTATTTCTACAATTAGATTATCCCAAGATTTTGGTAGAGAATATAACATGGTAATACATGTATCTTGTTCATCCATATTAATATCAACTGAGGTTAGTTGACTTACCATAGTATTGAACACATTTAGATGCTCTGTGATGGAGTCACTACCTTCCATCCTGAGATGATATAGTTTCTTTCATGGAAAAAAATTATTTACTTTTGACTTTGACTGATACAAATTCCCTAACTTTTCCCATATCTTCATTGCAGTACCTTCTCCATATTCAGTCTATAGTACTGAATATGAGAAACAAAGACAAATCATACTCCATTCCTTTCTATCCAACTTATTTCAATATTCTTTTGACATAGAAGTAGGTTTTGTACCTAGATCCACAACCACCCATTGTTCCCTATCTACTAGAATATCCTCCATCTTAAGATTCCACAGCTAGAAATTTTGTCCATTACATTTTTTATTTCCATGGTAGAACTACTCGTCATTCTTTTAGCAAAAGAATCACCTATACAAAGCTCCCACTGAAACCATGTTTATTTTAGACCCAAGAATCGAGCTAAACCATCAGCAACAAAGGTTCCCACCTAATGACAGATACTACTATGATACCAATTGAAATTTCTAAACTTGTTTAAGTGTAACAATGCATACAATTCTTAAGCAACACATAAAGTAAACAATGGCATGCATACATAGTACACAAAGATTTAGCCTGGAAACCCCGAAGAGAAAAAATAACTTAACTTAGAGCTTCGACGATCTCTTCGTTTATTTTTCACTGTATTAACTCAACCATTTACAATACAATATATTGGTATTCAACAACCTCCAAAACCCTAGTTACTAAACTGAAAGCATATTACAATGGGTCAAAAACCATTGTCTTATAATAGCCCAAAAATGGGGCAAAAAAAACAACCCATATTTTTTTCCTCAAAGGCTTCGCCCTCGAACCCCTAAATGGGGGATTGTTTGCCTCCATATCCCCCAACAAGGGAGGATCCCCCACGTACACCCTTCATTCAAGAGCCATGTCCCAAACCCCCACTAGAAGGTTGATAGTCATGCAAAGAATATAATACATACCCAACATATACATCATTTAAACTCGTAGATAATTCAAATATATTAATTTGTACTAAAATTTCAAAGAAATTGCTTTTTCTCTTTTTAAGATGTGCTCCCATCATGCTCTTTGCAACAATTTTTTTTCCTTGAACTTGTATTACGCGTCTTCTATAAATAAATATGATCATAAAATAGTGAAACTATGAAATTTGTTTCACTAATAAAGTAAAGAATTCCATGATAAAAATGTTTTGTTCTAATTGGTGCATACTGTACAATAATGCACATTGATGCAATTTAAATGTGTATGCATCAACATGTGATACACATGTATACAAACCGACACAAAAGTGTTAATTTGAAATATCAAATATTAAATTTTATTAGTTCCTTATACCTATATAAGAGCACCAATGCATATTTCCATTATATATTGCATCACTAAACCTCAAAATATTTTTAAATTCCAAAGTACATCTAAAATAGTGCACTTTGAAAAAATATCATCGATGCATTGATATTTAAAGTTCCCACCAATAACTACAATATATATTTTTTTAAACTAACAAGGATAGGTTTTGGTCACAGATTTTGAGATCCAATGCAATAAGTGTCCCATTGGAATACGTTGGAACACTCAAGATACATAAAACACATGAATTTTATTTTTCATTAAGATGATCTACATATAAATACATCAAGATATGACCCTTTGTTTCATTTTACAAGAGGTATCTTGGACTTCACTATGACTCTTCATAATCACCTCTGGTGAATGTGAATGGGAAGAATAATATAATAAAATTTTACCAATCCTAAAGGATGAGGTTTCCAACATTCCCCTTCTTAATCTAGATAAGGCTTGTGAGTCCAAGAATATTTCTAATAGAGAGATGAAATCTAGAATTAGAAAGATACCAATGGTTGAATCCATCACTAAATTGGTATATGAACTGATGGTTTTGGGTGACCACAATCCATGTGTAGATGGTGGTTTAGGATGGCTACAAACTTGGTTAGCATAATTCATTATCTTCTACTTAATGGTGGCTTTGGATGACCACAAATTTGGTTAGTAGAAGTTGATGTATAATACTAAATGGTAGTTTTGGATGACCACAAACCAAGTTTAGATGGTGGGTTAGGATGATAACAAACTTGGTTAGCGTAAGATGATGTCTTCTACTAAATGGTGGTTTTTTATGACCATAAACCAAGTGTAGATGGTGTTTTTCTATGACCACAAATGAAGTGTAGATGGTGATTTAAGATGACCACAAACATGGTTAGCAAAAGTTGATTTATTATACTAAATGGTGGTTTTGGATGATTAGAAACCAAGTGTAGATGTTGGTTTAGGATGACCAAAAAATTGTTTAGCAAAATTTGTTGTCTTATACTAAATGGTGGTTTGGGATGAGCTTAAGCCTATTTAGCAGAAGATGGTGTCTTCAACTAAATGGGGGTTTTAGATGACTACAAATCAAGTGTAGATGGTGGTTGAGAATGACCACCAACTTGGTTAGAAGAAGTTGATTTATTCTACTAAATGATGGATTTGAATGACCAAAAACTATGTGTATATGGTGGTTTAAGATGACGGTAAGCCTAATTAGAAAAAGTTGATGTCTTCTACTAAATGTTTGTTTTGGATGACTGCAAACCAAGTCTATGTGTTGGTTTAGGATGACCACAAACTTGGTTAGAATAATTTGACGTCTTCTACTAAATGGTTATTTTACATGACCATAAACCAAGTGTATATGATGGTTTATGATGACCACAAAACTAGTTAGTAGAATTTGATGTCTTTTACTAAATGGTGATTTTGGATGACCATAAACCAAGTGTAGATGGTGGTTTAGGATGACCACAAAATTAGTTAGTAGAAGTTGATTTCTCTTACAAATGGTGGTTTTGGATTACTACAAATGAAGTGGTGATTTTAGGATGAACACAAACTAATGGATTCTATAGAACATGGCTCTATATTTGTCTTATGGCTTTGACTTTGACAATCCCTTTGGCTCTGGCTAGTAGCTCTAGTTCTAGTTATGGATCGGGATCACTTCTTTCCACGATGTATATTTTGGCTTAGTGAGCAATATTTCTAATTGATAGGGCTTCGAGACTTGAATATTGACTATCAACACATGGCATTCACCCTGTTATGTACAATGTGAGGAAGAGGAAGGATTTATATTACAAGATGTGTCATTATTCGAGACGAGATTCTTCTATATGTTGATATATATTCTTGGTTGTTGATGATGATTTCCAATAATTGATCAACCCATGGTGAATATTTAATCTTGGGAATTTCTTCAATGTTGAACACTTATCTAAAGAATGATTATTCTCCCCACAATGCTAACAAGGATGGAGATCAAAACATTAATCCTTCATGTGTTATATTCAATGAAAATGTTAGCATCAATGTTGAATTGGAACATGTGAAGATGAATATTCTTGAAGCTAGATTGGTTTGCAATAATTTGGAATATGAAATGTCACTTCCTTGAGATATTTGATACATGTTCTATGTTTATTGTTCTTGATTTATTACCAAGGTCTGATGATGGGCTTTGAAAAGATTAAGTTGAACATGTTCATGATAGCCTTTGTCTTCTAGATCTAACGTTGCTTCATAAAGTTAGTCATCTATTGACATCTAATAGGAGAGGATTGTTCTGAACAATAATTAGTTCAAAATTTTGATTCCTTTGATGTATTTTATCATGTTGGAGATGATGATTGAGTCTAAAGGAGGTCCATTTTGGCTTGAAAATCTTGCAAACAAGTTATAATAATTTGTAGAGTTTCTTTGCTAATTGTGATTGAGTCATCAACAACATTGAATATTATAGTGTTCATTGACTCTAACAATTCCTTAGTTCAATCCATTTCAAGGACTAATTGAAACCTTAGGGGTCTTCTTGCAACTTCATCTTTTAAAAGAGTCTATAATTTGAAAGTCCAACTTAAAAAATGAAAAGGGTCGTTTTCTATCGAGAACGCACCCAATAAAATTCAACTTAGTTTTGATTTGATACTCACAAAAAACTACTACAAGAATCAAAATACAGTTGAACTTATAAAAATGCATGTTTGCAAGTTACATTTGATGTAGAAATTGAAGTTGGATTAGTCTTCTAAAGTGAATGATTTACAATTCTCTTAGCCTGTTTATGTTTGATGATGGTCTGATGTGGTGCCAAGGCCACTGAATTTTTGAAGTCTGATCAAAACCTTCTTGAATAGGTGTGGGATACCAACTAAGGCTCACTCAAGAGGCAATTTGGACACTACTCTTGGCCTAGATCAACACACCCTCCAAATATCCCTCAACAAAGTTGAGGAGGCTACATTTAGAGTTGTTCACTATCCACTAAAGTATGTTGTACTTTGTTTTAACATTTCCTTGATAAGTGTAACTTGATGAAACAAGAAGTAATTGAATGTCTCTATTATATGGTAAGGATACAATAATAGAAGGATATTTTGGATACAAAATTGACTTTTTCTTGCTATCCAACGTCATGCAATAACCATCATTGTCTCCAATAGAAAAAGTACCAAAGATAGGATGGTACTCAACTAGAAAAAAATAGGAAACATCTCGCGTTCCTAAACTTTCAAAGGCATGAGAAAGTATAAATTTCACAATAGTATGTTGATGACGTTTGTCAATTGTAGTTCTTTCATTACCATCTATAAATGCGTAGTTTGACATTAATCATGATAGGGTGACCGCTAGTCATTGTAACTACTTTGAAGAATACCTGGACCATAGTGAAAATCCCTTGACCTCACACCTTAGATACCATAAGCACAAGTGCTTTGCTAGAGTTGACAAGAATTGCCTTCATTTTTTGAAATGAAATTCCCTTCAATTCTATAGAATCTTTCTCCAAATTAATATTATGTATTGGATGGAATTTAGATATACTACTAATGCAGTAGGTAGGTTGCATAAACATGTGCAATTATGTAAATAGATATTGATAAATCCTCTGCATATGATCCTGGGATATCCTCGTGCATTACAAACCCATATTATCACACTGAATAGATTTTCCACTTTTATACTCCAATAATTCTTCATACCTGATTGAAATGGATTATTTAAGATCTTCAATGCTTACAAATGAAATCCTATGTCCAAGAATTCTCTCTAGAAAGTATATGAAATCCTCCTCATCTTAAAATCTCATGTTTCTAGAACAAGTTTGAGTCAACTCATAAATAATTTCTTACTTCTATCCCTGCATGATCCATGAGGATTTTGCAACATATCAACGACCCCGATGAAGCTGATTTTGAATTGCCCATAATTCCTTTCTCGACCAAAGGTAGACCACTACCATATATTTTAAAAGATGGAAAATTTGTATTAGTTGTCCATTGTGTAATTATCTATAGGATTAATGCATATATTCATCATTAATTGAGTAGGTCTGCTTCCACATATGACACTAGTTTTGGGGACCTTGTTCAAAATAAAAAAGCAATAATATTTCATCGTGCATTTGCTTGTTTTGGCCTTTGACTTTAGATTTATCATGAATATATACTATAATGAAAGGATATATAATACATGTATAC
The DNA here is from genome assembly GCA_001517045.1 of Pseudotsuga menziesii. NCBI lineage: Eukaryota > Viridiplantae > Streptophyta > Pinopsida > Pinales > Pinaceae > Pseudotsuga > Pseudotsuga menziesii. The sequence goes on along the minus strand of LPNX010720944.1, from coordinate 131,534 downwards.
CTGGGTGTTGCGGGATATACGGGAGCATAAATGGATCATTGATATGCACACGATATGAGCCTAACACACATGTAATAGGAGGTGATAAATTATTTACATGCATAGTCCACTAGAAATATATGCCAACAAAAAAGATAGATAGGGGATATGTATCACGTAGAGGGAATACCATAATTTTTCCCTCATGCCGCACAAATAGATGAACAAACATGTAGAGGGGAAAAAATAACATATAGAATAATACCAATACTCATATCGGAAGGTAGGAGAGGCGTTCGATGGAGATGACGAGTTTGCAAGAGTGACAATGTGCGAATAAGATATAACTAGTCTTAAAAAAAACGCAAATGCTTAGCCAAATTTTCACAAAAATGCTCTTCATGTTGTAAGAACTATAAGGATTTGATACCACAGTTGGAACACATGGAATGAAGAACAAGCATGGAATACATTTTTCATTAAGATGATATACATATAAATACATTAATATATGGCCCCTGGATACATCTTACAAAGGTACCTTGGACTTCACTGTGACTCTTCATATTCAATAGTGGTGAATGTGAACAGTAATAACAATACGATAAAGTTTTACCAATATTAAAGGATTAAGTTCCAACACAATAGATTTACAATGCCTCATATATAGATACATGGAGTTATTAAGCATTGAGTTCCTAAAAAAAAATCCTAATAGTGAAATAGTAGAAAGAGTAAAACCCTAGACTATCAGAATCAATCTTGTGTCACAGGAGTATGAGCCCAAATCAATTATTAATTTCCCTAGTTACACAAAAATAAAGAAAGAGCAAAATCCTAATGCTAAAGTTTGCAACCACATAAAACAGAAAGGAAGCAACAAGAAAACTAGGGTTTCTAGAGTTGAAGGTAAGTATGAAAAATTTTCATTTTCTTCAAAGTGAACTATAAATATTAATAGGGACATAAAAAATTAATGATTTCTTTAACAATTAGGGGGAAAATTGAGATGAATAGTAAGATGTTACATACCTGAAATTTCTCCTCTACTAAGTTGTATGTGACCTACAATCCCTTACAAATTCGTCTCTTCAGAAAAATATGGCCACCGCAAAGAATTCCCTAGTGAATCTCTCTTGCACAATTCCCCCCTCAAAATTTTGGCAAAATAATGATTAGGGTTTCTAATATATACTCACTTTTAGAAAATGAAATTCTCGCTCAATTTTCACTAAATATTTTGGTTCATTGATCAAGAATGTGTGTGTCATTTTTTATTTTTATTTTTTTAATAATTTTAGATTAATGTGCACCTTAAAGTGTAATGTGCACTGTTGTGCTATTTCGGAAAAAAAAACTCACTACTTTAGTACAAATAACAAAATTCAAATATAAACGTGTGTTATTAAAATTTTGTGGATATTTTTCGTTTGCTAAATTTTTTGCAAATAATAGTTCTAGTGCTTATCATAATTAAGTGCACTAGTGGTATTACAAGTATTTTTGCATTAGTGCAATAATATGTTTTAAATGCACTAGTTTCATTTAAATTCCCTTCAATTGTATATTTGAAGTTAAAATGTTACATGAATACCAAACTTTCTTTTAAGAATACAGTGACATAAATTATAATACTCAATAAGGTACAAATGTTGCTTAAACACACCATATACTTAAAAATGGTTTCAAAAGTATATTTGAAGTTACATATTGTCGGCCCTAGGAAAATGCATACTAGTTTTGGTCAGAATTGTGAAGAATCCGGTCACAAGATGAGGAAGGTCGTGGCACAAAAAGGTGAAGAGTAATTTGAATCTGGGAATTCGACATGTTTTGAGGAAACAACAAATGTAAGGGTGAGTTAAGTTAGACTAAATAGTCTATTTTTGGAATGGGCATGATTGTAACCTGGGTCGTTAGCACCTTTATTAATGTAACAGGATTTATTGGGTCAGTTAGAAAAACCAGCCGACTTTCAGTTTAGAACTAGTCGACGATTGGAACTAGAATTGTAATATGTATATAGGATCGATCCAAGTTGTGTGCATATGATCGCTAAATCCTTATGAGCATGATATGCAAGTATTCATTGAATGTTCAGAAAAGAGAGAAAGTGTTTTGGTTGATCCATGAGCTATGTATGGACGACCTTCCCAACTTGAGAGCTCGACAGATAGGTTAACAGAAGGAAGAAATAAAGAATGAGAGCATGAGAAAGAAACGAAATGTATCAATTGTAAATAATATTATGAGAGAAGTTTGCAAGTTGTGTGCGTAGATTAAAAGCATTCCAAATATTACTCATGCCATATGAAGAGCACTTTTGTGGTTTTTCCCGTATGGGTTTCCACGTTATATATCTGTGTCTTTGATGTTTGTATGTCTTGTGTATGAATATTTATAAGTTTGTTGCACTTATATTGTGGAATGTCAACAATCACTATGGTTTAGATGTGTATTCTTTATATATATCCTGCATGTGTCAACAGTTCTGTAGATTTTTATATGTTGTGAATGTGTTGAAGGATTAGCCTTATTTCTTGTTGTGTCGATAAAAATCCATCCCTCTATTTCAATCAAAATTCTTGTTATTGTTGAGATGAAGAAATCCCATTCCATAACTGGAGAAACCTGGTTCTAGCGGTCCCCATAGATATCTTGGGTGAGATCTCACTTCTATCACAGGTGTTGCCGACATAGTTACACTCCGTTGGGACGATATATTGGGATTTGTTGGATGGATAGAGAATATGAACCTAGGTCAGTTGAATCGACGCCAACAAATTGTTTAGTTGTCATGACGCGTACCATTGTGAAGGGGACATGTTTTGGCACCCGACGAAACCAAAGATTCAAGATTGGGTGGATTACAAAGCAAGAGAGTTCGCATATGAAGAAATTGAAGGATAGTAGTTGAATCTGACAGAATGGTTAGAAATATATATTTACTTCGGTATTCACAAAATTTTCTTTAGTGAATTCCCCATTCTGTTGCATGAATGGTTATCGAAGGTAGTGACTTAGAGGAAAAAATTTCAAGGCAGAGAACCCACTGAGTGGACTTCTTAGCTATTTCAACAGTTGGAAAGAGTTAGTAATTCTATATCTAAGGATGTCAACTTCTGGGTTGATAGCGTGTTGGAGGGATATATTACTAATATTGCAGTCGACATGATAAGATCATACAGTGAGACAGAAAGAGGTTTCCTCCAAGGAACTAAATGTCGTTTCTTGAGATATTTAAATTTGTGGATAAAGATGATGGTCTGTGAGAAAGGGATCTTGAGGATAGAGTCCAACGAGTGAATCATTATGCACGAAGGACCTGGGTGATGTCACAAGAAATGCTTGAACAAGATGGACTAGATTGAGCTAATGTCAAAACCCCAAATTTTCACAAAAATTTAAAATTTTGAAATAACATAAAATGCTGAGACTGTGGTTTACTAACAGCTAATGGTTAGCAATAAAAGAAACAGTTAATAGATTAGTATTGCATAAACTCAATTATGTTAACTCAGCAATTTCCTTCTTTAAACAATATTAAGTTTGACTTGCACAATATTTCTACTTTCAGTTTACTAATGAGTTTTACTTATGACAAGTAGGTGGAATCTGACTTTGAAATCTGGGGCTTACTTAGCATTTATGCTAACGCAGAAGGATTAATTGTTCTTACAGGTTTACAGGTATGAATGATCGGGTAACGTCTTTAATTTCATAAAGAATCCAACAATATTTCTATTTGCAAAATAATAATCTTAGTAAATAAGCTGCTGTAATCCACACAACTTCCGTGAGGTAAAAACAGATTGTTTTCTTCAGTTGTTCTTGTAGCCGTAGTTCAGATAATTAAGTTTCTTCCTTTAGAGTACATAGTGACAGTAACTACTTTATTTGGCTCTGAATATTTCATCTTATCTGCTTGATAACTTTTATTATAAATATGCATATCCTAGCATTTCTATAATACATTTCTTGCATTAAGTTCTGTCTACAAACAGCTTCCAAGGTTGGTGTTTTTCTTATAAAGTCAATCTTCTATCTTATGTTAACCCCGGTGTTTTGGTATGAACATAAAACCATTTTACCAATGTAGTTATGGTTGTAATGAGAAACAGCCAAATTCCAAAATAAGATCTCATTGATCTGAACTATGTAAAAGAGTTCATAGTAGTGTTCTTATATTACACTTTGCCAACTTCATAGTTTGCCATCATTTTCTTTAATAGTTTCCATAAGACTTATAATCCTGCATAAACTATTTGTTATTAAACATATAAGTCTTTAACAGTGTTGAAATTGCAAAATGTTTATGAACCTACTCAAGACGATGCTATGCAATATTCTCAACTTGAATGTTGTTGTAAAAAAATGCATGCCCACAATGTAAGAGAAAACTATAACTACTAGATAGTTTTCTTACACAAATTAACTAGATTTTTTATATGATAAACGATTTTGATACTTAGCATGTATTATTATTGATAAGAACTTAGTTAATAATACATTCACATCGTAATAATGTTATTGCTATATGTTTTGATGAATTATAAAAATTCTAAAAAGGGTTATTACAAATATATGTTATGCATATTCCAACGATAATTGTTAACATAAACTTTTAACATATCCCCACAATATTTACTAGCAAAATATTATAACATTGTTTACCAATACTTTATGCAAGGATTTTTCGAGTCACGAGACTAAGGTTATAATCATGTGATAGGTCAATGTTAATATAACGCTGCATCTCCATGCCAATGATGAGCTATCTACTATACGTTTTAAGCAAATATTTTATGATATGATCACCAGGCATACATTATAGTCCTACGTAGTTTATTAAATCATTTGGTAAATAATTGATTATGATTTGGTCACAGGAAACTATGGAGAGTCGACCCACTGCATGAATTTTATAATTGTGGCCACGTGGAAAACTCTTGGCCATGCAATGGTCGTATATATAATCATCAACCCTAACCCTTGGCTTATTCTTGTTTCGACTTTTGCGTTGGCCCTTTGGGCTACTATGCAAACTCCCATGGCGACCGTGATTGAAATTCAGCTATCAGTGGCTCCAATGTCTATGTTTGGCGTGCCATGCTTCCCTTGAGCTCGGTCCTTGTTACCCAATTCCACCGTGGTTCCTTTTACTCTGTCAGGGTTTACTATTCTCCTTGCAATTGGATTTATGGCCCACCTGTAGCTCCCTTTGCTGCCATTCTATCATGGTCTGTCACTGTGTGAAAGGTTGAGCTTAATGTGACTGTTATTAAGCTCCTTCATCGTAGGGTTTTTAGAGTTTTGTTTTCATGCCTGCGTGTTGGTGATAGTTCCCACCTCTTTGTTGTTTGACTCCTTCGTGGTCATTGTCCAGGCTTACCTTCGCCACTGCTGTCAGTGTGAAATGAACAAAAATCCCCGTCGTCTCTATCCTCGGTGAGTATTAGGGTTTGGATCCTCTTAATACTAGTTGTGGTGCTGTTATTTCTACGTGGCTCCATCACTTTTACTTCCAGCTGAGGTAAACTCATAAATTAAAAACTAGCAATAATGTATTGTTTTTATTCAGTTTAACAAATTTATTTTGTTTTAATAAGACTCTGGTTTTTATTTTGCAGGGTTTTCTCGCCTCCACACTTGACTGTAGCATTGCTCAAAAGGCTCAACATTCGGTCTACGGTAAGCTTCGGTTTCAAAATATGGTTCTCTCTGCTTGTTCAGACCTTCGCCATTGGAAGAATTCATGGCCATGTCGTTCCCAGTCTTGGGTTTTTGTTCTTCGTTTAAATAGTTCTTGTTTTTACTTAACCCTTGCTTTTAGCAGGGTGACTCCGGCTCAATGCCGTAACTTGTAATGCTCTCCTTCGGTGTTAATAATGAAATTACAGTGTTGTAATATTAAGTTTGTTGATAGTTGTTTATAAAACACTCCATATTCGATATGGGTGCTCGGCTCTTAGCAGATTTTTGTACTCTGTTAAGTTTTGTTTAAGTTCAGCCTTCGGGCTCGTGGAAGCAATGAAACATGTCCTTTAAGACAGTCTGTCTTTAACTTAGGTATTTTGTATCTCTGTATAAATGAAATAAATTTCCCTTTTTAATTCCTTTTATAAAGTAAGTTAATTACTTACCCAAAGTTATGACTGTAAATGTTTTTCATAGTAAAAGAATACTGGATAATTGTCTGCTCCGCAAATGAGCTAGGGTTTTTACCTTATTCAAAATAATTTTTATTGTTATTAATTGTATTAGTTTACTGTTAATGGATTTCAAGATTGTTTTCAGTCATGATGCTTCTATTAAATGGCTCAAGGATTTTTAAATTAGGGTTTCCTGAAAGCAATCTCTTCAGTTTGTTTAAGTGGGTTCTTTATTTGTAAACAATTATTGTTTAAATCGATATTGTTATCTGTCTATACTATAATTTCCTAAATTTGTAGTTGTACATACATTTTATTTATAAAGACTGTAACCAGTCTACATTAGTTCAGTTTATTCTGTGATATTATTTCTAAAAGCTTTCATATTTCTCTTTTAAAAATACAAGAAAATAAAATAAGGGATTCGACCCTGTAATCACTCTTTTACATGTACATTCTAATTGTAAAACTTTAAGGAACAATTCCTTATTGAAATAACCATTTATCTTTACGGTTTTTTATTATCATAATTTATAGTTGTTTTATTTAATATAATATAAATAGGGTTTCTTAAGTGCCTTTATAAAAGGTACATGATTTAATACCATACTTGAAGTTTGAAATATTTGTAAAAGTTATTATTATTAGTATTTAAACTAAGAAATTCTGGCTTCTAAATCTTTACTTAACAGATTATAATAGAGTGGTTTTTATTTGAGTTATTTTTACTGCCTCTGTTACAGGTTAAAGGTAAAATTACAAAATAAAGTACTGAGTAAGAATAATAACTTATCTACTGGATTAACTTGCTAATAAAATAAACCTGCTACCTGTAATGTATTATGGTTATTTCTTTGCTAGCATTCTTATCACAACAGTCTAGTTAAACAATAAACTTAACTAGACAGGTTAATATTCTCTTCTGATAACAAACCACATACAGAAATAGATTATTCTAATATTATGAAATACATAATAGCTCTATTCATTTCAGATTTCTATCATATCCTTCATCTATTTTAAAATATACTGCCTGTGCTGGAGTACGGTCTGGTCCATTCCAGACATGGAAAAACACAGGTTGGGATTATTTTTCATCAATTACAGATCCAATATTTCAAATAACTAAAAGATTACAATCTCTATCAGTTCACCACTAAACATTTAACATTCATTAATCAGTCAGTCTCACATATAAAAATTTAACACAGTAAAATAAAAGACTGTAGAACCTGTTTAAGTTGGACAACAACAACGTTGGGAGGTCGTTCCTCCCTACCAACTCCTGGAGAGCGCTCAAATAGCATCTCCTCAGGACCCCCGAGCCTGTTCCTGGTCTCATTGGCTAAGAACTGGTGGAGAAAGCAACAATATACTAGTCCAATGAATCAGTATTCACTCTGCACTCAGCAGTAAGATCCTTCAGCTGAAAAGCTACACTAGATCACTTTTGCAGTTAACCCCTCAAACACCTTCCACAAATTCCCTTCCCAATGAAATCCTCTGAAGTACATTCACCTGAATGAACACTTGCCTGGAATGAGCAGCCTCAGCTCTCTTCAATGGGCATTTTTATCAAGATTGCCTAGGTCTTTTGGGTCAGTTGTCATTAATTGAGCCACCTATTCTGATCCCACTTTCTTGGGGGATCATGACCCCAAATGTAGGGAGGTTTCCACCTACAACAGTTCGAAGTGTTTGAGGAAGCTGCCACTTGTCTATTTGCTCTCCACCCAGTCTCCTCCACCAACTTGACCAGTAAACACTCTTTTAACAGCTCTCCCAAGCTGTTGTCTCCACTTTTATTTATTTATAATTAAAATATTCAGAATTACATTCAACATCCTTGACTCTACTGAGTCATCAATTACAACTTATCATAAAATTTAACATATTGTCTTGAAATAAAATCAAATATGATAATTTTTTTTTTGCAAAATTGGGGCATGTGACAGCTAAGATGTTCTATGTCGATAGTGAGAATGAGTGGAAGAATATTTTAGTAAGGTAAGAAGGACCGCAACAAGAAGAGGGATTTGCAGTGTGACCGAAGGAAGGGACTATGAGTTGGAACCACACTTCGATGGAGAATCTTGCCGCGAAGAGGTATGTAGTAGAGAATAAACCCTAGCTACGTGCAGTTGCACCTACATTTCGTCTATAGGACGAAAGGATAGAGTCAATGGATAAAGAAGTACTTGCAACAAATTGTTAGAGGCAAATAATAGAGAACCTGCAACAAAATGTCAGAAATCGCAGCATGTATATCTAAACAACCTATGAAACAAAAACAAACAGAAGAAATGAGACCATATACCTTCCATCTTGGTTTAAAATGGGGCCACCATGCCCAGGCTCAGGAAGATAACTCTCTACAAGGTTGGGTGGTATGGAGAAAGGCTCAACATACAAGAGGTTTGGCTAATGGAGCAAAATGGAGTGAAGGGGATGAATGGCTTGAGAATGATGGTTTCTCAAGGCACTCATACGGGTAGAGTAACAGTAGGAAGAAATGGAGGCGTGTTGATAGTGACCCCCACCCTCTTATTTATAGGTTTTTCTCTTATTTTAGGTTTTTTAGCCCTTGGTTAGGGTTTTAAGCCCTTTTTAGGGTTTTAAGCCTTTTTAGGGTTTTAAGCCTTTTTAGGGTTTTAAGCCCTTTTTGCCTCTTTCTTAGCTCCCTTTGGGGTGTTTAGGATCTTTTAGAGTTTTTAGCCCCTTTTTGAGCTATTTTAAGTCTTTTGTGGGTTTTTAAGCCCCTTTTTTATCTTTTTTGAGCCTTTGAGGGGAAAGCATAGGTTAAACAAGGATGTGGGGGTCAATAAGGGTTAGGAAATGGATGTCTTTATGTGGTGCAGGCCATATGGTGCAAGTTGGGAAATTTTTTGGGTTAACAAGGGACAATATTGGCTTATCTCTGAAGAAGGAGAGGAAGTTCTAGATATAGACCGAGACTTTGACATACCCATAACCCCGTGTACATCTCCAGCAACTGAGGTAAGACCTAAAATTGCATTGAAGTGTGGTTTTGTAAATCATAATAATAGTAATATTCGAGATAGCAATCAATGAGTTCCTATTGTTGGGACATTGAATTCAAATTCAGCAACACCTCAAGTAAACAGAATGTCGGGGAGTGAAATAAAATTACCTATATTCAATGGGAATGAGTTGGAAGGCCAATCTGATTGTCATCATCACATTTTTTTCAGGTATTTCTTGTTTTTGGGGTAGCGTGGTCCATCAAAAGTATGCAGTATGGGTACTCGTTGGAAGCAGAATCAAATTTCACATCCAACAAGCTCTCCCGATCGAAATTTGAGTAAAAACACAGGGAGATATGTCGAAAATATGAACAAAAAAAGTAGGTTTTTTTATGACAAATATGTCAATTCAACCATTATGGTTGACTCATTTTATTGAAATTTTATTGGTTCTTGAATTCCAACTCACAAGAACTTATTTTGGCATGTTTTCTTATAAGGCCCATTTTAGACCCAAAATTTCCTCTAATGAGAATTTCTTTAAAAGTTTTTTAGCACTTATAGAAGATAAGGATGTTGTGGCAGAACTATCGACTTTATTTGAAGAACCTCAACCAAGTGTGAAACCAGAGATAAACGTTAACCACATTGGTAAAATACCAAAAAATTGTCCTGAGTTAAGAATGAATTCCAAGATTGGTGATTACGATATGGATTTTATCATACTAGACTTGGGGTTAGACGTTAATATTCTGACAAGACAAACCTAGGAAATCATGGGAAAACTTAGACTTGTATGGTCTCCTATTTAGTTTTGTTTATCCAATCATTTGAAGGTCTTTCCTATTGGTCGACTGACTTAGGTTCTTGTCAAAGTGGAAGGAATCGGAACCTATGCAGGATTTAAGTCATAGACATTATCGATGATACGAACATGTATCTCACACTTCTCAAGATTGATTGGGATATTGACAATCAAACAATCATCAAATTCAAAAAGATAATATTGTCATTTGAAGATACGGATCTACAGGTGGTCGCTCCAATTGATCCTATGGAAGGCCAGAGATATGTCAAGCAAGTGAACAGTGAAGGACAATTAGTATATTTGGATAATATTTATAATATTTCCTTTGTAATTGATGACTATGTCAATACGATAGTTGATGGTAATCTCATGTGGAGAAGTATTATCTCATGTACATTAGACTTGGGAGAGGATCTGGAGAACTGGCAGAATCGATTACATGAAGTGTCAATGTGAAAGTGTGCAAGAATCATGAAATTTGTGCATCAAGTAGGTACTTAGGTATGTTATCTACCTACATATGAAGGATTACCTAACTTGGATACATTTCTTACAAAGTATGAAGAAAAAGTGTTGGAACCTCAGCGCTTGTTAGTGTTGGATGTTGCATTGAAGGTTATGCCTACCAGGTGGTGGGTTTCTCATAAGTAATATATTCCAGATTGGTCTCAATGTAGACAGTTGCTAGAAATCATATTTGGCGAGAATATGTATTATACTGGCAAAAAATATACGGGATTGACAAATCCTATTGAGCATATTAAAAATTGTTGCGTAACATGGAAGACGTCGTCATGACAGGAATGGGTTCATAATTTTATACATACTTTGGATATGATATAGAGAAACGGGTACACGTCGGTTGATCTGCGATGAGATACTGTAGAATGGAAAGAGATAGCTACCAATTTCACACATACTTTTAGCTTTGTTGATGACAATCCGATTATTGATGTTGCTCTGCAAATTTTAAGAACCAATATTTTTTAAGACATCCTGGTTCTGATGTCGAGTTTCCCTCAAAGTAGTACGATAGTTCAGGATTGGATGGACTACTATAATGTAGCTGGAAAACCTGATGATGATGATCCATGCAACATACATATTCCTAAATCTGAGGGTATTCGAGCAGTGGAAGGATTAGGCTTATCAAATGACAAATTTTTTAATCCCCTCAAAACGAAGAAGGTGAATATTGGTTCTCCAGAAAATCTGAAATTTGATAATATTGGATACTATTGGGATGATGAGACAGTAGGGAAAATTACAGACTTATTGCATGAATTCCAGGATTTATTCCCTACTAAGTTTTTAGAGATGAAGGGGGTTATTGGTGATCTAGGAGAAATGAATGTCCCCCCTGAATCCTGATGCAAAACTTGTCAAGCAGCGACCCTATAGACTCAATCTGAGATATAAAGAGAAGGTCAACATAGAGTTAGAAAGAATGTGAGATGTAGGAATTATAGAACTTGTCGAGGAATTCTATTGGATCAGCACTATGGTGGTTCAGGACAAGAAAACTGGTGAAGTTTGCATCTCTATCAACCTATGGAAATTAAATGATGTCTTCCTACGTGATCCTTTCTCGACCCCATTCACAGATGGAGTATTGGAGAGCGTTGAAGAACAAGAAGTGTACTTGTTTACTGATGGATTTTCTGTCTACCATCAAACAAGAATTACAAAGGAAGATCGGTACCAGACAAACTTTGCGATAGAGTGGGGATGCTTCCAATACATGGTAATTCCTTTTGGACTTAAGAATTCCCCAACTATTTTTTCTAGAATAGTAGTAGTTTCTTTTAAAAATTCCATCCATAAATTTCTTGAAGTATATTTTTATGATTAGATGGTCTATGGGCTAGTGAAAAATCATATTGAGAATCTTAGAATGATGCTCGACTGGTGTAGACAGTTTCATATTTCTCTTAAATTGAAGAAATGTATTTTTTGTGCTCATTTTGGTATCTTGTTGGGTCATGTCGTCTGTCGAGGTGGAATATTGATGGACCCTTGTAGTATTGCGGTTATTGTTAACCTACCCTTTCCCACAACAATTAAATAGTTAATTACTACCTTGGGGCATATGAGGTATTACAAAAAGAATTATCCGAGGATATGCATAGGTTACAACTCCAATGGAGAAATTGTTGAAGAAATACGTTAAATTCCAATGGAATTAGTAGTGTCAAGAGAGTATGTATGTTCTTAAATATAAGATGGTATCAACTCCTATATTGGTATTTCCATACTATAAAAAATAATTTCATGTACATGTAGATGTGACGTTTGTCACGCTTAGCGTTGTACTCACATAGCTAGGTGAGGGCTCTCTTGATCACCCCATTGCATTTTCTTGTAGAAATATGTTGATGACATAAAGGAATTATACCACTACTAAGAGAGAGGGACTTGCTATGGTATATGCTATCCAGAAGTTTCAACATTATTTGTTGGGAGGACATTTGAAGATGTATATGAACCATTCTGCATTGAAATATTTGGTCAATAATACAATGTTGGGGGGGGAGATATGTCAATGGCTTCTCCTATTCAAAGAGTTTGATTTTGAGATTATTGTTAAGCCAGGTCGACTGAATTCAGGACCTAACCATCTATTGAGGTTAGAAAGTGGATAAGAGCCTGATAATCTTGACGATGGTCTTCTCGATGCATAGTTGTTTGCGGTAAAGATGATTGATGATCACTACAGATATATTGTATATCTCTTGACTATAGGATATGCACCAAAATGATTCAGTACATAACATAAGAAGCAATTAATTGTAAAAGTTTCATATTTCTAACTGATCATTGGGAAATTGTATAAGATGGGACAAGATGAAATACTTCGTTGTTGTGTCTTGGATCGTGATCGATTGATGGGGATGAATGATAAAATGTTGGTGTCCCACGAGGCCACTATGTAGGAAATGAAAAAATGTGCAATATTTTACAGGAAGGATTATGGTGTCCTACTCTACATGCATACACTAGAGACTATTGTCGCAGATGTGATATTTGTCAAATAACTAGAAAACCGTCGCCATGAGATGAAATGTCGTTGGTGCAACAAGTAACTTTGTAGGCATTTGATAAATGGGTTGTTGATTTTATGGGTCCTATTAACCCACCAGGTAAACAAATGGACACACGCTATATAATCACTGTGACAAACTACTTAAATAGATAGCAATGCCAGTAAGTGATTGTACTACTTGGAATGCTGCCAGATTTTTATTCGACCATGTCGTGAACCGATTTGGATGCCTAAAAATTTTGATAAGTGATCAAGGTACACATTTTGTGAATCAACTAATTGACAAATTAATTGAGGAATTTCATATTCATCACTTGAAGACAATGCAATATCACCTACAAGCAAACAACATCATCGAAGCATTTAATAAGATCTTGGTGAATGATTGACAAAGATATGTAATGTTCAGAGGGATGATTGGGATCATAAGATACATGTGATATTATGGGCTTATCACACAACCTGCAAAAATTTGACAGGACGGACTCCATTAATATTGGCTTATCACAGTGTCAGATGTTGTCGTAGACTATATGTTTGTCACAAAAGAAATGTTGTCGCAAGATGAACTTCTATCGCAAGTGATAGTTGGAGGGAAGTTAAGTTGAGGTAACGAGAGATTTCAGTTGCATGTTTTTTGGTCATAGCTCCCATTAATGCATAACAATTACCTATTGTCATGATTAGTGAAGAGATGGTTCAGTTGGTAGTTTATTGGAATGATAGGAAAGATTTCCCCATGTGACATAATTTTCCGCCACCTTTTCCATTTATTGCAAACGCACATGAGCAAACAAATTCCTGCATGTGTAAACCTATTTCATCTTTTTTTCAAAGTTTGTTCATTCATTTGTATCCAACTAGGTAATTTCTTGAGTTAATCTAACCATGTGCAACACCTTTAAATCCGAAGTCATTTGATTGTTATGGAAATCCCTATTTTGAGCACCAGCACCATCTAAGAATCTGGAATGGAGGTTCCTCATGCTATTCCCATTGTTGAAGAATATCCATAAGTTGTGTCATGGTCAATGTCGGTTTTTCCCCTAAGAGAGAAGAAAACTGGTAATGGAAATGTTCCTCAACAAAGAGTAAGAGCTACCCACGATGTCGAAGCATCAAGATCTATATCAGCAACGCTATTTCCTGGATACATTCCCCCCAGGACGGATGATGCTCCTAGAGTAACTATTCGTAAGAATTCCAAGTATCCGCTAGTCAAGCCAACCATCACAAAGAATGTCCATGTGACAGCATACATTCTATCGAATCTGAAGAAGATGGGATTCTCATTACACGATCTGCGAAAGTTTCATGAACTCACCATGTCGCGGTATATAACCTCTATGCAAGAAACTGAAGATGAACATATTCACCTCATTCTAGTGGAGTGGTAAATAGGATTGGAGAAGTCGGACATATTGTCATTGATGCACATGCCCCATTTTGGTCACACAGCAGAAGTCAATACGTACGTAAAACAATTGCTCGTTTGTTTTCATGGAGGATTCCTTTGGTTGGATCGACGAATTTTGGTGGATGACGACTTGGTAACTCCCAAAAATCTCCACTTATGAAAGAAAATAAGAACCCATCATGATCCCAATGGATTTGGAACTAGGTGATAAGCACAAAAAATATGAAGAATTAAAGAAGAGTCGTAAGAAACGGAAGTCCGATAAAACATATGGAGCTGGTGGCCTTATCGAATTTGATTACAACCTCATTTTTAATCAAATGGAGGAAGTGTCCAATGAGACTTCTAATAAAATTAATGAGTGCAACACTAATATTGTTAGAGGCATCATGCAGGACTTCCTGCAAACTCTATGTGGCATAGTAAAAGAAGTTAGAGTAGTGGTCACATGGGAACTGTTCCATACTAAATCGTAGGAAGAAGTCAGTCCTTCTAAGGATCGACCTATCGAGGTTAGCTCAATGCCCTAGCACAAAAAGATTCAAGTGTCTCATAAAGTGCTTTATTTGGGAATGCTAGATCATAATTCCATGATCAAAGACATTGGTCATGTAAGTATTGATTTTTCTGTAATTCCTATGTATCTATTGCATAATATTCAGTATGTTGCAGTAGATGAATTAAAGGAAAGAGATCATGTGGTGTTTGAACAAATCAAACATTCAAAAATAAAATCACATCACTCGAAACCAAAGTGAAATAAACGGAGGATAAATCATAGATATGGCAGAAGGACAAGAAAAGATTGGAGCAATATGTCGTGCTCGCGTGCCATGATTTCTTCGAAGAGAGAGTTACGACTAAAATGCTCCCGGAGGCTTGATTTATTTGACTTGGGGAGGTAGTTTCCGACCTCCATCAATTAATTACATAATTAGAAGCAAATCCGACTCCCAGTACACCCCCTGAAGTATTGGAAGCATTACAGAAGACAGTAACTGAAAATATGCAAAAAATTCAGGAGGTTGAGACACTTTGTTCCAAAAAAATTGCGTAGGTTTCTTAGTCATGAGAAGCCTTGATGGATGATTTGAAGTTGGAGAAAGTTACTAAGAAAATTCATACTATAGAAGAGAATTTGACTAAGATAAGAAATGAATTAGATAAATTGTCGTTGGTCTAGAAGATTACCAAGGCTATTGACTTCAAAACATTACAGGAGTAGGTTGCCAGACTCCGAACAAAAAAGCAAAGACGAACAGAACGTGTCACAGAGCTCCAAGATGAAGCAGATCAAGTTATAGGAACTATCCACCGAGTCCATGATCAGGTACGATAGGAACTAGGAGAGGCAAGAGTTGCAACTTCAGAACATATTAGTTCCAAACGTTCTAACAAATGTAGAAAGTAGAAGAAGATGTGTAGAGAGAAGAAAAATAGGTGATGAAGATCTGTCAAGAGTTTTAGAGTAAACTTGTCGTGATATAAATATCTAAATAAAGTGGCTCAGGAAGAGCCACAAGTGAGTGTTGGGGGTCTATTAGCCTTAGGAAAATGCATACCATTTTTTGTCAGAATTGTGAAGAATCCAGTCACAAGGCAAGGAAGGCCGCAACAGGAAAAGGAGAAGAGTAATTTGAATCTGGTAATTTGACATGTTTTAAGGAAACAACAAATGTAAGGGTGAGTTAACTTAGAATAAATATTCTATTTTGGGAATGGGCATGATTATAACCTAGGTTTTCATCATCTTTATTAATGTAATGGGATTTATTGGGGTAATTAGAACAACCAACCGACTGTCAGTTGAGAACTAGTTGATGGTTGGAACAACAATTGTAATATGTAAATAGCATTGATTCAAGCTGTGTGTGGATGATTGCTAAATCCTTATGACTGTGATATGCATGTATTCATTGATTGATCAAAAAAGAGAGAAAGTGGTATGGTTGATCCATGAGCTGTGTGTTGACGACCTTCCCAACTTGAGAGCTCGACAGAGAGGTCGACATAAGGAAGAAAGAAACCATGAGAGCATGAGAAAGACAAAGAAAACTCATCCATTGTAAAGAAGATTCTGAGAGAAGTCTGCAAGCTATGTGCACAGACCAAAATCATTCCAAATATTACTCATTCCAGATGAAGAGCGTTTTTTTTCCCGTATGGGTTCCCATGTTAAATATATGTGTATTTGATGTATGTATGTCTTTTGTATGAATCTTTATGAGTTTGTCGCACTTATATTGTGGAATGTCAACTATAACTATGGTTTAGATGTGTATGCTTTATATATATATCCTACATGTGTCGATGGTTCTGTATATTTTTATATGTTGTGAATGTGTCAAAGGATTGACCTTCTTTCTTGATGTGTCAACGAACAACTTGTTATTGTTGAGATGAAGAAATCCCCTTCCATAACTGTAGAAACGTGGTTCTTGAAGTCCCCATAAATATCTCAGGTAATACCTCACTTGCATTGCAGGTGTTGTTGATGAAGTTACACTCTGTCGGGTCAATATCTTGGCTTTGTTGGATGGACAAAGGATATGAACTTGGGTCAGTGGAATCGAAGCCAGAACATATTTATATTCTTCTGAAACTTTATTTTAAGAATCTAGACACATATCAATTGTTGATTTGGCTCAAATCCAAGGAGAAAAATTCATAATATCAAATGACCAATTCTTCAAATTCCATCTCCTTACATATTTTTCATAGTACATCAAGTTCTCCCCTGATGTTCGTAATAATTTCAAATATTATTCATATTTAATATTTATTAAGCATTGGATTTTGCAAGATCCTAATTTAAGATTGATTATAGATGTAGAAGTATTCCACCAGTTGATAACCACTTCAATGTATTATAAGGATCAAGATATCACAAGAAACAAGTAGTGGAAAATGAAGATCCACTTTACCCCACCAATTGTAACAAGCCATCGTCTTCTAACCACGATCTTGGGTCGATGGTACTTCATCATCTACTAATATCTTTTATGACACTCATGTACTATGTGGTAGTTAAAAATGTAAAGAATTGGAGAAGATCCCTTGACATGTCACACTGTCCCATTATATTAATGATTGACCACCCAATGTTGACAGTCTAGTATGTTCTGTTGCAATTAAAAATCTAATAGGTTTTATAGAAGAGACACATAAGAACACTACCATATGCTCATTTTTTGAAAATTTGGAAGCCAAGATAACTATGTTTCATCCTAAATTGATCAACCCATCTCCTTATATTGATTTAATCAAGATTTTTAGTGAGCCAAAGTACGATATCATTACCACCCAAAATATCTCTAATAACAAATCCAAAAAGTTGTATGAGCTGAGAGGAAAAATGACCCAAGTAAAAACCAAGATAGGTTCAATTTTTGGAGAGTAATGATGAATTATGTCTTCCTAACCATCTACAAAGTAAATACCAAACCTGTTACAACCATGTTTTGTATAGCACTTGGTTGTTTTCTCTTCTTGTTCCCAATGTTGGGATGAAATTCTCTTGTTATGGCAATAATTATATGATTTCTAATTCTAAAATATATATTGAAAATATTTGGTTGTTTGTCCTCTCACATGTATTTATTCCTCCCAAATAGTCAATAGCACTTATGCCATTTTGTGGTCATCTTTATCATCGGTATGATTACTTGAATATTGTTAAATACAAACATAGTATTTCCACGTATAGTATGTGCATGAATGATTGTGCTTTTGGAAACTTAAACAAGAAGAATTTTTTATATATCGATGGTCATCCAAAAACTCATGGGAATATTTTAGGGTTCATAACTAGTTGTAGGTGGTCATTATCTAGTGCCAAGGAGTTCTTAATGAAAAGGAAAGCGACTAGATTTTTTGGTGTGCATGCAATAAGTATTTTGTCTTATGGTGATGAGTCGTTAATAAATTATAACTTTTGTAGAACATCAAAATATCCTAAAAGACACCTTTCATTGGGACTACCTTTAGATTCCCCCTTGTGGCATAAGAAAAATATCATTAAGTGATTATATATTGTTTTTAATGGAATTAATGTAAACATATTGCTTAATTTGAAATTTTGGTTTGTAAAGTGGTTGGTTGCACATGTGTTATTAGAAAAATGATCCGTACTCCTAAAAATGGTTTGGTATAACGTTTACAGAAAATAAGTGCATTCTGTTTACTAATATCATCAATGCAATGTTCAATATATTTGCAATCATAATTTAACGACAAAAACTTGGCCACCACTTTCAGTTGCACCCCACTGTGATGTTAAATCAATATAAGGATAAAAGATGAGAAAAACTTGGAGAGGAAGCATACCAAGCATGGTTGAATCAACTACTTTTTCAATTCCCTCTATGCCATAAGTCACTAATTCAAAATGTCTATAGTAACATTTGTTCTTCACATGTTGGCAGTCAAGGAAATAAAATAAGGTTGGTATGGATGATTTCTTATGTTATATGAATGTCATGGAGGGAATATTATTAAATTAATTCCAACAATATGAGATAGGGGATGATGATTATATCATAGACACCTTACTAGAATCTTTGAACATGCTTCCACCACTCCTCTCTTTGGACATGGGTCAAAGTATACCTAACTAGGGACAACAATGTTGCTATACATCTTGAAAGCAATGTATGGCATGTTAGATCATAGAGAACCCAACAACATTTTCTTTCAATGGTAAACCATAGAGAACCCAACAACCTAAAATAATGACACCAACTAACTGGATTAGGGAATATGACACAAATAAGGAGAATGAAATTGTAGAATTTTTCAATTCAAATGGGGAACATGTGTTCAATGATCTTGAATTTTTCAACACTTGTGCTAAGAAAATTTCCATTGTGATGAAAATGAAATTTGTATTTTATGAGCTTACATATTTGGGGCATCTTACGATTCCCCCGTTACTATATCCTTTGCATATGCTTAAAAATATTTGATCTCCTTTCTGAAGGTACATATCATAAAAAAAATCAATAAATTGGATGTTAGGAGAGATCATATTTCTTCAAGTACTAAAAATAAACATTGGCCAAAAAAAGAAAGTAGAGAAGAATGAGGTTGGTCCCTCTCGATAATTTAAAGAAGGTGGTGTCCCATGGATTTTGAAGAAATATGATATCTTTATGGCAAAGGATGTTATAATGGGTTCGAAGGAACCTTCTTTATATGTGTCTATTACGGAGAGAAATTCCTATGGCTTGGGGTACCACAACAGACAGCTTGACTCCAAAAATCAATACTTTCCAATATGCAATAGAAATTAAATGTCTAACACTAAAGGATCAGACCTCGTACCTTAATCCAGACGGTTGAAGTAGATCCCCATTGAGCTTTCCAACTTCAGCTTGAATTGATAGATTACTTCCTCAACAACAAGTAAACAATACAAGCATTCTATATATCATGGTGTTAGATCTATTATAGCATATATAATCAATAATGTATAAGCATTTGACATAATCCAATGGATACAATATTCATTCAAACACACATTATTGGACAGGAAAAGATATTTCTATTAATATAAATCAGAGATTACAAGATACAACCTCTGTCGGCACGTCTGCAAATCGGAGAAACTAAATCCCCCACTTGGGCCTCCACCACTTCAATCCTCCATCACTAGATAGAAAGCTCACAAGCAAAAGGAAATCTTGGGAAGAACACAATAGTGCTCCAAGGGACAAAGGGATGCAGAATCAAGCATAAGTTCCGGCAACAATGGACTATAGTTTCTTTGCTCTTAATTCTCTCTTATGCCTTCAATGTACCAAGGGGTTCCTTATATAGCTTTTAAAAGGAGTAATGAAAGGTCGAATCCGAGCGATCTCAAGGCATATGGAAGGCCAGGAGTCAAATGAGTCGGATCCATGTCAAGGAAAACTCCAAAAGGATTTGGATTTTGTACACATCCCAATGTACGCGGTTTTAGTGGTCAAACCCGCGTATATACGCGCTTATAGGTTTAAAATTCGCGTGTATCATTTTTCACATGTTTTTAGGGATGGTCAAGGAAACATCAAAGGACAAAAAATGGTCCATGGGGTCTAAGGAGTCTGCAGCGGGACAGGGGAAGGCCATACAAAGTGTGATTCACCTGGAGTGGTGAAATCAGCTATAACAGATGCCCCCTAATGTGTGAGGTCAGAGGGGTCATACGATGGTTGAAATACATTATAAGTCCATCCCAGAAGTGGAGTGATGAAGGATCCCAAATGGAATACCAGCCACCCAATCAGCATAGTACAATAATACAACTCTGCACATAACTGCAAATACATATAGCAGTGTCGGATACATAAGAGTACAATGGCCATGAATAGACATGATACAAGATATCACATAAGTGGTCATCGCCACGTACAATATACATAGATCAGAATATCCATGATGAATATATACAAAGGACCATAATCTCCATAATGGCTAAAGATATATAACAGATCAGAATCTCCATAGTGGCTGGAAACATCTGACATATACTAGAATCAAGTCACGAGAGATGAAATCTCATGAACACTGGCACGATCAAGGAGGTAGCATATAAGAGATGGCACCAATCTGGAAAGTCTTCTACACAAACCGCTACGAGTACATGTCCTACTATGCGAATAGAAGTGTCGAGGTCGAACATAGTAGTCCATCGTCTGATTACCGATCATTAATGTATACTGTTAACAGACGTGAGATCACCCACCGATAACGAAAATGGGAATCAAGGTACTAGAGTGCAAACTAACAAGTGTGAATAGATGTGTTGAGGTCGAACACTTGAGAGGATCCATCAATCAGGTGACATTGATGTATTCCCAAAAGACTGTCGACGGCAAGAGAACCTGTCACTAATGACTGCAAGTCTCAAGGCACTCAACATGACTCTAGATTCCAATCCCACAATAAATGATCTGAAGTCGATGGGATGAAATCCGCTGGAAGGAGGACATTACGGCATCCCCCATCATCCAACACGAGGTACTCAGCAAAGCTGTATAATGTGGAAGGACTCGATCATAAGGTGCATGAACTAGTAACTGTACCGAGAATGGCCAACATGCAAAATCAAGAGAACTGAGGAATGGCCAACTCAAGCTTCAACTTCCTTCGAACAAGAGCATAATGGTGTATGGTGACTGAATAAAGGCAGCATAGACTTGATATACAAACTAGGACATCTCTGCGACACAGGAGGCATCAACAGAGGCTCCATAGGGACTGGAAGCTTAACCAGTCAGTGGAGATAAACGAGTACAGCTCCTAAATTCAAAATATAACCCAACCAATGGATGTGATATACAGTGCTCTGTTCGAAGGCGACACGACTCGCCGGCTACCACATATAACATCTTTTCTTGTCCGACTTTTTGGTTTTTTTATTTTGTTTGGACTTTTTCAATTATTTAAAAAGATTGAAAAAGAATAAAATGGCTTTATAGTTACAGACTAGGAGGAGATGTCATAAGGGCAAACAAATTAGTTCCAAGAAGTGGAACATACCTATGCTTAATGCAAGGATACATGTGTAGGATATCGACACTCGGGGGAAAATCCCCTCCTGGTAAAAAAGGGAAACAAGCTATGAATGATATAAAAAATGGCTCTACATGGCTAGACATGAGACAAGCTCAGGCTATATGGCTGAAACGCAATGTCAGGAGAGTTGTCCTAAAGCTCAATAAGGCAGGAAAAGCTCATGATAATGCATTCACAACTTGACATGAGGGAGTCCTGAGGGAAATAAGCCAGCAAAATATCAAGAGGAGTATGAGGCTCTTGCGAAATGTCATGGCAATACTATACAACGGACTCCCACACCCTAAAATAGAAAATGTCGGCATGGGCACCAAATGCAAATAAGGTGCTAACTAGGGTACCCATGTAAGGTGAAGCTCTACCACTCGAATCATGCCACTTCTAAAACAACAAGAAGGTTCCGTGACATAATAGAGTGGGTTCGTACCTACGGTCATGATGATATAGTCATAAGGCCATGCAAAATGCAAACGGTGATGAAACCTAACCTATATGCCAGTTTAGACATGATACCTGAGATCGAAACGAACGGGTCAATCCAATGGCTGAAACGGCACTGAAAAAGGTCCTCTACAACATGAATTATGTCCAAAATGGTCCAAAATGGTTAGAAAATGTCGAAACTATAGGAAAGGGGGTAAAAATCTTCAAATATTTGAAAATTTTCCATAAATAGTAAACAATTCAAAATATTATAAAAAATTTGAAACTTTTACCCATTTGAGCTCTGATTTTCAACAGCAAATTCCAGGAGATCCAGCAGGCGGAATCCACTACCGTTTCTTCCAGGTATTTACTCATGCTCTTCTCTTTCATTTTGATGCAATTTTTATGAAATTCCATGGTTAATTAAGCTTTCTAGGACAACCTAAAATGAGCGTTGCGGTCCACGCAGAAATTAAGGTTTTTTTCCGTGTATAGGGCTGGATATACGCGGAAAATACCCTCAAACCCACGTACATACGCGGTTGTTTTGAAAACAGTCGCGTATGAGGCTGCGCATAAGGTTTTTTCAATAATCTAATGGGAAAATTTGCAATTTCTTGTGCAGGATGGTCCTAGAGTGGAGAGAGCATGAATATGGTGAAGTAGAGGAAGCAGTAAGGGCCGATCTAATGGCTCAACAAGCTCTACGTGCATGCGAACTCTACAAGTTTTGGTGTCTTGGTGGTTTGGGGGCCAAACCAAGACTATTACAGATGCTGGTGGATTACTGGGATCCAGAATCGGAGTCCTTCCAGATAGATGGGATGTCCCTCACCATAGAGGTGGAGGACATATACTTCATTACTGGGCTATCTAGACGAGGGGAAGTGGTGAACCTTCGTTCCCATGGTGGGCTAGGAGGTGGCCTAACTATAAATAAGTACATTTCATTGTACTGCTATCCAGACACAAAGAAGGTGGGGAGTCAAGTCCCTACCAATGCTATACATGTGTTGGGCCTAAAGGCAATACTATTGACATTGGACAAGATAGCAGGCTTGGCATCACTCCACCAGGCCTCGTGGCCTCTGATGTTCTATGCAGTGGAGTGCATGAGACCCACGATTTACAACTAGAGCACTACACTACTGAGCAACATGAAACACCAGCTCAGTGAGTGTAAGGCAGGTAGAGTGCGGAACTTTGGGTTCAGCAGTATTTTGAGAATGTTTTTCTTCAAGCGTGTTCCAGGATTGAGCCCTAGAGTGGACGTTCCTCTTCATGGGGTTCGAGATCCATCCCAACAGCGTTGGGCAGATGCTATGCGCAGACTGGGGGGTGGTAGGGTGTCCAACCCATATCCAGCTGACTTATTTCCGTGGTGGCGATGACAGATAGTTGCCATCGATGACTAACCCTATGCAGGGATAGATTTCTGGGGGGACCCAGACATGCCGCTACCACCAGGATCGGCATATGGCAATATAGGTAACGAATCTCGACCCTCTCTTTTTAAATTTTTTGAGTTATTTAATTTTTTTGTGTTGTATTGATTATATGGAATCAAAAAGACATATATTTGTGTGACAATACATAGTGACATCTATCATTTGTGTGTAGATGTGGGACCACAGCGGCCAGAAGGCTTCCCTCGTCATAGACGGAGGGGAAGAGGAGATGACATCACGGGTGTGGATGTGGAGCAGACGCTCCAGAGCATTCATACCAATTTTGTGAGATTGACACATAGAGTTCCCATGGCGCAAGTCGAGGACTTGCCTAAGGCTATGCAGCAGCTGGTGGTGGGTGTACCACGCGCATGGGTGCGATTATTCCAACTGCTAGCTAGAGTCGTAGTGACCTTCCATGATCACAACCCTCCTCCTCCTCCACAGGATTAGACACCTGGGAGTGTATACATTTTGTACTACCGTGTATTATATGTTGGTGGCTCGAAAGCCCCAATTTTGTATCATGACACTATGTATTATCACATTTTGGATGTATATAAAAATTTTTATGGTGATCGGTTTATTTATTTACATGTGTAAAAATTGTGTTTGTGATTAATTTATTGTGAATGAAACAAATGCCAATCTAACACGTAGTTAGCATATGAGTCAGCAACTTGATTATTATTTCTTGGGATGTGTATATATGTTATATTGTCAAATTGTCGTTCTAACAATCTCACACGCAATAATCTTCTCAATAACGTCGGATCTCTAACATGGTACAAACCATTGACCTATGACACTACTAACTCTGAATCAAGACGTACCTCAAGAGAGAGAACGCCATGTGAAATGGCATCCCTTAGAAGCTCGATAACGACACTATATTCAGCAACATTGTTGGAAGATGGTCGTAGACATACGCCTCCTAAAGACAGTATCTGACCCATAGGAGTATAAATCACCCAAGAAGCAGAGGTTGAGTGTTGAGTGTGACGGCTTGCACCATCCGCAAATCCTATGTAGGTGGAAGATTCCATTGACATCTGCCAAAAGAAATGAAAACTAATCACAAACCCGATCACGATAAGAAAAAGACCTAACTATCCACAATTGTACAATAACATACAATAAGCAGCCTTGGTTGAATATCATGCATAGTATTTCTTGAGATAGAGCCCATTTATAGGATCGGCCAAGGCCGTTCCTTCATAATCTACTAACGCATACGCACCCTTCTCTAACACATGCTTGACCACGTAAGGACCACGCCACATAGGATTAAATTTCCCTGCCCCCAAGGGTTCTTTCGGTTGATCCCACAAAAGGACCAAGTCTCCTTCACTAAAGGCCCTTGGATGGATAGACTTATCGTATTGGGCCTTTACAGGACGTTTATTAACTTCTAGAGCCACCAAGGCATCCCGGCGCTGCTCATCAAGTTGCTTGAGGTGAACCAAATGCTCCTCCAATTGTGAAGTGTCCGGTAACAGTTCTACAGCTAGCTTCAACAAAGGAATCTCACATTCAACCGACAATATCGACTCCACTCCATGTACAAGTTGATATGGAGAAAAACCAGTGGCAGTCTTAATAGCGGTTCGATATGCCCACAAAGTAGGATACAACATGATGTGCCAATTGTTCTTGCTTTGCGCAATGGTTCGTTGGAGAAAGGATTTGAGTGATTTATTCACTACCTCTACCTGTCCATTTGCTTGAGGGTAGTAAGAAGAGGAATGCTCTTGCTTATACCCTAACTTCGATGCCAACTCTTCCATCATACAGTTCTGAAAGTGCAAGCCATGGTCAGTGACAAGCTCTTTCGGAATCCTAAACTGAGTAATAATTTGGTTGAATATAAAGTGGGCGGCTGTCTCACCGTCAGATTTTACTGTAGGCATAGCCTCATCCCATTTCGTGAAGTAATCAATAGCCACTATAATATGACGGTGCCCCCAAGCCGAAGTTGGGTTGCAATTCATAAAATCGAGCCCCCACTTAGTGAAGGGACCGGCGGTGATAATGGGATGTAATGGGGCAGGTTTCGAGTGCATATTATGTGCGAACACCTGGCAAGGGTGGCACCTCTTGACCGCATCAACACAATCCTTAAAGATCGATGGCCAGAAATAACCCGCTCTTAAAATATTTTGAGCTGTAGAAAGCCCAGATAAATGACCGCCACACGCCCCTCCATGGCAATCATTCAGCACTACCTCAGCCTCATCATGAGTTAAACAACGTCGTAAAATGGAATCTACCCCACGGCGGTACAAAGTGTTATCCACTATGAGGTAGTTCATAGAGATGTGACGTAATCGTTGTCGTTCATCTCGCGAGAGGTGAGTAGGGGTCTTCAGTGTTTGTAAATATATTATGATATCCATATACCATGGGTCTAATGTTGAGATTAATAAGATGTGTTCATCGACAAACGTATCTTCAAAAACCAACTTCTCGGCCTCGCTCGGGAAATTCGATATAAGCTCTGCAAAAATTAAAGACTTCTTCGATTTTGCTGAAACAAACTCGAGATCGAATTCTTGCAGAATGACAATCCATTTATTATATTTTCCCCCAATCATCCTTCGGGTGAGGACGAATTGAAATGGATTGACATGGGCCACAACCAAGGTCTGGAGAAGGAGAATATAATGTCTCAACCGCAGGACCGCATGTACGGTAGCTAAAGCAAGCTTCTCGACATGAGAATAACGAATCTCTGCGTCAATAAGGTTTTGGCTTAGATAAAATATGACATGCTCTTGGAGCTCCTCATCCTCTTGAACCAAAACCATACCAATTGTCTCTAATGACGCGGCCACATATAATAGAAAATCATGGCTATAGTCTGGGGGACTAATCACCGAGACCGACGCTAGGGCTCGCTTGAGTGCATCGAAGGACTCCTGGGCTCGCTCATCCCAATAAAAGGGGGTGTCCTTATTCAAGAGACACGTGAAGCCTCTATTCAAATTGGCAAAGTTGACAACAAATCTTCGTAATAATTTTGCCATGCCTTGCAAACACTGAAGATGACGAATATTCTTCGGGGGAGACAATTAAAGTATTTCCTCAACCTTCAAAGGGTCGACTCTTATACCCTCTTTAGAAACGATGAATCCTAACAAACCACCTGACTTCACACAAAAGATGCACTTATGAGGATTTAATCTAATCAAATAATGCCGGCATCTTTCGAATACCAATCTCAAGTGATAGGGATGATGCATTCTCATACGAGAATGAGCAGTGAGGTCATCCAAAAATACTTCGATAATTGACTTGAGATCGTGGAAGATCAAGGTCATCGCCCGCTGAAATGTAGCTCCGGTGTTTTTAAGGCTGAAAGGAATTTTCCGATATGCAAACGTTCCCCAAGGATAGATAAATGCAGTATTGTGTTGGTCCTCAGGTTTAATCTGTATCTGATTATATCCAAAAAATCCGTCCATGAAGGAGAACACCTCGCTACCCGCACACTCATCCAAAATCTGATCAATAAATGGTGTGGGGAAGTTGTCCTTAGGACAGGCACGATTTAAATCACGGAAATCAGTACACATGCGGATCGCTTCCTGTTTCTTATCCACCATAATGGGGTTTGAAACCCACTCCATCAAGGGAACGGGATAGATGAAACCGGCTTTCAACAGCTTCTCTATCTCTGCCTTAATCGCGGGTGCTTTCCTAGGATTCACCGCACGTAAACGTTGTCGAACAGGCTTAGCATTGGGGTAAGTCTTAATCTCATGTTCGACAATACGAGGGTCAATACCTGGCATCTTGTCATAAGACCAAGCAAAAATATCACGAAATTCCTTAAATAGCTCGGTGTATTCAAGAATCTCAGCATCGGAACATTCTGCCCCAATATAGGCATTCTCTATCATGCCGGGATTGTGAGAGACGTTGATAGGAATCGTTGAAGATATGTTTGCCATGTTTCCATCAGCCATCGGACCAGGAGAGCTTAATGGAACCATAGGACTACCAACTCTCTAACTAAGAACCACCCTAAAATCCTCACACTCCAAGCGGTCAAGATCTGGAAGAAAGTACAATCTATGATGGAGCTCCTCCCATGGTGGCTCAACTCCCGACATAGCCTCGACAATCGCTTCATCTGAAGGGAAAACTATATCAAGGCAGTCGTGTGCATGAGAAGACTGTATTTCCCATGCCGATAGCACATAAGGGTCCTCCACCTCCATCCGCGAAGAGGAAGGACTAGGCTCTGCAACACACTTAAGATTAGCTTGATAAGCTATCATAGCTGCAGGCAATGGCACGTCCATCACGACGGGCTCATTCGAAGTACTCGATGCAGGAAGAATCCAAGGATCTTCCATATGACTCGTGCGAAAAGACACCAATCTCGTAGATGTCAAAGCCTCATCAAAACTAGATCCTATCATGAGGATCGGTGCAGGACAACTAAAGCTCCCCATGAGGGATGGATACATGCCTACACCCACACTCCCAGTTGTCGGTTGAGAATGTTCAACGATCAAGATCGAAGCTCCCAAATATGTGGTAACAAACGGATTCTTGAATGTCGTTTGATCAATCATTACGATCTTCCCATTATGTGGAAAGCATACAACATGGAACATGGAAGAAGCAACGGCTTGCATACTATACATCCAGTTCCTACCCAGTAAGATATTGTAGTCAAGGGGCGCATCAACCACCTCGGCCTCTATCGCAATGGTCTTCCCTCCCAAACAGACTTTAAGGGAAGGAAGAATGATGTGCGGCCTAAAAGATCTCCCATCGAATGCAGTTAACATGGTCGCTGATTTGGACAGCTCAGGGGAACCCAGACCCTTCCAGTAGGACAAAGACATCACAGAAGTAGCAGCACCCTCGTCAATCACAGTGCGCTTGACGATCATATTAAGACATTCTATGTGAATCAAAAGAGACACATAGAAGGGAAAGCGAGGCTGAATTCCTGCGGTTTCAAATTTGATCGCGGAAGAAGAATCATCATCGTTCACACCAAGGGAAGAAAGCAACGCCTTCCTTTGTGAAGGACAACTCTGAAGCACTTCCAAAGCAGACATCGCACAAGGAGTGTGGCCCAAATCCTCGACAACTGAATAGTTCTGGGCGGCTCAGGCATTTGGATTATGCCCTGAACACTTAAGGACTCCCTTAGGAATGTGAGGTGTAGTCTCAAGTTTATCCATAGGTTTCTCAATACGCAAAGGGGACCCTGGTGGATCAGGCTCTTTGCCTGGGCTAGGTTGTGACAACCCATAATCTTTCGCACGGGTCACAACTTTCGCAACATGGACCATGTTAATGCACCCACGACCACTAGTCTCTGCTGGATCATGATCATCACCAGACTGGTCATGGGACTTCGAGTTCATATTTTGATTGTGTGGTAAAGGGTTAGTTAGCACAGCTGGGCCCTGTGCCAAGAATCTCAAAGCTTCCTCAATACAAGGGCACAAGTAAGTGAGGTGATCGTCCTTACATAACTTGCAAGGGAACTTAACCTTCTATTTAGCTTACTTTTCCCCCCCAGCATTCCGACTGTTCTTGTCATTACTATTAGCATTCTCATTCTTATTCCCACCCTTACGATTATTTTTACCATTTTTTCTATTCCGTCCAAGCTGCTAATTACCCTTCTGGTCCGACGATTGCACAGAAAGTACATTCGCCATTTGGGTGGGTTGAGATGAAGTCGTAGCTTGTCCCGAAGCAGATTGGTTGATTGACAATTGACTAACTTGTTTTGCAACCAAATCCATAGGTTTCGCACTTGCACATCCCACAATGCCATCAGCATGTGGTCCAGGTTTGACTTTGGGGTCAAAACAGGAATGCAGAGCATTGGGAATAATCTCATACAATAAACCGGACTAAGCATAGATCAAGTCCAATTCCTGTGCCCTAAAAATCACTTGTTCCTCATTCTACACTCCGGATGTAGAAACATCCTTCACTATATACGGCAATAACGACTTGAGGAACCACTCGAGGAGGAACTCTGGCGGTATAAAGGCTTTAATTAACCTCTTCCGTCTACGCCACTCTTGAATTTGATCAGAGATATGTGTGGCTTTATCTTGCCGAAATGTCGACAAGAGTTCAGTACCAACGTCATAACGCACTGGTAGCTGGAAGTGATTAAGAAAAGTCATCGCAAGGTCATCGAACAAAGTGAAAGCTCCCCTAGGTAACGCTATATACCATTTCATGGTAGGCCCTGTAAGGGTGCGTTGAAATAGTCTCAAACGGATTGAGTCCTAATGTAAGGAATTTGAAGAGCACCATAGGTGAAACATAGTAATGTGTTCGCTCGGTTCCTCTCCCAGTTTGCCCTCGAACTTAGGTATGTATGAAGGAAGCTTGGTAGGGACAGCCGTCCAAGCCAGGTCATGAGCCACAGGATCGTTCATCAATCTCAATAATTCAGGAAGATTGAGTGTCGCAAGGAAAGGGATCCTAGGATGATGAGGTCGATGGACCGCTCCCTGATTCATATAGGTTTGATTACCACCATGGCCCTGGCCATAGTGCCCTTCTCCCATATAACCCATATAGGGTGGCATGGAATCACCATAGTGTGGTGGACCTTGACTAGTAGGAGCTACAAAGCCGTAATTAGGAGAGTAAGCAGGTTGTTGATACCCGCCTCCATAAGGTGAAGAACCCTATCCATACTGCGTCCCATAATAGGGTCCATAGGTCATCGCATGCGATGCCCCATGAGACACTCCATAGGTAGGAAGATACGCTCTAGACGTAGGAATATACATACCGAAAGTAGGGATATACGCCCCAGAAGTAGTAACATGACCTCTAGAAGCATGAACATAACCTCCCGAAGCAACGGACGGTATGTAAACTTGAGACACAATCGGTCTCATAACCGCAGTATGGACCTGACTCGTAGCCATGTGCCAACTCGAAGGACCACGTGAATAAGGTGGAGGGTGGACATTTGAAGAACTAGGGAGAGAGGACGAAGGGATCTGAGTAATCAAGTACGTACTAGTCCCTATCATCACTCATCTTAGATCTGGTATCCTAATGGGATCACTAACCCTAGACCTAGGAGGAATATGTGATGTAACTTCCACCACTGGGACGGAAGGTGCAATGTTACTAGTGCTCCCAAACCTCTCTACATGGTAAGGAATGAGAGTGCCCCTAGTCATAGTGTTATGCTCGAAGTCAGATTCGACATGAAATGCCAAATCATGAGTAGGAAAACCGAACATACCATAACTACCATAGCTAGTGCTGGCGGGTTCAAAATGAGTCTCGGCGTCCTCCAGCATTCCATATCGGTAATGCGTCAATGGGGAATCAACCCTAGAGTGAGTAGGTCTATCATGCATGGTTCCTATCTCAGAAATCACAAGACCTAACCCAGCCAAGTCGGGTGAAGGATCGTACATAGGAGTAAACTCCCCATCGTCTACACGAATGGGAGAAGGTGGTTCAGGAATACCTTCTAAATGGTCTCCCATGGTGTGTGAATCAATGTGCGAAATAGTTCGTCTAGACCGTCTAGGTCTCTCTCCCAAAGGAGGAGGAGAAGTAGAAGGTGGAAGTCCTGCTAAATGACGAGAATGACGAGGAGCCACACCTGAATCCAGAATGACTCAAAAAGTAGAAAAGACTCTCTATTTACATAAACCCTAGGCCAACTATCATGCACAGAGCAATCACTAATAAAATCTAAAGCCAAATGCAAGTAAACAAGGGCTGGATAAGTGAGCTCCCGAATGAAGCAGGTATGTCTCGCCTAGGAGAGGCTTGAGACTCCCATACACAACAAGCGGAGGTACGTAACCAATTATTGTGGCCCTCAGCTTCAACGCGTAAAGTGACTGTGCTGTCTGACCCCAACCTGGCCGGGACACCCGCAGAATAACCCCTGCAAAGTACCCCCTCGATATCCTAGGTAAGGCCACTAAGGTCACCTCAATATAATCAATGCTCAGGCGGACAGTCGCAGGCGGGATTGACCGTATGGGTAGGGTAGCAAAGCCCGAAACTCTCAAAAGAGCCCCCAGATACGAATACAATACTAGAAATATCTCCGGTGCTACTCAGTTATGACTAGGGGTCATCCTAATCAATAACCGCTCGCACTGCCTCGTGCTTAACTCCCTTTTGAGAGGAGGATCCTGAGAAACACTGGTTATACCAAGGATTTCACACACTCACCTAGACAGACACATACATGTTGTTGTTTAGTGATCTTGGAGAATTGACTTACAATGAACTATTCTAAGATCCTAAAACCTAAGCTTGTTGGTGCACCCTATAAAAGAAAAGAGTGTAGTTCATTTTAATTTAGCGTTGATTTTAATTGGCTTTATTACTCAAAAACAAGATATGGTCGTGCAACTAATGGTGTTATGACACAACATGAAGTAAAATGCACACCTAACAATCAATGCAAATGCATTGTGTCCATGAAAACAGGGTATGCTACTATGTGAAATGCACAATTTTCTTCAAATGATGAATGCAAGTTTTCCTATATGAAGTCCTAACTAATACTGCAAAGCAAATCTAGTGCAAGTACAATGCAAAATGCAAAATGCAATGCATAATGATAAGCAAATGTTTTTGAATTTTTTGAAATAAAATGAGATGCAAAAAGCAAAAGAATGATTCTACAACCCCTAGACTCTGCAAGCACACATAAACAGCACTCAAGCAAATCACTAAGGTAAAATAACTCTAATGCACTAATCTCAAACAAAAAATCGAAAATGCCATGACAAGAACCTTCTTAAAAAGAAAAAAATTAGCCTAAAAAAACGTTTCTGATCAAAAACAGAGGTATAAACAGACTCAGGCAGTGCCAAAGGAGACTCAGAAAATACCAAAATTCACCTAGCAACCATTTAACTTCCACAACAAGGAAAAAGAAAGGGCATACGCGACTGTTCGCAGTAAACCTACGTGTATACACGGAAATCGAAGAGAAACCCGCGTGTATACGCGACTGTGAGTTAAAAACTCGCGTACAGGAAGAAAGGTGCATAAAATCAAGGCAAACAGACAGGCTGAGACAAACTTCACACCAATCAAACCCTACCAAGCATACATGCCCCCAGACCTGACACAGAAACAAGAGAGAAAGAGCAATTCAAATTCATTGAATGCCGAGAAAACAACCCCCAAAGGACAACTACTAGGAACTCCCCAGTAGAGTCGCCAATTCTGTTACGGAAAGAAATTCCTATGGCTTGGGGTACCACAACAGACAGCTTGACTCCAGAAATCAATCCTTTCCCATATGCAATAGAAATTAAATGTCTAACACTAAAGGATCAGACCTCGTACCTTATTCTGGACGGTTGAAGTAGATCCCCGTTGAGCTTTCCAACTTCAGCTTGAATTGATAGATTACTTCCTCAACAACAAGTAAACAATACAAGAATTCTATATATCATGGTGTTAGATCTATTCTAGTATATATAATCAATAATGTATAAGCATTTGACATAATCCAATGGATACAATATTCATTCAAACACACATTATTGGATAGGAAAAGATATTTCTATTAATATAAATCAGAGATTACAAGATACAACCTCTATCAGCACGTCTACGAACCGGAGAAACTGAATCCCCCACTTGGGCCTCCACCACTTCAATCCTCCATCACTAGATAGCAAGCTCACAAGCAAAAGGCAAGCTTGGGAAGAACACAACAGTGCTCCAAGAGACAAAGGGATGCAGACTCAAGCATAAGTTCCGGCAACAATGGACTATAGTTTCTTTGCTCTTAATTCTCTCTTATGCCTTCAATGTACCAAGGGGTTCCTTATATAGCTTTTCAAAGGGGTAATGAAAGGTCGAATCCGAGCGATCTCAAGGCATATGGAAGGCCAGGAGTCAAATGAGTCGAATCCATGTCAAGGAAAACTCCAAAAGGATTTGGATTTTGTACACATCCCGATGTACGCGGTTTTAGTGGTCAAACCCGCGTATATACGCGCTTATAGGTTTAAAACTCGCGTGTATCATTTTTCACATGTTTTTAGGGATGGTCAAGGAAACATCAAATGACAAAAAATGGTCCATGGGGTCTAAGGAGTCTACAAGGGGACAGGGGAAGGCCATACAAAGTGTGATTCACCTGGAGTGGTGAAATCAGCTATAACAGCGTCTACTCTTGATGTTGCTTCACTGTAGAAGAACATTTGTCAAGTTTGAAATCACATGACAATATGAAACTTCTAAGGGTTTGTATGTTGAATACATGTTTTTTTCATGCAGTGTAGGTTATAATATACTATGCACTCACAGCTTTGTGGCAATTAGTTTTCCATATGTTTATTTTTTAGTTTCATTATCCTTTGTTACGGTGTTGGTGTGTGAACTACAACTTCCACCGGGACCTATAACACACCATATTTATTTGCATTTGTACATTGGATCACATCAAAGGATATTCATGTGGCTAGCATTCCATGGTGGAAATAAGAGATAATTGAGATTGTTTGAATGTTTAAGAAGAAACTACGCATGAATTTCATGTACTTGCAGGTTCATCTTCTAATTCACCTAGTTATTGAGGTTTAATTAGCTAGGTGGTGTTTTGTCATCGGATGTTCTTCTTAGAGAGTCACATTCAAAAATTGAAGGGGTTTTTTAGACGAAGGAAAAAATCTAAAGGGTCGGTTGCCAAAGGGTACATGGTATACGAGTAATTATGTTATGCCAGTGAATACATCAAGAAAATCAATGACACACTAGGTGCGATAGGTTGGGATGACCTTGATGAGATGAGGGGAAAAGGGAAGACGATTTACTCCAAACAAACAAACAAAATGCACATGATAAAGCATAAATCACTTATCTTTTGTTAAATTCTATAGAGTAAATTTCTACATTAAACTTGATAATATATATTTGATCTCATTATATTATTTTTTATTTCATGAATTGATCATGTTATTTAGAAATTGATGTTATCAATAAATTCATTCTCTACAATGCAAAGGCAATGCAACCATGGGTAAGATTGTATAAAGAAAAGAAAAGGAATGGGAGAGTTACGTGAAATAATTAAAGAGGTTGAAGAGTAGAAACATGCCTTATCTCGATCATTTAAAAGAAAATATTCCAATGATCTATCCCAACAGTTAGTTGGGTAACTGGATCAGAGGGAAATATGGCGCATCCAATTGTTACATGTCTAGTGACAATGATGCACTAAAAATAGGGATCGTGTGCAACAACTCTATAATAATACCTTTGCATACATTTTAAACTTTATTATGCAAATTTAAATTATAACATCTGTATGTTTTTGTTAATGGCCATGTTATTAAACATATGACACAATCATTTATTCACATTTCTATAGGTGCATTTGTTCCCATCTATGTGGGAATATTGACATAATTTTCACACTGAGGATTCCAATGATGGGCATGTCACACTCAACTATGGAGTGGAAGTCAAGTTTGACCAATCTAGTCATTCTAGACACCGTGATCAAAACATAGCATAGGGGAAGCTAGATTACGTCCAAAAGATACAAGTGACCATGCAAGTGGACTTCTCATCTTTCGAATGTGTTATTTTTAGGTGCAAGTGGTGGGATACTATTATAATCAATCAGATTGCAAGGTTACAAATGATACACATAAAGAATCATATAATAATAACACAACAAGAGACAAGAATGCTATACATAATAATAGATTATATTACTCAAGTACATATGTGGGTTCATACAATAAACCGAACCAAGTATCTATCTGGCTAGACGACCTATATATATGTTTACAAAACAGTTACAGAAACTACATGTCGGTTCAACCAACCGACACGGCCTATGAGGTCGACCTAATCTACAATTAGTCAACTAGTGACTCTAGTATGCTTAGCCGACTAGCTCCTCCAACATCTCCCCCAGCACAAAATCTTTCTTCATCCCAAAGAAACAGGGAGGTGAAAAAACTCTATCTTGAGTAGTTCTATAATGCTCTTTCATGTGTTATGCTTCCTGATAGACGGTTGTTGTTGAATGCAGACTTCCACAATAGCTTATGCAGTAATTGACAATTTATGCTAGAAATCCTCCCAAGTGCGAAGTGCCTTTTGAATGTCTATGGTTAAAGTAGTGAGACTCGACAAGTTCTCTACCTTTTGATGTATGTCTATGTTAAAGATATTTCTCATGTCGGTCCCCAAAATTTGTGATTTTTCTTCAGCAGCCACAAGTAATCTTTGCATATGAGGTCGGATCTTGTCGATACTAATGAGGCTTGGTCTGGCTTGGCCACTCCATTGATGCTCTTGCTTCTATATTTTTTCTAGTTTTGTCATTTCTAGCACGAGCTGGTCATGAATTGTTTGCACCATTTCTTCAGTGCCTTCTTAATGGTTCTACAATGAACTAATGAAATAACGAGTCTTATGTACCTACTGATACACTTGGCCATAGTACATGTACCATTTTCTCAAGAATGCCTCTGTCACATTGGATTCTATGATATACTGTCCCAACACATTGTAGGCTACTAAAAATGTTGTATATTGATTTCTCAGTAGCAAAATAGTCTCTTTTGTATGTTCCTCTCGCCTTTCTTGTTGTTGTGGTTGAAGGTTTGACATGACACTTTCAAACAGTTGATATGCTTTGTCCAATGGTTTGTTTGTGTCAACCCCTTCCGGGATTGTGATGAATTGTTTTGCCATATTTTCACACGTTGTTAAGAATTCAGTATGCTCTGTCTTTATTTTTTCTAATTGTTCTTTACTTTTCTGTCTTCTAATTATTGACTCTTTATCGATTACGTCCACCAACAGATCTAGCTCTTGTTTTCTTGCCTTCTGTGTGTTGATTGTTGTTGTCGATCCTAATTGAGCCAGGTGAATCACTGAGGGTGTCTATTGTTGAGCCTATCGTAGGTGTTTTTGGTGTTCTTTTTATTGTTTCTTCCTTTATTTTCTTCTTCTTCGCTCTTGTTCTCTATTTTGTCTTTTAGTTTCTTCTGTCGGAAGAGATGTAGTTTGTATTTTCTCTGTAGTTGTGATAGGTATGGTAGGATTTATTAGATGGGTTTCTGGTAGATGAGTGATAGATGATGTTTGTGAAGCTGGTGTGCGTGAAGGTGGTGTTGGTGAAGGTGGTGGTGGTGGTTGTTCAGAATTTGATAGTAGAAAATTTGGGATGGAATCTGTCAGCAGAGGATTTTCAACAATTTCCGGTGATTCGATAGTTTCACCATCTTCGACAGATTCAATATTTTTGACCATTTATTGGCTTGGTTCTGTTGATTCGACTAGGTCGAGAATTTTGACAAGCTCTTCAGAAATGGCAGGTTTGGCTTCCTCAACAGGTGGGTTACGAAGTGGTGGGTTTCCAATGGGTTGTGAAATAAATGAATACATTTGCTCTACCACAATTTCATCATTTTTATTTGGATTTCTCTAGAAAGTGGATTTAATATGTCCCACGACTTGTGTTTTTGGTGTAGAAGTTTGCGGTTGGATGGGATTTGGTGGAATGGTTAGAATGTGTTGTGGGGAATGTGAAGTGATAACCGGTTTCGTTATCATTATTTGATTAACATTGGGGAAAATAGATGGAAGTTGGTTTATAAAATTTAGAAGGTCACTGTCTTTCTCTACTCTGGTATGGAGGTTATCTGGTAATGCTTGTAAGTATGGATTTATGGTGGTTGTCGATGTAATGGTTGTCGAAGTCGGTAAAACTTATTCAATAATATGATTTGGGGATGGAAGTGGTGGGGCAGTACTAAGGTCGACTGGATCAACAACAGGTGGGGTAATAGTTTTTTCTTTCATTGATTTTGACTATGTATGTTTTTCTTCTTCTGCGATGAACTTCCGGAACTATTCATCGATTGGTACCTTATTTTTAGTAACATCCTCTAGAATCTGTGTTGCACTAGCATATAGCTGATTGTTGTCATCATTTGATTGTTCTTTAAGTATAATATTGTGCTTCCCCTTTCCTCTCACCGAATTCTTCTTTTTCTGTCGAGTTTTAAATAGCTCGCCAGCTAGCTAACGGATATTTTCTTTTTTCATTGCATATTCGGGAAGAGGGTTATTAGATTGGCTATCTTCATCTATTGGTACTTCTTACTCCACCTGTTGTTGTGTTGGTGGTGGTATGGAAACCCCTAGAGGGTTGATTTCTCCTGTGCTAGTATCATCAAGAGTAAAAGTTTTGATATGAAGTCGAATTTCATAATCCTCTTCTTTCTCTCGGTTAGTCAGAGGTTCGATTATAGGTTGATCGACCTTGTTTTCTATTGGTGGTATGTCTAACTTAGTGTTAGACTGTTGACTGAGCTCAAGAAATATTTCTTTGACTAATGAATAGAATTTGAGGGGCCCAGCATTTCCTCCATCCCCCTATAGATACCAGACCAAGGTGTGGTCTAATTCTAACTGAATGTGTGAATTCGGTGGCAGACATCGACGAATATTTTGTGGTATCCTCCATCTGGATGTTTTAATTTTTAAATCCTGGAACCAAGTATCCAACCAAATCTTGGTTTTATTTGATCCCAATCGATAACTAGCTCTTGAAAAACATTTGAAGTTCCACATGTCGATTATGTTTGGTTCATTGAACTCCCGGACTCCGACTGGTCGAAGATGATACATTGTAACCCAAATGATTAATGAAGGAAATCTAATTGGGGTGCCCTCTTCCTGGAATTTTGCGCAAGTGTGCTTAATTAGTTTTGATAGGTGTTCTACCCACCAGTAGTGTTTCCCTTTCTTTGTTATGTTCAACACTTCTTCTAACATGTCGATTTTTGAATCAGAACCTTGTCATGTGGTTATTAGACCTACAGAGATAATCTTCCCAGCTATCTTTGGTGTGGTATATTGGATTTTCCTGATTATTAAGTCCCATAAATTATTTCCTACCACTATTCCTGTTAGTTTTTCCACTAGGCCTGGTCTTGACTTCACAAGTACCGATTCTAGTTTGTTCAACAACCCGGTAAGCCTGTATATCATGTCACCAGATATTTCGACAAGTATATCAAAATAGAACTTGCCATTGTGGTATCTTCTAACAATGAATTGTGCTATTATGTACTTTGTTCCCATGAAGCTGTCCATGAGAGGTGCATTCATATAACTGAGGATTGTGCTTGTGCTTAACTTTTTAGCTTCCTCCATCAT
Source organism: Pseudotsuga menziesii (assembly GCA_001517045.1). Lineage (NCBI taxonomy): Eukaryota > Viridiplantae > Streptophyta > Pinopsida > Pinales > Pinaceae > Pseudotsuga > Pseudotsuga menziesii. The sequence continues at coordinate 92,531 of LPNX010720944.1, read as the reverse complement.
TTTTCCCTTTTGGTATGGCCAATCCTTGATTTCTTTCCATAATATTTCCATGATTTTTCTATAACTTTCACATTGCAAACATTATGTATCCCTTGTACCAAAGGAGTGCTATCTTTTTCTAGCTCTTTCATTTTGTTCGTTGTGGATCTTGTAGATGTCTTCTTGGGTGTCATTGTGTCTGTTAAATTCTCTGCTTCACAAACAGGTAACTTAGTCTCGTGGAATGATGTTTGGTTCTATTTTGATGCAGTATTTATAGTGTAAATGATTGGAGCGAGTGGAGGTGTAGTAGTTGTAGGTATTAATTGTTGTGTTAATGGAAGATTTGATTGTGAAGGATGATCTGTCGAGGGTTATTTTAATGCATGCTATATTTTTCACTCCCTATGTCAATGATCATCATTAATTGATTATACCATTGGTCCTTCTTTATGTCGGTGTGTGTCGAGGTCGTGGTGATGTCGGTTAAATAGTTGGTATTCATCATGTCGATTATGTCGATGGTTATATCTTTCAAACGGTAATCTAGTGCTTCCTTCCTGAGAGTTCATCCAAGGTCATGTAATATTGATTTTATGTAGTGTTTTCTTTGTGTTTGATATTAGGTTTTTCTAGTATTTTGATTTTTTTTTCAAATTTTTAGTTATATAACATTTTTTTCCAATTTTTGTAGCGTTTTAGTCGGGATCCATTAATGAGTTTTTGAAATACACCGCCCTGTAATGTTTTCAGTCAGACTGATCCATTCATGTTGATTTCTTCAACAATGTATGGTCCCATCCATTATGTATGCAATTTCTTAGGTTTCTCTTTTACTCGGTTGTTATATAACAACACAAGGTCTCCTACCGACAAGTTTTTATTTTTAATGTTTCGATCATGCCAAGATTTTTTCTGTTGTTTTTGGATCTCTTGGTGTTTCATTGCGATCAGTCGATGTTCTTGTAGCTTAGATAATTGTATTACTCATTATTTCCTAGCATCTTCGACATCAATGTATAATATGACAGCAATTATAGGTGTTTGTTGTCGAAACTGCAAAGGAACGACTGCTCCTTGTCCATAAACAAGTCAAAATGGTGTCTGATTTGTCGATCATTTGCACATCGTTCTGTATTCCCATAAGATAGCAGGAAATTTTCCCAATCATCTTTGTCGGTATTAATATTTTTGTTAGGCCTCTATTTAGTGTTTTGTTAAAATCTTCGATTGCACCATTGGATTGAGGATGGTATGATGTGCTCTTTCTATGTTCAATTTTAAATTGTTCTATCTAAATTGCATATGTTTTTTTTATTAAATGTGACCCCTGATCACTAATCAAGGTCAGTGGAGAACCTAATCTAGTAATAATATTCTCATATATAAATTTTTCATCCACCTCACTTGAGCAGGTTTTGACAGGTTTTGCTTCTACCCACTTAGTGACATATTCGACTGTTGTAATAATATATCGTGCTCCTGTCCTTCTAGCCGGTATTGGAAATGGTCCTATGAATTCAATCGCCCAAATTTCAAATGTTAAACTTGGGCTTACTGATATCAAAGGAATTTCATTACTTGGTAGAGGCCGACCTAGTCATTGGCAACGGTCACATTTGCTTACAAATCTTCGACAATATCAGTATAATGTCTCCCACCATATCCTAACTGTTGGATTTTCTTAGCAATCATGTCAACTGAAAATGTCCTCCAGTTGTACCATAATGTGCTTCATGCATTATACTTTCTCTTTCGTGATCAAGAACACATCGATAGAGTACCTCATCTAAACCTATTTTATAGAGGAACCTATTTATTATACTATATGGTGCAGCTTTCATTGCTAATATTTTATTCTTTTTATCGCTCATTCCTTCTGGTGCTTGTCTGTTTTCTAGAAATCGGGCTATTTTTGCTAATTCAGAACGTACAGCTTCAATTCGGAACATATGTGCATCAGGTAGTTCATCTTCTATTCCAGCCAGTTCTTCCCCTGTGTCAATTCTTGATAAGTGGTCGGGTCCGACATTTGCTTTCCCCGGTCGAACTATGACTTCGAACTCGAATTCCTAAAATAATAATAACCAACGACATATTCTACCATGATGTAAAGGTTTATTAACTAAATATTTTAATGCTTGGTATTCAGTGTAAAACACAAAGGGATTAGCTAGAAACTAGTGTCGATACTTCTGAAGCGCGGATACAATTCCTAGTTCTTCCCTTTCTCTTGTCAAGTAATTGTGTTTGTCTTTATTTATTTTTCGGGTACTATATATAATTGGATAGTCCATTCCATCATATCCTAGTTGTGTTAATATCTCTCTGATTGCTATGCCGGATGCGTCAATATGTACATGAAATTTTACCAACCAATTCAGAAATTGTAGAATAGGTGCTTTGACTAGTTTTTTCTTTAAAATGTCGAAGGATATATCGCATTCTTTGGTCCATTCATATTCTTTATTTTCTTTTAATAATTATTCTAATGGATATGTCATGTCTTAATAGTGTCGAATGAATTTTCTATAATACCCTGTATGCCCCAGTAAGATTCTTACTTGCTTCAGGTTTACTGGTGGTTTTAAGTCGAGAATTATTTTAATTTTAGTGAAGTCGTATTTAATACCTTCTTTACATACAATACGTCCCAATAAATTTCCTATCGACGTTGCAAAGATACACTTTTTAATATTAAGGGATAGTTGTATATGTCGACATCTTTCGAACATAAGTCGTAGCCATTTACAATGATCTTTCAACATAGAATAGTTGTCCAATCGTCAAAATACACAGCCATTGTTTTGTATATATATTCTTGAAATGATTTAACAACTATTCGTGAAAAAACAGTTGGTGCATTCTTCAGACCAAATGGCATAACTTTGCAGGAAAATGAACAAAATTCAAATACAAACGTTGTTTTCTTTTGGTATTCTTTGGTGATAGCTACTTGGTTGTATCCTTAGAAACTATTTTTAAATGAGTAATATTCATGTCTTGCAACTTCGTTAAGAATTCTGTCTGCAAAAGGAGTCGAAAATGGGTCTGTAAGTGTTACTTTGTTCAATTCTCGAAATTCGACACAAATTATTAGTCGTTTCAGGTCATGTTTATTTGGTTGAACAACCATTGGGCTTTCCCATTCCGATTGGTCAATAGGGTAGATGATTACTGCTGCTAGCATGCTATCGATTTCCTTTTTTCCAATTTATTTGTATCTATGTGCTAGTTTGTACAGTCTTTTCTTCACAGGTTTTGCCTCGGGTTTTATGTCGATCTACATTTATCCCATTTCTTCTTCAAGTCATTTTAGATCCTTATAATCCCGAGAAAAAACATCCTGAAATTATTTTAATAAGTTGACTATTTTTGTTGTTAGTTCCTCATTCTATTATTCGCCAATATTTGCAATTTTTGGTTTGTCATCGTCGGATATGTCGACTTCTTTTGTTTTTATTTTTTCATCCATCGACTTTCATGCCTTAGTTTCGTTGATTTTTCAACTCCCTTCTTTAAATTGTGAAAATGCCGGTGGAAAATCTTTTGTTGTTAATCTTTCATGATCTTATTTTTCTATTGTTTCAACCTTAAATATTGTTTTGATTGGTATTGTTGTTTCAGGATGGTCATATTTCCATTGAAAATGTTTCCCACCTATATGTTTTGTTTCTAGTCGAAGTATTGCCAACTATGCTATTTTGGTTAACCAGATATTATGACATGAAGCGTTCGGTCGGTTATGAGTTTCTGTCGAAGTATTATTAATAATCGACTTTATAAATGTTTCTATTTGCTTCCCAGCTTCGACTAGTTGGTCATCTTCAGGTATAAATTTGAAGTCCTTAATGAAATTTTATTTTAGTTCATTCCATAAGAATGTTTCACCTCATGCTTCTTCCATTTTGTACCATTTGTTTGGAAAATCATCTAATGTCGACGAGAATATGTGCAGCCATATTCGTTCATATTTATATCCCAGTCTTTACCATTCCTTTTCACATGTAATGATGTGTTTTTCAGGATCCTGGCCTTGTGTAAAGACTGGTATTTGTGACCGATTTGTTAGCTTCTTTTCTCCAAATCCTTCGACAAAATACATTGAAGATGTTGACCATGTTTGTAGTCTCGACTGGTGGGTATCCCACCACTGAGCGGCTTGTCCCATAAATGTTTCGACTAGACTTTGAAGTCGGCCTTGTTCACCTATATTTTTAGACACTTGTTCTATGTGAAGGACTGGTGATTCTCGTTCTTTATACCTAAGTGATGAGTGTCTTGATGTTTCCTTTTTCATTGGCGTCAGGAATGGGTACTCTCTAATTTTTTGTTCAAATATTTTAGGAATTATAGAGACAGAGAAACATTGTCGAGTTTGTTTTTTCGGAATGGTTTGGATGGTTAAACATTCCCTTGCTTGCAGCTCATAATTTTCCATTTCCCAATCATATAATTTTGCGTCTGAATTATACCTGATAGAATCTGGGTTTCCTAAGTGAATTTCTCCATATATGTTCGGTTCATCATAATCCTCATTATTTTGTATTTGGTATAGTTGTCGAACATCGACTTCTGCATCTATAGTTTTTTCCATGGCTCTCCTTGCGATGGATGAATTGGAATGATCACTTTTTACCCATTTCCTTTAAGTTTTATCATTTCTTTGTTTAGTGAAATTGATGCCTTCATCTTTCAACCACATGGTCGGCCTGCTAAAGCTGGGAAGGAACTGGATCCTTCCTTAGGATTAATTATCTAAAAGTTGACTTTTGTAGTGATACCTTTGATAGTTGTGTCAACATTCTTCCATACACCAATGGGTTCAATTAGTCCTTGATCTGTTAACTTTAAGTATATGCCAGATTCATTAAGTCAAGGTTTACCTAATTGTTCCCATGTGTCCCTGGTCATAATGTTTACATACGATCCAAAGTCGAGAACGATTTGTCGGACGTGGTAACCTTCAATTTCCAGGTCGACTAAAGGGTCAGCATCACTTTTATCTTTTTTATTCAGGCTACATATGCTTTTAGCTTGCTTGTCTCACCTGTTTTATGTTAAGATTGTACAATAAGTCAATTAATTTTGCAACAGAATTATCAGTATTTATGAAATTAATTAATTCTTTAGACATCTTTTGTTGAGCATCATTAGTTACTTCTTATGCAACTAATTCTTGAAATACGCTCTACGCATCATTATATAGTTGTTTTGTATAGCAGGGTTAGGATCATCTTCTTTATTCTTTATTTTTCTTATTTTTGGATTATACATGCCAGTTTTTTGTGCCTTGTAGAGTAACAATTTGTAAGTTCTTAGTTCAAACAACATCACATTTTTGAACACTAGACAAGATGTTAACATTTTTATTATTATTAATTTTTGCAAGCATGGTGGGGAAATCCTCCAAGGAGTGATCACCGACACCACAACTTGTACATAATTTAAGATCGGTTCGATCCTTGTATGGATACTCAGCATATCGATGTCTTTCATTTAAAAATGTATAGCACTGGATAGGTCGACATGGTCTGCTCTTTCGATTCCCAAAGCATTGGCCCCGACCTGAAAAATCCTCCACGATGATTACTATCGTACCAGCACTCATATCTTTGGTCTTCATATATTTGATTGTTTTGCTCATTCCGGTAGTTATTATTCCTTGTATTATTTTCGTTATTATTTTGTGCGACGGAATTTTTCTGGTAAACTGCGTGATAATTCTATCGATTTTTTAAGTTTACCTGGCATTCGTTTGTTGCATGGATTTTGACTTCACATATCGCACACCAGCAGGCTTTTTTCTTCTTCATATTATATGGACAGTCTTTTGTTGCATGTAGGTCGTGCTCCTGGCATATGTCACAAAAGCATTTTGACTGAACAAACCAGACGTCTTATCTATGTTCTTCATGTCGGCAATAGTATTTTGTATGCTCGGTCGTCGATCATTTTCCTTTGAGTCTTATCTCCTGTATTGATTTCTGCATAATATCTGATTATTCTTCAATGCGACTATCGACGGGACTTACTAGATAATCCTCATCCATCTCTACTTGTAACGCCTTAGTTAATGCATCTTCATAAGTGTTGAAGTTTTCCAGTCAGATATGCTTTTGTATTTTTTGTAAGAGTCCTGAAACAAACCATTGGATTAGAAATTGTTCATCTATGTTATACTCCAACTGGATTAGTAGGTCTTTGAATCTCTTATCATACTTTCGAACTGTTTCTGTCGGTTTCTGGACTATAGTTTTCAAGTTCTTTGTTTCCAGATGTTTTGCATATGGTGTTTTGAAGAATGACATAAACTGTTGTTTTATTTGTGCTTTAGTGGAATTCAGTGTTTTTTCTGTATACGTCATGTACCATTTTAGTGCTCGCTTATGCAGAGCACTGGCAAACTGGGTCATTTACCAATCTTCATTAGTAACAACATTTGCTTCCCAGGTCAACTCACATACAAACCAATTTCGTCTGGGATATTCTTCACCCTCATAAAGGGGAATTTTTGTAGACACGTGCACCATTTCTTCGACGTCTATGTCTTCTCTTGGTGGTGGAGAGGGTGGTGATGGTGGTGGGTTACTTCCTATAACTTCTTTTTCTGCACAACTATTTTCAATAGAACTTTTGTTTCTGTCCGAATATTTTTTTGTAACAGTTGGTCCTCCTTCGACTAGAGGTTGATTTATGTCGACTCCTTCGACAGATACCCAAGTAAATTGCTAATACTGGGGTACCCTTACTTGTAATTTTGACTGGTCCGGTGTGTTATTTGAAGCTGTGATTAGTTGGGGGGCGCTCCTTAATGCTTTGACTATAGTAGATGGATATTGTGATTAGATGGATAGGGTTGAAAAGTAACTCAGTTTCCTTCCTGCTGTTGGTGAATTACAAGATGATCGACATCATTTCCTTCACCGTCTAGTCGACTCCATACACCTAATTCTCCAACTCGTAGTCCTAGATCTTCTTCAACAATATCCTGCACTTGAGCACTCTGGATAGAATTTAATGGAGAATGAGGTGTGATAGACAGGGGTATATCAACTTGGAGATATCTACCATGCTCTATCCACAAGTCTTCATCCATTGGTGACAATTCTTCATTGGCACCCTCTTCATGTCGGTCATGACCTGAATATGATGGATTCCCTTCTTGTTATGTCACCCTATTCATCATTCTCCCTTGTTGGCGCACAACAACCTTCTCTCTAATCTCTTCCCTTCTTTTTCTCCTCTTCTCTCGTTATATCTTCTGTATATCCAGAGTGCTCTTGTGAGTAACTATTCTAATTTTTTCTTTTTTGGCTCGACTTTTCATTTTCTGGCGTCGGTGTTTTCTTCATTAATCGAGTAGAATCTCTCTACTCTACTACAGAATCATGACTAGCTACCCCCCCATAGCCAACCCGAACGCTTTTAGAAATCCTGGGTGGAACTATCTATTTTTTAAGAAATACTCCCACTCTCTTTCTTGAACAAATTTTTCCCGCTCCTTCTGATTTGCTACCCAGATTGTGTTAGATGGCGGAGTTATCAGTAGTGGTCGAGGTTTGACAATGCGACCTGCACCCTTGTCGATCAAGAATTTGAACAAAAGTGTCAGAAACGAACAGAGGAACTGCTTGGTAAGGTCATTATAGAATCTCTCTTTGATATTATCAACAAAGACTCTTTCGTCGACTTCTCTTTCCTCACAAAACTTGTCAGCAATTCTTTCGAACCACTCTGACACATTTGTGTGGCCTCCCATTGTTAACTTCTGGAGTAACTCTTGGTCTTTATTTTCTACCAGTTGTTTCATCCAATAGATTTTTCAAAGACTAAGGTACTGAATCGATAAACTTTTCATGTGTTTCAGAGAAAAACTTCTCCTTTGTTTGTGCAATAGTCAATTTTTTCTTCTGGCGTAATTCTGCAAGTAATTCTCAATCTTACGTTCCCATCAATTATTAATCTCCTACTCTGAGATCATCTAGCCATAGTCATTTCATCAGTATATGTACCACCAATAACGGAACCAATGTTGTAATAAATCGGATTGTAAGGTTACCAATGATACGCATAAAGAATCATATAACAATAACAGAATAAGAGACAAGAATGGTAGATAGAATAATAGAGTATATTACTCAAGTACACATGTGGGTTCATACAATAAACCGAACCAAGTATCTATCTAGATCAACGGCCTATATATATGTTTACAAAACGGTTACAGAAACTACCTATCGGTTCAACCAACCGACAGGACCTATGAGGTCGACCTAATATACAATTAGTCAACTAGTGAGTCTAGTCGGCTTAGCCGACTAGCTCCTCCAACAGATACCTTCTCCTAGAATAATGTAAATGAAGATCGTGATGGTGGGATAATATGTATTAACACTAGCAAAGGAGCTTGAAGTTTTCTCAAAATATTTCAACTAATTGTTTTTCTACTTCAATGTGTTGGATAGGGATGGGTGGTTCATACTAAGAAACTTACCCTAGGTAAAAACATATTTTTGAAAACAACAATGTTATAATGCTAAGAGAGGAAAATAATAAGGGTGATGGCAACAATGAATGATATGCACATGTTTTATTTCAACGTTTATATTGTGGATGTGTCATTTTATTATTGTTGTCTATAATTGTCCAATTTTGATTTTTAATTCATTTTATGACACTAGAAATGAAAAGTTAACTGACATTTTCAACTACCATGTTGAAAAATAAGAAAAATAGTAATGATGAAGAACATCTTTTCTTTTGATAATCTTATGATACAAATATAATGTCACGTGCTAAGAAAAAAATAAATTAAATATTTAAAAAGGTTTAGTTATAAAGGCCTTTTTATCTCATTGCATATATAACCAGCGAAGATCCAAATCCTAGGCTCTATTAAGTGCCAAGAGGGATCAAATCTCTTTGTAGGTATCCATTGATTTGATTCAAACCAAAAGACACATCTTTTTATTTAAGGTCCACATATAATATTTTATTATTAATATTTAATATTATTTATGGCCCACATATAATATTTTTTATTATTTTTTATTTTGTTATGAACTAACATTACAACATTTCCCCATACATGGTTTTAAAACCATATGCAATCCTACAACCATGGGTTGTTTAGGAGGCCTTGCACATGGTCTTAAAACCATTTGCAAGGCCCTCCTAAACCATGTACAATAAAACTATGGGTTGTTTAGGAGGCCTTACACATGGTTTTAAAACCATGTGCAAGGCCCTCCTAAACCATGTACAATAAAATGATGGGTTGTTTAGAAGGCCTTGCACATGGATTTAAAACCATGGTTTTAAAACCATGTGCATAAAAACCATGTACATGGTTTTAACCATAACCATGCACATGGTTTATGGTTTTAAAACCGTGTGCAAGCCCAACATTTTTTATTATTTTGTTAAGTAAAAACATTACAACATCTCTCGCATCTTGTGTTTTTTTCCTCACCCATATTTTTTTACGAATAATTAAATTTTTACTTTTGATTGTTTTGTTAGGTAGGAAGATTACAACATCTCCCCCATATTAGGTTTTTTTTCTAGCCGACATTTATTTTGGCCTATAATTAAAAAAATTATTTTTTATTAATAAAAATAACGTTATGTAACGTTACATAACGTTATGTAACGTTACAAGATCTCCCCCATACTGGGTTGTAGAGCGCCTCTCAGCGCAATTATGTATAAGTTTAAGTGTTTTTAAGCCCCAAGGGTTAGCTCAATTGGTAAGACGTGCGTACACTCTCCCGATTCGGGGGGAGGTCACGGGTTCGAGCCTTGAGTCCTCTGGGGTTAGGTCTTCTGCTAGGATGGCCAACGGTTTACCACCTCTACCATCCACAAATGTGGGGAAGTATTGCTGGGTTTCCCGTAGATCTTTCCATCTGAAAAAAGTTTAAGTGTTTTTAGAAATTTTAAAAACGCATTTAAAAAAATGTTGTAATTTATATTATTTATAATTCATAATTTTTTTCTTAAAAACATAAAAAAATTTGCCATTAAGTCTAAACACTATAATGTTTCATCAAATATTACAAATATCTTTTGTAAGATTATAGCCATGAACATTTTTTATGATTTTTTAAATGGGTTTAAAATCAATTTAATATGTAATGTATTGTTTATCTATTGTCTATTTACAATTTTGTGAGTGTATGAAAGGTTCTCTCTCAATTTAGCACAAGAACACACACTCATTTATTTTTATGAAATTAAAATTTTAATTATATCTAAATTTTTCATAAAAAATTGCAAATATTTATTTTTTAAGCTTACAGCTATAAATATTTTTGATGATTTTGTAAAATATTTCAGTTGATATAAAGTCAATTTAACGTGTAATGTATTGTTTATTTATCTAGTATTTTTGTGATGGTATGGAAGGGTTAATTGTTTTTTTAAAGAACACACTTTGATATTTATTTTGATGAAATCAAAACTTTAATTAAAATTTAATGCATTTTTAATGAATTAATTGTATTTGTTTACATTTATAATATATTTTTAGAAAGTTGTTACATTTGTGATAATGTGACATCAATTGTATTGTTGAGCCGAGAGGCTCTCTACAGCCTAGTATGGGGGAGATCTTGCAACGTTACGTAACGCTTGTAACGTTACATAACGTTATGTAACGTTACGTAACGTTACTTTTATTAATAAAATAATAGTTTTTTTAATTATAAAACAAAACAAATGTTGGCCAGAAAAATGATTTAGAGCTTGGCGTTATCAACCTGGATAGAGCCCGCAGGAAAAGTAACGAAGCAAATAATTTAGAGCTTGGCATTATCAACCTGGATAGAGCCCGCCGGAAAAGTAAGATCCGTGTTCTTTGACACAGCAACATTCATACTATGCCCAAATTCGTCGTCACTATAGAAATGAAAAATACAAAAATCAATTATTATATCCGGTGTCTACTGCTGCTAAAGGCCTTCGTCTCTGCTTTACACTAACGCGCCACAGCTTGACTGCTCCATCAAGGCCTCCAGTAAAAAGCATACCATCATTTTCATCATCAAGGGTGGAAACGATGCATTTCACAGGGCCTCCATGGGCTCTCATCATTGTCGAAATACAGGTATGCGAGCCGGAATCCGATCTGATCCAAGTTCAAATCGTTGCATTAGAGGATCCGCTGAATAACAAATTATTACCCCCTGTTGCCAGAGATAGAATTGCATGTTGTGGGCCGCCAAGGATATCGATCTGGCGCATTTGTAAGGAAGAGTATCGCTCTTTCTCCCAGCAAACTATTTGACCGTTGGAATTTCATGCGTACAGAGCAGATCCATTAGCGTTCAGGGCAAGAGCTTTTACGAGCCCCATCTCGTTATCACAGCCAGGGCCGCTTTCACCGCAAAGGGTTGTGAGGAGCATATGCGGCGACGGCCCAAGATTTTTTCTCCAGATCTTGACCGTGCAGTCATCCAATCCGGTGAAGAGAAATCCATCAGGGCCTACTATAACGACGTTGACCGCGTCGTTGTGAGCATAGATTGTTTCAATACATTTCAAATCTGATATTCTCCAGACCTTCACAATCTTGTCCCATGATCCGAAATAAAGAAAATCATCATGGTGGGCCAGGGAAGAAATGGTTGCAGTGTGGTTCATAGGATTTGATCCCTCTCGGCTCTTGATAGAGCCTAGGATTTGGATCTATGCTGGTTAATAACCAACCTAGATCCAAATCCTCGGCTCTATCAAGCGTTGAGAGGGATCCTTAGGTATTGCACTGAATGGGCTATCAAATTTGGTGTGTCCTATATAACTATTGATTTGATTCAAACCAAAAGACACATCTTTTTATTTAAGGTCCACATATAATATTTTTATTATTAATATTTAATATTATTTATGGGCGACATATAATATTTTTTATTTTGTTAGGAATGAACATTACAACATCTCCCCATACATGGTTTTAAAACCATATGCAAGGACCTCCAAAAACCATGGGTCATTTAGGAGGCCTTGCACACGGTCTTAAAACCATTTTCAAGGCCCTCCTAAACCATGTACAATAAAACCATGGGTTGTTTAGGATGCCTTGCACATGGTTTTAAAACCATGTGCAAGGCCTTTCTAAACCATGTAGAATAAAACCATGGGCTGTTTAGAAGTCCTTGCACATGTTTTTAAAACCATGTGCAAGGCCCTTCTAAACCATGTAGAATAAAACCATGGGTTGTTTAGAAGGCCTTGCACATGGTTTTAAAAACCATGTGCAAGGCAAACATTTTTTTGCGGATAATTCAATTTTTTATTTTTTACTATTTGGATAGGTAGGAACATTACAACATCTCCCCCATATTGTGTTTTTTTTTTCTCACCCACATTTTTTTGTCGATAATTAAATTGTTACCTTTTTGTTGTTTTGTTAGGTGGGAACATTACAACCTCTCCCCATATTAGGTTGTTTTTCTCAGTGACATTTATTTTGGTCGATAATTAAAACTTTTTGTTTTTGTTAGTAACAAACGTTACAAGATCTCCCTCATATAACATAATAATTTTTTTACTATTATTTATAGCCCACATTTACAAGAGTAACATTACGTAACATTACATAACGTTATTTAACATTGCAAGATCTCCCCCATACTGGGCTATAGAGCGCCTCTTGGCGCAATAAAATTTTAATGATGCTTTTTAATAAGGCCTTGCACAAATTTTTACAATAAATATGCAATATGTTTTTCATGATATAATATGCATGATATATGTTTTTCATGATATAATATGCATGATGTTACAATATATAAAAGTGGAGAAATAATTATTTTGTTAAATCTAACAATAATACTTTTAACTATATCAAAATTAATGAAAAATATAGTACACATATTTAAAAAATATAATATTTTAATCTCAAATAGCTTTTAAATATTAACTCAAATCGTGGAATCATTGATTGAATCATTTAATTTTCAAGTTTTTAAATATGTTTATCAACATATTGCATCTTCTTATAGAACAAAGAATTCACATTTAAAATTGGTTAAAAATGATATAATGACATCAAATGATTATTCCAAAGAAATGACATTAAATTATTTTAACTAAACATTAGATCACCAATACGTAATACATTTTATAAAATCAAACAACATCAACATGACATGAAAAGACATAAATATACATGAATGGTATCAATATGATATAAATACACATTATATGAAAATGCATAATATATATGAACGATAATATCAAAATCAATATATTTACGTGTGTGTGTGTGTGTGTGTGTGAAATATACACCCCAAGGAAAATATAAAAGCCAAATATATATGTAAAGTACACATCACAACAATCAAATACATACATATGATCAATAACTACTATGAGCTAATTGGTCCACCATCAATGCTAAAGGCATCGATACCACCACCACCAGAGCGAAAGGCATTAATACGCCACTAAATAAAAAAAAGTAGAATGAAGCAAACAGTATGTCTCTTTGTCAAAATCTATATCACCTAATGCAACCATCACACCTATAGCTCTAATGAGTGGAGTAAGTGTCATAGTCAATCGATCAAATCACTAAGGAGGGAAGGGTTATTGCTTGGCCTAAGGAGGGTAGATCATGGTCACTTGGCCCATGGAATAAGAGAGGGTAGTTAGTTCGAAAGTGGAAGAGGAGAGGGTGGTCGCTTGGACCGTGGAGGAGGAGAGGGTGGTAATCAGACAACTTGATGAGGAGGAAAGGGTGGTTGCTACAATTTAAATGATTAATCTACCAGGTTTTCTCTGAGTCTATGATCTAGCCTTCATAGAAGGTTGGGTATCTAAATATGAGTTATCTCATCAACCTCAGTAATATCCTCATCATGTTGGGGAGGAACCTCCCTAACATACGTGTTGATATATGAAAAATAGTAAACAACAATAATTAGACAATTCGATCAAGTATTACACAATTTAAATAAAATGTTACAATAAATTAATGTGCATTAAATGAGACAAAAAAATGAAACTAGATTAATAAAAGCACAACGTTGATATTACCTTTGTCATTTAGTGGCTCATCCTAGGTAAATTAGATGTACACACATCCTCGCCAATCCAACCCTTCATATGGGTACCCCACAAGATCCATGGTATGATCATCCTCATTGGCAAGCATATATAGTAGATTTGGATTGATCATACAAGGGAACTTTGGCTAGCTACATGTGTATATTTGCATCAATCATGGACCTTAGAGGAAGGTATTTTAAACATGGTCTAGTGACCAGAAACCACTCGGAAAATAAAATAAATAATTTTAAACCAAATGGAAGCCCATCTTCCCATCAAACATTAAATAACAATGATATGGATCTAGACAAAGTTTTCACTAAAAAAGTGTAAACCACATATTCAATCTAGGTGTTTGCACTAAAGAATTTGCATAGTGCAATAGAAAGAAAATAATGTGTTTCCCATTCGAGGTGTAGTGGGCCAATATCATGACCCTAAGAGAGAGGCACTTAACCTCCTCTACATTGAATGCAACAACACATAACTAGCCACTAACAACCTAGAAGTCACTAGGGGTAGCGATTTCCTCATTAATATATCATTGAACATATGCAAGTTGGATCTCTCTTGTGATGCTAGGTGGGAGATCAAGGAAATGGTGGAAATCATCCCCTCTCTTGGACATCTCAATAATGAAATATATGTCCTACTTTGTGGGCCAAAACCAGAAATTGGGGTTGAACTTAAATGGATACCTCGCATGATTTCAACAATAGATCAACTGCATCAATAAGCATAAGTTCCCCCTAAGGGATATTGCCTCCTCATAAAACTTGAGGAGGCAAACAATCATAAAGAAGAGACAAGCCTTGAATTTAATAAGGTGAGGGTACAAATCCCTCTTCCTCTCTCGAGCCTCCCACTCTTGTACAAAGTTGTATGGGTTGACCTATTGTTGTTTCTATTGTTGTCGGTGCTCTCTCTAATTCATTTACAACTTTCATTAATCATGCACGAGCACGTGCACATACACACACACATATAACATATAACATAAAAAATTATATTAAATGACCATTTTATTTATTAATAATTAAAATATTTTTTTGCTAGAAAATTAGTTTGACACAATCTGTGTCCCATTAAACCTACAAAGCACTATTTTTTGTGTTTATTAGCATTAGCTCCATCATACATGGTGTGACATAAAAACTATATTGCATTGTTAATGCTATGAAGAATTTTATTATTTGTTGTCAATGCTCTTGTAATTAGGTGCATCGATAGCATTAGTGCTCTGCAAGAAATATAACACACCAATAGTGATGTTTTAATAAAATAATAGTACCATATACAATGCAAGGATGCTTATCAACATAAATTTCATTGTGAATGTCGGGGCATAAAAAGTATACTACACTATTAATGTTGTGTGGAATTTTACTACTTGATATTGATGCTCTTGCAATTAGGCACACTAGTAACATTGATGCTTCACAAGAAATATAATGCATCAATAATGGTGCTTCGATAAAATAAGAACATCATACATGATGCTACGATACTTATTAACATAAATGCATCGTCAATAATGTGACAATAAAACTATAACAGATGTGTGAAATTTTAATATTTGTTATCAATCTTGCAATTAAGTACATCGATAACATTGATACCCAAAATATATATATATATAATTATAATTGTAATGCACTGATAGTAATGCTTCAATAAAATGAGCACCATACAAGCCACACTACTCATTTCTAAATGTTGGTGGTGGGCCTAAAACATATGGACTCATTGCCCGATGGTGCATCTCTACATCAAAGAGAGAATCGACATAATTGGATTATTTTCAAAAATGGTGAATGGTGCGTTAATAATAAATAGATGCATTGTGAACAATGCACACATATTACACAACACACTGCCCAATCATAATTTTTTACATAATTTATAGGTTTTTTTGGGTCGTTATATAATTTCTAAGCACCATTATCCATGGTTCTAGATATTATTAAATGCAACAAAATATCATGGCACACTATAAATTTTAAAGTTTTTTAGGTGTGTTTATCATATCCAAAAGCAATGTAATCGATGCTCAAGTATTTTTTATTGTTTTTTTCAAGAAGAAAAAACCTGACCTTGTTATTCATAGTGAATCAAAGGGCATTATTACATTCAACCGAATCATTGGGACACTTAAACATGGCTGCCCACCCAGAGTTCCTAGCCAGGGGGAAAGGCACATAAAACCAAAAGATAACCCATCAGAAAACTGTCTCATCATGTGATGAAGACTGTCCAATCTTTCACATCAACCGAGGGCCAATGAGACTCTGAACAGCGTTCTAAAGAGAAACACTCTGACTTTCAAATGACAGCTGCAGGGAAGGGGAAAATAACCCTTTAGTAACTCAGAAAAACATCAAAGTATCCAGTGTATCACAAAGAGAGGTAAAAAACCTCTATACAAGCTCATAAGAGTTGATAATAAACTTTAGAGACCAATATATTCTCAATATATTCCATCATACAGCCTTTTCCCTGAGAAAAAGAGAGTGCCTTTTTCGAAAGGCGATCAGCTGTCTTGTTGTGCTCTCGATAGATGTGAGAAAAGGATAGACCCTGGAAGCTAGTGGCTAGATTTTTAGTCTCCCTACACCAATGAACAAGTTCAGGTGGAGAGAGAGTAGTCGATCCCTTAACCCAGTTGATGATTACCTGAGAATCACCATACACGTGGGCTAGGGGGATCCCCCATCATATGGGAAATGTGCAATAGTGCCCAGAGGCTTAGCAGCTCTATAGTGCCATATCCGACCCCTAGCGAAAACTCCAAGTAGTGTGTGTCATTGAGAAATATGCAGAGGCCAACACCAGCATTCAAGCTATTTGAAGCACCATCTATAAAATCACAGGGGAAAAACTTGACTGGAGGTTTCCCAATATGTCTGCTTCGGCCTTTTTTGGATACAGTCCCATGAAATGGTGCCTGAACCGTCGATAAGATTTGCTGGATGATGCCATGAATATTTCTTTTTTTCCCTTCGAAAACGCCAGATTGCGCGCTTTCCATATAATCCACATCATATTGAAGGGAAGCAGATAGAGAGGCAAGCTCTTTTGAATCTTGCCATACTAGTCATTGAAAATATCAGCTATAGGAACCCCTGAAATACAAGTTGGGAGGTGGAAATAATCACTAATAAAACCTGCCACTGATTTCCAAACCAAACAGTAAGAGAAAAGGTGTTCCACAGATTCCTCATTTGCCCAAAAGAGTGGGCATATACCAGGTCCAGAATACCCTCTTCTTTGTAGGTTCTCCCAAGTGAGAATTCCGTTGCGAAGTATAAGCCAAATGAAGCATGAGATCTTGCGAGGAAGGGCCATATGCAATATATGAAGACCATCGACCACAGAGCCCAAGCGAGAGGAGGAACGAATGATGCAGTCATAGGCATCCCTGGCAGTAATAGTGTTCCTGCTTTTATTATAAATCCATACAAGTTTGTCAGTGCTATTCGATAAACGAATGCCTGCTCCAGAAAGTCCATAAATAAAAGCATTCCAAATTGACACAAAGGAGCCACCAAGATCGAGTTCTTCGGCAGAATACCAATAATGTTGCGCATTTGACAGGGGGTTGCGAGCCTGAGATAAAGAGCAGATATTTAAATCTTCTAGATATGATCTCGGTTCTTTAGGGAGAGAAACAGGAGCAAGAGATCCCACTATCGGGTCAATCCCCAGTAAGATACTTTCGCCATTACCAACCTGCCAAGCCAAGGTATAACCTGTAGGAATCCCCTCCGAATTAAAGAGACATTACGAGTGCTGAAAGATTTATTCCTGAGCCATTCAACAACCATTAGACCTTTTAAATATTTAGTTTGGAGGACCTGGAACCATAATCCTTTGGAATGGAGAGCTCTCCAAAACACATTTAGTCGCAAAGCTTGATTAAACCAAGTGAGATTTTTAATTCCCCAGCCCCCATATTCTTTGGGCCGAGAAAGGTCATGCCAATTTGCCAGATGATACTTGAAAGAAATATCAGAGGATCCCCACAGGAAGTTGAACATAGTACTTCTGAGCTTCTGGAGAATAGTACTAGGGAGAGGAGCTAAGCCCATCCAATAGACCGGAATGCTTGATAGAACAGCATTGACAAGAACCAGTCTCCCTCTGAGAGACAGGTATTTATAAGTCCAGTGATTTATCCTCTTTTCAAATTTTTGTAGAAGCCAGAACCCGTCAGTCACTCTATAACTCAGTGGCTTCAAGTGATAACCCAAGTAAGTTATACCAGACTATAAAGGAAGCATCTTATAAGGTAGAGCGGCCCTGAAATCATTAAGACTGCCATCATTAAAATTGTGGTAGAGCAAGCAAGATTTGTCAGTATTAATCCTCATACCTGAGGCTCTACAAAAGGAGTCAAGGAGGACCTCAAAAGCCAGCCATTCCTGGAGGGTCCCAGAGCCCATGAGAATAACATCATCCACAAAGAGGAGGTGGGATAGAGCAAGGGAGGGAGAGAGTTTGATACCCCGAATGAGACCATTAGTTCTGGCATCCTTTATGAGCAAGCTGAGACCCTCTATGACCAGGATGAAGAGAAGAGGAGATAAGGGACAGCCTTATCGAATACCCCGAGAGGCAGTAAAGAAATTGGAAGGAGTCCCATTAACCAAGACCGCAAAGTTTGTAGTAGAAATGCAGTTCATTATCCAATTGACAGTGAGGAGGGGTGCACCGATTTGAATTAAAATAAACTTGACATCAGTCCAGTCAACACGGTCAAAGGCCTTAGTGAGATCCAGCTTGAGAACAAAAGCACAGGTATTCTTGATTTTGACTGAGTGAAGGAATTCCTAGACAATACCAATGGGCTCAGATATTTGGCGATCTTTGAGGAAGCCAAATTGCTCATGAGAGATACCCAGATCGAGAAAGGGATTAAGCCTACCAGCAATGACTTTGGCAATGAGCTTATAAAGAAGATTACATAAGGAGATGGGTCTGAAGTCAGCAAAAGTACGAGGCTTGTCCTTTTTCGGAATAAGAGCTATAAAAGTGGAGTTCAGGGAGGAGGGGATGTACCCAGAAATCCTAGTCGAATCCACCATCTGACATAAAATGGGGCCAAATAGATCGAAAAAGTGCAAATAAAATTCCACCGGCCACCCATCTGGACCCAGGCTACGGTATTTTTTGAAGGACTTAAGGGAGAGTTCTATCTCCTTCAGAGTGACCTGAGATGAGAGACAAGATGAGTGCTCAGAGGGGATCAGCCTGGGGAAGAGAGAGATCACTTTGAGTTGGTGGTCAAGACAGGTAATCCCATCATCCTTAAAGATATTCTCAAAGTAAGACTTACCATGTTCCTTTAAAGGGCCCTCTTCATCAATGATATTACCATCATCGTCTTCTAGCGACCAGATCATATTTTGTGTCCTCCTACCTGAGGCAATCATATGAAAGAATTTAGTGTTAGAGTCACCCTGTAAGGCCCATTTAAGTCTACTTTTAAGTTTCCAGGTGAGCTGAAAATGATCCAAAATCCTCTGTCTTTCAGCACTAAGGTGTGATAGGAGAGCAATTTGTTCCTTAATGAGAATACCTTTGGCTAGGATGAACGCAATGTCCCGATCCAAGTTGTGAGATACCGAATCAAGACTGGAAGACTTTACCTTAAACCAATTCTTAGAATCAATCTTGAGGTTTTGCAGGGTCTGGCAGAGATCCTCAATGTCAGTAAAGTTATTCACATTCGAGTTGAGGGACCACCAGTTAAGGAACCAGTCAATGAACTCAAGTATATTATAATGCACGCAACTGAAGGTTGGGGTGTGGTAAACTTTTTATGCTTTTCAAGTGCATTTTTAATATTAACTAACATGGTTAACGATGCTTCCTAATAAAGTGCACTAAGAAAACATGGATCTGATGTTCATTTATATTTTTTCCAATGTATATTTAGTATTTTTGAAGCACCATGTATGATTTCATGTAGATTGTAAAGCACATAGATGAGCAAAGGCATTCTTTATAAACTCTTCATTTTATTAATGTGTTTGTAATACTAAGATACATCAATATCATTGTTTCTATATATTACAAAACACTCTGGTTGAATTGTATATTTTTAGCACATTGGTGTTAATGGTGTACTTTTTAGATATTGACACACCATTAGTAGGGGTAAATTGCATCAAAAATAAATTTCTTTATAGTGCACCTTGTTTATTAACCAAGAACATTGATTTGTTTAGTGCAAGGTGAACAAATTGAATGCACCGTAGGGAATTAAACTAAATAAATTGGAAATGTGGCAAATTGTAGCTAAATTTCAAATTTTAATTCGTAAAAATTATAAATGAGTTGGTAAGAAATAGTGTGCCTTCTCTCGTGTTGCTTGACAAGGCATGGTTACCATATACACACAAAAAATGAATATTTTGAACCATCATTTCATAAACATTCTCAATCCATCAACAAATCAAATTATGGGAGGAATCTGACAACTAGGCGGCATTGATTATGACATGATCACACGAAGATGCATACTCACTATAATAGGTATTAGAACCCAACAATTGGTATCAAAGATATATTTGGATTCATGGGGATGCCTTTGTTACTGAAGGTTTAGATTGGTCCTAGATCTAGTGAATACTTAGTTTAAGTGGGATTTCTAGAACAACTGGTTCATAGTTTAGAATGGACAATAGTTTGAGGATAGAAATTGAAAAGGTTAATGGACAAAATTTTGAGCTTTGGAAGATTAAAATGGAGATATCCTTATGGATAAAGAACAATGGGTTGATGTTGACCCTTAAACCACTCCAATGTGTAAGTCACAGGAAGATTGACAGAAAATCGATAAGAAAGCAAGGAGTACAATCCAACTTTTTAGCATATTATGTATTGCCTCAGAAGAAGACACTCCAAAGAAACTGTGGGGAAAGTTGGGGAACTTGTACCAGTCAAAATCTCCAGATAACATGTTGTTTCTTTAAAAGAGACTATATCTTCTGAGGATGAATGAGAGAAGCTTAGTTGCAAAGCACTTGGATGTGTTCAACACTCTAATTAGTCAATTGTTTTCCATGGATATTAAAATCATGGAGGAGGAGAATTGTATCAGTATGTTGTGTTATTTTTCCAAACTCATGGAATAATATGGTCATGGCTAATGGAAGTAATAATACCACCTTGAATATCGATGATGTGGTTGCATATGTATTATTAGAGGAGATTAGATGAAAGAATATGGAAGGATCAATCCACGGCACCTTGATGGCAGGAGATCGATCGATCAATAGAGAAAAATCAAAAGACTTTGGTAGAAGATCAAAGTCGAGGGGTATATCTAAGATTATATCTAAATCCCCTAGTCTGACGACGAGAAGATGTTGGCAACTTGGACATTATAAGCGAGATTGTAAGTTGACAAAAGTCAAGAAGAGCAAAGGATTAGAGGAAGCATAGTTGAATAAAAGTAAGCCTTCAATTGAAGAAAAGGGGTTATGTATTTGGCCTTAAAAATTACATAGTCTCTTGACTCTCGGTTGATGGCTCCCATGCATTATTTGATATGACACTACACAAAGAATGGTTCCGTGAATATGAGAAGTTCAACGATGGTGACATTCTTCTAGGAGATGCTTCATCAACCAGGATTTTTGGATGAGGTAAAGTTTGACTATTATTAAAAGATGGAAAGATAAGAACTCTTTCCTGAGTATTGCATATCCCAGGTTAGGATCAAAACATGATTTATGTTAATAAGATGGGGAATGAAGGTGTGTAGTTTGTATTTGAGAAATATATGTGCAAAATGGTGCAAGGAGCGATGGTACTAATGAGAAGAGTCTAATATAGAACACTGTACAATTTATTGGGAAGAACATATACCAATGGATGTGCAACTACAATATTTCTTGAATTTGACAATATATCTTCAAGTCTAGTTGACTCGACCATGTTATGGAATCAACAAATGGGACACAATGGTGATAAAGGACTTTGTGATATGCACAACAAAAGGTATGGTCTAAAGTCTCCCTAACTGTTCTGTTGAAGTAGACTTTTTTGAAAAATTCATTTATGGTAAACGAAGTCATGTAAGTTTCTCATCTGGGGTTACTAGGGCCAAGGAAATAGTAGGGTTAACACATAATGATGTGTTTGGACTAGTATCGGTCCCATCACTAGGAGGATCATAGTATTACATCTATTTCATAGATGATTTCTCTAGAATGACATAGTTGTATTTATTGAGGAGGAAATCTAAGTTCTTTGAGAAGTTTAAAGAATTCAAATATCTTGTAGAAAATCATACTAGAAAAGTATTAAGGTTATGAGAACTAATAACATAGGATAATTCTATGATAAGGTAATCAATCATTTATGCCAAACACATGGTATAAATCAACAAAACATAACTCCATACATGCCTCAACAAAATGAATTTGATTAAAGAATGAATAGAACACTAGTGGAGAAAGCAAGGATCATGCTCAACAGTGCATGTACTGCACAAGAATTTTGGGTAGAAGTAATTGACATGGCAGGTTACCCAGTGAATAGGTCATCATTGACCACTCTGGTCAACAAGACTCCATATGAAAAATGGGTTGGTAAGAAGCCCTATATTGCACATCTCAAATTATTTGGGTGTGATTCCTTTATGCATGTCACAAAGGAGAAAAGAAGAAAACTCGACAACATGTATGAAAAATGCATCTTCATCAGGTATAAGGATGGAGTGAAGGGGTATAAGTTGTGGAATTAAAATACAAGGAAAGTAGTTTATAGTAGAGATGTGATCTTTAGAGAATCCGGAGGTACTTTTAGGGTTTAAGAGGTCAAAAGAGAAAAGGAACCAGAAAAGAAGGAGTTTGAAATGAATGATGAAAACTTGGAATCAAATGAATCGGATGAATCCGATGAAGAGTTTGAACAACAGACTCCAATCATTAGGAGGTTTGGTCAAGCAAAGTAATAAACCATAGTCCACCAAAATTTTCACTTTATTTTTTCATTATCTACCATTGAATATGATCCCAAGTCAATAAAGGGGAAAACAAATTGATAGAGGATAAACTTTGGAAAATGGCCATGGAAGAAGAGATGGAGTCCTTAAGGAAGAATAAAACATGGGATCTGGTCATGTGTCCAAATGGAAGGAAACCCATCGGCAATAAGTGGGAATTTAAGAAAAAGATGAATGCAATAGGACAAGTCGAGAAGTACAAGGTTCAATTGGTAACAAAGGGATATCCCCAAGTCAAGGGAGTTCATTTTGGTGATAATTTGTCTCCTGTTGCAAAGTTTAACTTCCATTAGGGTACTAATGTCTTTAGTTGCAACATTTGATCTTGATATAGAACAAATGGATGTAAATACAATGTTTCTTCATGGTGATCTTGGAGAAGAAGTTTATATGAAGCAGGCTAAGGGTTTCACATTGAAAGGAGAGGAGTAGTTGGTCAGCAACCTCAAGAGGTATCTGTATGGTTTAAAGCAATCACCTAGGATGTGGTGCCAACAATTTGATATGTATATCCAACAGTTGGGGTTGTAAGAAGTCAGGATGATCATTGCATATATGGAAAGAAAGTCAGTGATCACTTTCTATATGTGATTGTGTATATAGACGACATGTTTTTGGTCATAAATAACATGGATCTAATCAAGGAGATGAAACTACAACTATCCTCCAAGTTCAACATGAAGGATATTCTTGCAACTCATTTCATTCTTGGAATTGAAATAAAGAGAAATCGAGTAAATAGAGGGATTTGGTTAAGTCGGAGTAAATATGTTCAAACAATTCTAAAATGTTTCAACATGCAAGACTGCAAACCGGTTAAGGGCCCTATTCCTATAGGAGTTAAGTTTTTTGTTGAACCAATGTCCTAAGACATAGGAAGAAATATAGTACATCATGTTCCCTATGCTAGTGATATAGGTATTATGATGTATGCAATCATCTACACTTGATTTAATATCTCCCATGTAGTGGGAGCATTGATTAGATACGTGTCAACACCTGGAAAGGAGCACTGGACCGAAGTTAAGAGATTTTTCAGGTATTTGCGTAGCACAACTGATTATGCAATATACTATCAATCAAAACTTGAAACTAACAATAAAATATATTTACATGGTTTTGTCAACTCCTAATGGGATAGAAATATCGACTGCATACGATGTACCAATGGATATGTTTTCAAGTTACTTGGTGGAGAAGTTAGTTGGATGAGTAGGAGGTAGTTACTCATTGCATTGTCTATTACTGAGGTTGAATGCATGGCAACCACTTGTGCAAGCAAAGAGGCAATTTGTTTGCAGATATTATGTTCATAGGTTGGGTTTAAACAACAAGCTATTAGGTTGGATTGTGACAGTAAAATTGCAATACTCATGGCAAAGAACCCTCTATACCATTCAAAGACAAAACATATTGATGTGTAGTATCACTTTGTGAGAGACATGGTGGAGAACCAGAAAATATTGTTGGAAAAGGTAGACACTGTGAATAACATTGCAGACTCGTTGACCAAGTCTGTGAGCACTAAAAAGTTTACTTGGTGTAGGGAATTAATGGGCTTGTTAGCCCTGCTGAAGTGAACTGAAGTTCTGAAATCTCTTGTGTATGCAAATAACACAACAAGTGGCAGAATCTTGGGTGTGTTATATTCTTTGCATTTAAATTGAACGTCGAAGTCGATAGTCAACTAGTAGCAAGTTGATTGGAATTGAAGTCGAAAGATAATTGAAGTTTGGTCGACAAGATGACTAGTATATTCGGAGAATTGTTGATCACAATTGGTCGGTGGGTAAGATGAAGAGCACAAAACATGCATGGATTTGACGAACACTTAGACACAAGAGTCTCAACAATTGATGGAATATGGTTGACTCAGTGGAGTCGACTATAGCATAATAACTGTATTCAATTAGGAAGTTATGGATTTCCATTAATGAGAAGTTAGTTGTAACTAATTCACGGGGTACCATGAGCTAGTGTATGTGTTGCATCTATAAGTATGATGTAAGGTAGAAGGTTATGTATGAGAGGAAGTGAATGGTACTTGTAAAAGAGTAGTGAATTCGTGCTTGACATGTAGTGATCTTGTAAACCACTGTTTAAACACTGGTTAAAGAATGTTGTTAATAGATGAGTATTAAATCTTATTGGTTTGTTGCTTTTCCCTACTAGAGGGGTTTCTAGGGTAATTTTTTGTACTATGTGTGACTTTGTTTTGTACCTTTGTTAATTATGTTATATGTTTAAAAATAAAATAATTATGCATACTCATAGTAATAGGTATTAGAAACCAATAGTCGGTGCATTTAGTATTTATATTTTTATGCATCAGTGCTTCATATTTGTTATCGCATTGGTGTTTGTTTTCCATTTAAGAGCATTGATAATAAAACCTCCATTAAAACCTTCATGTGCTCTTCTTCACTATAAATGAACAAAGGAAATTTTTTTCCTGGGAGGTTCCACATAAAACTCCACTAGAAGATGTTTTCCTTATAGTGCTTATTTTCCTTTATTAGTGTTGAATGGTTGAAATAAGCTTCCATGTTGCATATCCAAGAATTGAGCTTGTTTCCATTAGGATCCCCATCAAAGTTGGGAACCCATAGTTTAGTGTTCAACTTAAAGCTTCGTTGAATAAAGTGAAATGATTAGTGAATAGTGGATAGAGTTTGAGGTTGTGGTTGTGGTTAGATATATTGTTGAGTGGTGATGAGTTGTTTGAACATACTCATCATATCATGCATCATTTTAGCTTGGAACTTATCATGTTGTTGGGGTTAATTATTTGTTGAGTAACAAGGGTTTCTAGCTACTATATTCTAATCTTGCTTATTAGGTATTGCATCCTGAACATTATTGGAACAAGCTTGGATACACTCAAAGTGTTGCTAACTATCACCTCAACAACTATCAACAACTACTGTCTCACTTAAGGGTTGGTGCTTTTATAGCTTTAGCGAGATATCTCTATTTTTTGTTTCTAGATATTTTTGTGAAACTCATGTACTTTAGATTTTCAACACAATTAACAGTAATAAACAAAAAGTAAAGGAAGGGGTTTGTTGAATCAATCATGATCAATGTATATCTATTGGGATATGGAGTATTTCTTTGACAAACATGGCCAAACTTCATATGGATCGAGAAACAAATTAGGGTACACATTTTTCATTAATCCCATAAGATTGAGTGTTCCATACATTGTATCAATTACAAAACGAATGAATCTAGATACAAGTTTAAATAAATTCACATGTAGACACACAATTATCATCATAGCCAAGTACTTAGTAAGCATACTAGCAAACATACTTATTAAATAGTGCTATAGATATAAGAGCAAAGTCTAAGAATTATCAACACTTAAATTACTCCATTTACAACAATATAAGGGGATTGATAAATGAATCACATATTTTGTTCATATCAATCTAATAAATGTAGGGGATATATATAAATCCACTATAGACATAGAAACTAATTGAGGTAATGATAAAGACAATTATGAAATAAATATACTTGACCTAAAACACATAAAAAATGAAGAAAATGAAGGCACAAATGAGTGTGCAGACATTATCTATAGAACTAATGACGAATCCTGTACATGGGGAAAACCCACAAAGATGTTTGGTTCCCTTCATCATTTGCTTGATGAGTTACATGTTACATATACTCACTATCTTACCTAGATTCTACTTGTTATTTTGTTCATGCCGAAAATATTCCTTTTGGAAAGCATGTAAATTGATCTCATCACCAAGGATGATTTTCGAGAAAATACCTTCTACTCACTATGTTGTCATTCAACCAAATTTTCATCCTATTGTGCTAACCTTTTGTTAAGCGTTAGATTAATTTTATTCTCGGATCTAGATCCTTCACTTGCTTAACATTGGATTGCCTCTTTATTTAGTCTCTTGGAATGCACCATGATTTTATTATCACTAAGCACACAACAATGAACAATGTAAATTCATGTCCTTGATGGTGTAGGAGTTTCACATTTTCTCCCTCTTTAGGTGAACCTCAATATTTACCTTGAGATTGATCCTCTTTGCTTTGTGAATCCTCCTTTTTTCTAGATGAAGCTTTTCTCAAGTGCCACATGGTTCATATTAGCACTAAAATTGACCATGTCAAATTTTTTTATTATCTTTGACTAAGTTTCAAAATTTTGCAGTGTAATTGATAATCTCTCCAATGAGCGTCACTACTGAATATGCAAAATTCGTGTAACAAAACCCTTATCTTAATCCATTAGTCCTGTGCAAAGCATAGTCTAATGAGTGACACAAATTTCTATACTCATCATAAGTCCAAGTCAATCCTATGTCCCTTTGCGTAAAATTTATTTTAAAGTGGCCCTTACCTTATATTTATACCCAAAAGCCTAATATTTTAAATATTTTCTTGATTTTATTGTCTATGTCCCTTTGCTTAAATTTCATTTTAAGTTGGCCCTTACCTTATATTTATACCCAAAAGCCTAATATTTTAAATATTTTCTTGATTTTATTTGTTTTTATATAAAACCCTTTGAACATCTTTACCTGTGTTTCGCCTTTATCCATTTTTGTAAAGTTTGATGAAATAATGTTTTTGAGTTTCATACCCCAGTCTTATTCCTAAGCCAAGTCTAGTCCTCTATTTTTTTCCAAGAGAAAAAATAGTTGTTCCTTGTTATTCATTGAATCAAAGGTAGTTGTTTACATCTCATGAGAAGCTTCACTGCCTCAGCCACATCAAAACTAAAGGAGAGAAAAAACACCCATCTCTCCTACGAGGACCCATCTCATCGACAAAAAAACTCCATAATACAATCTGATAATACATTATGGTCACCTTAGTAGCACAAATATCCAACAAAGGAATGCAGTAAGAAACTCCCATCACCTTCTTTGTTATAGAATGTAATGAGAGAAATCAAACCAAGTTCAGCATGGCTTATCTAAGGAGTCACTTCTGGGAATACTTACTGAGCAGTAGAAAGGAGGAGTTCAAAGACTACCTCTACCATCCAAAGGGATATGATACTCAAATGTCATGCTCAAGAAATATACATCAAATATGTAAAAAGAATAAAGGATACATGTCAATAGAACTGAAAGGTTTCATTCCCAATACATTATCCATTGGAGAATTCTTCATAATGTAAGAGGCCAGATGCCATAGTAAGTGCCTCCTTAGATAAGCCATCAACCCTCGTATTGAATTCTCTGTATACATGTTGGAAGACAAGATGGAGGAAGTATCATTCCAGGAGACTGATGTTGTGACACCACCCATCTAGGTTGAGAGCAGAGAGAGTTTCCTTCTGATTGGCCCAATTTATGATAGTAGAAGAGTCTCCAAATACCTGAAGTGAAGAAAAACCAAATCCTTGGCCATCGCAAGCAGCACCCAAAGTGCAAGGAGTTAAGAGTGAGCGTTAGTACTATGACCACATCCCATCTTAATACAGAAAAATGATCTAAACTGAGCAATAGATAGACCCCCACGCCCCCAATCAAGCTTGCTGAATCTCCATAAAAAAAACCCGCAGGGTAATTCAGTACTGGTGCCTACCCAATATGCCTCAATTTCCTATTCTTCTATGGATTCACAGGGAAAGACTGAAGTTGTAGCATGATGATGTGACTTAAAACATTAGTGTCAGGAGAGAGGTCCTCAAATATGGCACAATTCCTAGTGATCCATAATTGCCAAGACGCAAAGAGAGGGAGATAGAGAAGCTCAACCTCATTTTCAAACCACCAGT
Organism: Pseudotsuga menziesii; assembly: GCA_001517045.1. NCBI lineage: Eukaryota > Viridiplantae > Streptophyta > Pinopsida > Pinales > Pinaceae > Pseudotsuga > Pseudotsuga menziesii. The sequence continues at coordinate 63,717 of LPNX010720944.1, read as the reverse complement.
CCATATTGGCTTCAAAATATGGATGTTTCCAGACCAAAGAATGATTCAATCTGAGACCGAGGCAGTGATACAAATGGTATGTGAAGGGACAAGTGGAAAGGAGGTGGTTTACGAATTCTTCATCAGCCTTACATAATATGCACTTGTTCGGGCCTGGTCAACCCCTTCTGATTAAATTTTCCCAAGTGTTTATATAGTTATCCAAGCACATCCAAATGAAACAGAGCACTTTCAAAGGAATATTTCAGTTCCAAATATGTGTAAGGGAACTAATAGGCTTCCTAGTGATCCAACTAGAAGAAATAAGATCGTAAGCAAGTTTTGCACTTACCGAGCCTTTGGCCTTATTATACATCCAAAGCAGTCACATCTTTAGATTCCCCCAACCGGATACCACCATGTGATAGCCCTTTTATATAGTCTATCTAGAGGTCCTTCCATTGACCACCCAGATATAAGTCCTCATCAATAATCCAATAAGACTGCAAGGGAGAACCAAATCCAAAGTTTCGAGCACCAGACAGTGAATTAATTCCATAGTCTTCCAAATACTCTCTAAGCTCTAGGGAAAAAATAAATGATGAGTCTAAGCCAGCTATAGGGTCAATGCCAATGCGTATGTTCATACCATTCCCAGCCTTCCATCCCAAGCAACGAGTGATCCATGATAGGGCTCTGATGAATCCATTCCACACATAGGAAGTTCCTTGCACTAAGAACTTATGGCTTCTAAAGCAATGCTCCACAGACTGATCCTTCAGATATTTGTGCTAAATAATGTGAGACCAAATTCATTTACCTTTCAATACCAACCAACAACTTTTGAGTCTAAGGGATAAGCTGAACCATTCCAGATTCTTGATATCCCAACCACCATATTCATAAGGTCTGAATACCGTGTGCCAATCAACCAGGTGTATTTTGGAGACCCCATTCACACTTCCCCAAAGAAAATTGAAAATAGAACATCGGAGACAGTTCAATACAGACTTTGGAATCCAGACTAGGGTAAGCCAATAAACAACCAAGCCCAAAAGAACAGACTTCACTAGAATTAGTCTACCTCCAAGAGATAATAGTCTGTAAGTCCAATTACTTATCCTTTTTCAAATTTCTTAATGATCCATCTCCAGTCATTGGTTCCATAGCAAAGAGGCTTAAGGTAGTATCCGAGATACTTGAACCCCATCGAGATGGGCTTCATTTGAAAAGGTAGCGGAGAGTAGATTCCAACCCTAGTAGCCATATCAACTTCATTAAAAAGAAAGCAATATTTTTCAATACTAATCTTCATGCTAGTCGCAAAACAAAAGAGATCAAGAGTTTTTTTGAAACCATGCCATTCCTCCAGAGTCCTAAGCCCAAAAAGTATGACATCATTGACAAAAAGCAGGTGGGTTAAGTGCAGGCTAGGAGACACCTTAATCCCCGAAATTTTCCCAGACTACTGAGCATCCTTAATAAGTAGACTCAGGCTTGCAATCACCAGGATGAAGAGTAGAGGTGAAAGGGGGCAGCCCTGTCTGACACCCTTTGAGGCAGGAAAAAAAATTGAAGGGGTCCCATTTACTATAACAACAAAAATTGAAGATACAATACACCCCATAATCCAGTTCACTCCAACCAGAGGCACACCAATCTGCAATAACACAAGTCTGAGGAAGGTCCAATCTACACAATCAAAGGATTTCACCAGATCCAGCTTGAGGACCATGAACTTGAGCTTCTTCACCTTGATTGTATGCAGTAGTTCCTAGGTTATACCCACAGGCTCAATAATTTGTCTATTATGAAGAAACCCAAACTGATTAGTTGAGATAGCCTTGTCTAAGAAAAGTTTCAGACTGATGGCAATAATATTTGAAACAGTCTTATATACCAAGTTGCAAAGAGAGATAGGCCTAAAGTCTGTAGAGGAAAGAGGCTTATCCCGCGTAGGTATGAGGGTAATGAAGGTGGCATTTAGTGCACCTGAGACCTTCCCTTCCACTTTGGAATGTTCCACTAGCCCAAGTAATTCAGAACCCACCAGCTCAAAAATTTCAAGAAAAATTCCACATGCCAGCCATCTGGTCCAGGGCTCTTGTCCTTCTTGAAGCCCTTAAGAACACCCTCAACTTTAGCCAGAGTAGCAGCATTGAGAAAACAGACCCTATCCTCCTCATTGACAAAGGAGGGAAAGAGTTGAATAACTTTTAGTTGGTCTTCGATGTTTGTACAACCCTCATCTCTAAACAAGTCAGCAAAGTGTTGGGCACCCATATGCTTGAGGTTTTCATCCTCCACAATCAATCTACCAACCTGGTCCTGCAGTACCCAGATGGATTTTGCATTCCTTCTAGCCGATGCATAAGAATGAAAAAACTTTATGTTAGCATCATCTTCCTTAAGCCAATCAATCCTATTTTTCAATTTCCAAGTAAGAATCTGGTGAGCCAACAGAGACTCCTTTTTAGATTTCAGTAAGGTGAATTGGGCATCTGCACTAACAAATAGAATGCTCTAGTTACTAGTAGTGAGAATTCCTAGAATAGCATAATCGATTTCTACGAGCTCCTTATCCTTAGTCAAGATCATTATTTTTTCCCATTCTTTAATAGTGCTTTTGAGTCTCTTTAGTTTAAGAGACTAGGCACATACATAGGATCACAGGAGGAGGGTACTTTAGATAACCACGAGGAGTGGACCAAGTCATTGAAGTGCTTTTCTTTCAGCTAGGCTTTGTTAAATTTAAAAGGATAGAGGTGGCATGAAGGTTGGAAGTTCCAATCCAATCAAATTGGAAAATGATCAGAGGTCTCCGAAGGAGTGATCCAGGTTCTATAATGGTTCAGAGAAGGAATCAAAAGTTGTGAGGCCAGAAACCTATCAAGTCTCTTGCTAATACCTTCCAAGCCAGCACAACCATTCCTCTAGGTAGGACCAGGATTCATAGGTGCCAAGTCCACAATATTATTTGAGCCCAAAAGGTGAGAGAAATAGGGAGTTAACTGATCCTGTCGAGCATTTGACCCCCAAATTTCAGCATCCGATGATGTAAATTTCAAATCCCCAACTAGTATGAGGTTAGGAAAATAAAAAATTCCTCCCTCCAAGACATTGTCCCAAAAAGATACTCTGTTAGAGTAGGGCCCATAGCAGTTAATAATGGAGAATATAGAATCAACACCCTTAAAACAAGCCTTAACTAGAATGCCTACATAAGGGTGGAAAGCTTTACAATGAGTGATATTAGGATTCCAACCAGTGAGAAGGCCACTAGAGCACCCAAGGGAGTCCATGGCACAAAACTCTAGCTAGGTTTCAACTGAGAGAACAAGCACAGAGTAGTATAAAAATCACACATGGTTTCCTGGAGTAAGATCATGTCCGGATTCAGAGAGGAGAACAATGATCTGAGGAACTTTTGTTTGGTAAGCCCTCCAAATCCTCTAATGTTCATGGAGAGGAGTCTGATTGGGTAACCTGACCCATAAGTGACATTGCTCTAAGTGCCTAGTGAGAAGAGGTTGAATATCTATCTATTTCCTTAAGTCTAGCAGAAAGAGGAGTGTAAAGACCCGAGGACCCAGAGTCTGCCGAAGTTCCAGAAGAAGACTTATCTTTGTTCCCTCTATGCTTCCGAATAGTGACAATCTCGAATCTAATCGATTCCAGGGGGAGAGTTGAGGGAGAGATGGGTGATTTATCTGAGAAAATATCCAATGACTTGAGAAGAGAAGGGTCCAATAAAGAGGGAGAGGAGGTAGGACTCAAAGCAGTAGTTGCCTCCAAGGTTGAAGAGGTCTTCTGAAGGGGAGGAAAATCGTCAAGGGTGAAGGGTGGGGGGAAAGTCTGAAAAGAGGTAGAGGGTAAAGGAGGAGGAGGATTCTATTAGAGATAAGGAGCAGCTAAGGGAGGACTACCCAAAAGGTTGCGAGGAGAAGAGGGAGTGTCACCCACCCTAGGAGCTATAGTGGGGGGGCGGGCGAGAATCCATAGCCACTGTCTCCACATCCTGAATGAAGAGAAGCTCACTTTTTGTGAGGTCTGTGTAAGTGGTGGGTGAGGATGAGTCATACAGCCTAGGAGAGGAAGTGATATCCAACTGATCTACAAGAGGTGGAACCACTGGTGAAGAAGGTGGGGTAACACGAGGAGAGAAGCATCTGTGAGAGGATGTACCATGGTGAAGAGAGGAGCACTTGTCTCTCAAGTGACTAGTTTCCCAACAGAAGCTACATATGAAGGGCACATTCAGGTAATCCAGCCATTGTGTAATGACAGTCTCATTACAAACAATGTCAATCTCGGCTAAGAGCCCATGCGAAACATCCAGTTCAATGAGTACCTTGGCCATTCTCTTGTCGAAGATGAGATGAAAGTCTTTTTCAACATCTACAAAATGACCAAGTGTATTGGCTATGCCCACCAGAAACTCCTTATTCCATAGCGGAAAGTGGGGGTGGTAACAGTACCCAGAGGTGTCTCTTGACCACCTACTCCCTAAGAGGATCAAAGTGTGAATGCAAACGACTCAGGACCAAGGAACCACTCTCAATAAGCTAGAGCAAGTTAAGGATGCGAGTAGCATCAACATCCTCTATAAAAACAAATACAAGCCATTTATTAGCCAACAGGCTAATAGTCGGGACATAGTCAATAATGGGCTTCCAATGGGCCATGGCCCAAGTCACCCACTCTTCCTTTGTCAGAGTATAGTACTCCAAACGCCCTATAAGGGCCCTCCGATAGAGTTCTGAAACCTTGTCCATCATAACGTCTTTCCCTGACACATAGTGGCACTTGGCATCAAGTGCTTTTAGTGTCTTGGTCTTTTGGTGGGAGTGAGGTAAGGCTGGTGGACGAGGACCACTACATGACTGTTTCCCTGCCAGACTAGAGGCCTGACCTAAATCAAAGGAGGCCATGCCCAGAAGGAAGACAAAAAAAAGAGACAAGAGCCAAAACCCCGAGGGGCGCTCAGCAGCAAGCACAAGGAAAACAACGCAAGCGGTAAAAAGGGAGGGGACCAGTGACAGAGACAACGGAAAAAGAGAAAATAATACCACCAGGAGGGAACCCACCACCAAGAATCATAAAAATAGGGCTGAAAACCACCTAAGAGACCACCGGGGCACGGCTAAAACAAGCTAGGAGAGTCCTAATTCCCACTTTTTGGCATGGTTGGTACTAAGCCCTCTTCAGCAGAGGGCGGACTCCATGTGGGTAGAGGAATAAAGGGGGAAGTCCAATGGGTAAAGGGAATAAACCGACAAATAAAAAAATCCAAAAATATAAACAGTAAATCTAAAGGAATCAGACAACAAGTACCTGGACAGGAGTGCAAGTCAGATCAAATCCCCGAGAAGCGACCACCCATTAAAACCCTTCACTATCAGCAACTAAAATAGTGATGAAAAGGTGGCCACCGATACCTCAACACCATAAAAGTTTCATCCGCCCATCAAGTACCAGGAACACCAAAAAGTCCACCCCAACCACAGGCATAAGTGGAAAACCCAAGCAGTCTAGAATCTTGTTAATCGTGTAGGAAATTCCAAACAAAACTGACGTTTCGGAGGTCAAAGGATTCCAATGCCACCATCCTAAGAATCTGGGACAGAGATGAAACAGCGAGCCGAAATTCTCGTGACCAAACCCAAAATAAAAGAAGGTAATAGTATCGATAGGAGCAATAAACTGCGACTAACAATACACTAAGGCTGTAAGATAGAGCTTGTCAGTTACCAGCGCCACCCTAGGCTGCAAACCACCTTTGCTGAAGGAAACCCTAGCCATAGCTCTCCCCTCACACAAGTGGAGATGGAGGATTCTAATTTAGTGCCTTGATCTAGTCCTCACTTAAAGTCATGAGCAAGTCTCATTGCTCAAATACCAAATGTGCCCATATGTTTAAGCTGTCAAGGGAGGGCTATAAAAGCATATGGAGGAACAACCAATTATTAAAGGCACCATTGATAATAAAGTGTCATGTGAGCATTCAAAAGCATCCACGAGAGAGCCCACTAGAGAATTATGGTGCACAGTGCTAGTTGTTAAGTGATTGATCGAGAGCGCCAAAGGGAGAGCCCATAGAGAAGATATGCAGTGTCAGAGTGTGTGCCATCAAATTTCAAGAAAGTCCAAGCCGAAGCTCCATCAAAACAAGTTCACAAATTCCAAAGGTAGCAACCAAACAGCACTGAAGGAAGTGCCAGCTAAGAGCTAAAGCATGCCCAGGTGTGAACCAAATGTCAAGGAAGAACTGCCAAATTTAGAGCACCAATTATGGGCATTTACGAGTTATGGGAATGAGGTTTCATATGAAGATAGCTTAAACGCCACACAACATGCACCATCTTTTTAAGAAGATAAGATCAACTTGATTTCAAGTCTTCTAATCAAAATTTATAACAGAAAATTTGACATGAAAAAGAGTATGGAGAGGAGTTAAGGGTGTGATTCTTTTAATCCCTTAGGCTGCTCAACCAGATAGATTTTACTAAAATCATTCATTCATGCAGTACCACAGTTTGCAATTAACCTTGTTCATTTAATTTTGAATGCTTTGTAGAGTTTTTATTTTATTTTATTCTACAAATCAACTATGCTCATAATTCGATGAAGGATTTACGCAACGCGATGCTGGAAATGGTAATTATGATGAAGCTCCTGTCACAGCAAGCCAGTTTTCAGTATTTGTTTCTTGTTAAGGGAAGAAAGAGTATCCTCCATTTGTGTATTTGCTTCTTAATTTAATTAAGCATTAAATGTTGGATTTGTCATTCTTCAAAGCGATCTAATAGGTGATACACTGAGGAAAATCTCAAAGACTCTTTAGTTTTAAGAGCTCGAGCTTGATAGCTGGCTCATGGTAGATTTGGTATATGAATAAATTGATTTGGTTGAGAACTATTTTTTCACAAGGAATGCGCCTTCATCAACTTCATACGATATATGTTTTAATGAACACTGGCAAGAAATATGAGACTATTGTTTTCTCTAGACAATAGAACTCTTGCCCTGATTTTCTGGATTTTTGGAACTGTGGAATTTGCTCATCCATTGCAGAAGTTGAGATAGCGGGGTTATGATGTTTTGGTTGTGTTGCCTAGGGATACAATGCACTTTGCACTCTGGAATGCTGGAAAATTTGTGTAAGATTGGTATAATATAGCCAACAATTGGGGCCTTGGGATGATTTCAAGATTCAATCTGAAGATTAATGGTGGCTTTCAAGCATCACTGAATCTGTTTGTTTGAGGCAAAGATTAAATAAGGAGATATATGAAGAAGCCTCTGTTTAACATATTTGGTTCCTCTTGTCTATGCATCAATTCTCTTTCTCGTTAAAATAGCATTGTAGAGACAACCAATTTTTTGTGGTTTCTTATCCTTTCTAGTTTTGAGAACCACATTAAGAGGATTGGTTATTTCAATAAGAACACTTACTATAGTAAGTGTTCTAGGTAAGTGTATAGTAAGTGTTTTTATTGAAATCCATTGGTCATGTGAAAAGCATAGTCTAGTGAATGATACAAATGTCTATACTCATTGTAAATCCAAGTCAAGCCTATGTTCCTTTGCATAAAATATTCAGGATATAGTAAGTGTTCTTATTGAATTAGTTGGTTAGTTGAGTGGTTGATTTGGTCACGTTACCAAGAATTAGTGGCCCATGGTATTCTCTGACCCATGGTATTGATTCATGGTTTTGTTGTTATGTAGTCCTATAAATACTTATGTTAATATTGAGAAGGAATTCCATTTCCCAGGAAATCAATATGCCCATTGTGTGTTCCACCATATTCTGCTTCTTCTATTTGATCTTTAACATGGTATCAGATCATATGTCCTGATCCATAAGCCTTTTCACAAAGTGGAAAGTACACACACGCGGAGGTTGTGATTGAAGCTGGAACACATCGAGGAATCGGGTGTATTTTTTTTATTATCTCTTGGACCGCCAACACACCCTGTCCCTATCAGGAATTGCGACACCTTTGCCCCAACACCGCCTTTTCTCAGACAAAGTGCAATGAAAATGCACTTTATGTTTAGACAAAGTGCAGTACCAATGCACTATTCATTTAGACAAAGTGCGGCAATCCAGGGACACTTACACCAAAGTTTGTTGTCGCACCCCTCCAACGCCCTATGCCAGTATACAAGTTGTGGTGCATGTTTTAAACAGCTTTAAAAAAGGAGGGAGATCTCTAGTTAGTCATACCAGCATGGATACTACCAGCACAAGCAATTTGAAGCAGATCTTTGGACCTGTATTGACTAGTACCAACTATGAGTTTTGGTTTATGGTTGAAACTCAACAAAGGTTGGGATATGGTTGAAACTGAGTTCAAAGAACCTAATATAGATTCTCTGGCCGAAATGAATAATGCCCAAAAGAATGCCTTAGAAGCTTGTCAAGACCGAGATCTCACAACTAATAGCTTATCCAAAGTTGCATCGAGGAGTCCATTTTCCGGTGGATCTCAGGAGATACTAGCACACATCAAGCTTGGAATCTACTCGCATCCGCCTATAAGGGAACAGATAGAGTAAAAACGGTAAGATTGTAAACCCTTCAACTTCAGTTTGAAAGTTTGGAAATGAAGGAAACAGAGGTTGTAGATTAGTTTATGACTAGATTTTCAAGCATTGTACCCCAATTTCAAACCTATGGCGAACCTCTAGAACAGACGGTAGTTGTTCAGAAGATTCTAAGGTGTCTCACCAAGAAATTTTCTATGGTAGCGAATGCCATATAAGAAGCAAAATATCTGTGTCAGTTCACCCTAGAATAATTGACTGGATCCTTTCTATCTCATGAAGCTTGACTCAATCAAGAAGAAGAGTCGTTGACCAATGCTTTCAACACCCAAGCTTCCCTCAGTAAAGGTCGAGGCAGAGGAGGAAGAGGAAGAGGAAGAAGAGGCTGAGGGTCTCCTCATACATAGGACGGAACCAATCATGAACATTCAGATCACTCAAAGCACTCTCACAACTCTCAAGGTCAGAGGGTGAGAGGTAAGAGATGGACCAATAAGTCCAATATTCAATGTAACTACTATAAGAAGTATCACCACTATGAACGAGAATGCAGAAAGAAACAAGCAGACCATAACAATGGCAGATCCAATGTCTCTAAATAAGAATAATATTCGTCAAAGGTGGTGTTCATGTCTTCTCAAGCTACTGAAGAACACTATAGCTCATATGTGTGGCTACTAGATAGCGGTTGCAACAATCACATGACAGGTAACAAGTCACTTTTCTCCAGTTTGGATTCCTCTGCTGTCACGAATATCAAGCTAGGAGATTTCTTTCGGGTTCCAGCAAAAGGAAAAGGTACTATCCTTGTATTTACAAAGCAAAATGAAAAGAAGTGTATTCATGAGGTTTTTTGTGTACCACATATGAATGTCAATCTAATCAATATAGGTCAATTACTTCAAAACCAATAGGATATTCAATTTTATGATACATATTGTGTTATTTATGATAATTCCCCCAACAAGAGACTCATAGCCAAATTTGAAATGACTAAGAACGTAATATTCCTCTCAGTCTCGGGAGTGCCAACTTTCCACAGTCTGTAGCCCATACTGTTATGGTCTAAATGAATCCTGGTTATGGCACTGTAGATTCGTTCATCTTCCCTTCAAGAGTCTCAATCTCCTGCACAAACACTTCATGGTCAAGGGGTTACCAATTATTCATTAACAATCTAGCTCCTGTGAGGATTGTGTCATTGGGAAACATCAAAGGGACAACTTCCCCATTTCCACATCTCGAGCTAAAGAACATCTTGAGATAGTTCTTACAGACCTATGTGGACCCATGCAAACCCAATCCATAGGAGGTGGATTTTATTTTCTGACATTTATTGATGATTTAGCAAGAAAATATGGGTTTATTTCCTCAAGCACAAATAAGAGACCTTCTCCATGTTCAAAGAGTTCAAGGCCCGGACTGAGAAGTAGTCTAGAAATTTCATTGAAGTGCTCAGGTTAGATGGTGGAGGTGAATATGATTCACATGAGTTTACATATTTATGCAAGCAACATGGCATCTAGAGACAGTTCACCACCAAATACACTCCACAACAGAATGGAGTTGCTAAACGAAAGAACCGAACCATCATGAACATTGCACATAGCATATTTTCACATAATAAGCTATCAGATGAGTATTGGGTTGAATTTGTTGCATGCTCAGTCTACTTTCTCAACAAATCACCCACGACAAGTGTTCAGGACAAGATTCCTGAAGAAGCATGGAGTGGCACTATTAGACTAGCGTTGCACATCCAAGAGCTTTTGGTTCTATTGCATTTGCTCATGTACCTGATAACTTAGAAAAAATATGGATAAGAAGAGTGAGCGGTGTATTTTCATTGGTTACATTGAACAACGCAAGGATTACAAGTTGTATAATCCTGTCACCCAAAATATTGTGGTGAGCATAGATGTAAAATTCCTTGAAGACAAATGATGGAGTGATCCTTTAGACATACAACTGCAAGAAAGTTCATATCTGTCCGATCTACCTATCAAACTTCCAATATTGGAAGTACAACAGCAAGAAGAAACACCAAAAGAAAATCCATCTCATAACCAGAAAACCAGAAGTTTGAGGGAGATATATGAGCAACTTCAGTTTGTTGTGTTTCCTTCTCAACCCACATATTTTGAAGAAGCATTATGTAACACCCCGGTTTTGACCCTGTTTGCATTAAAAATGTATATGACGTATATATTGTAATTAATCATGGTGCGGAGATAACGGAAAAATCCCCACCATCAATTTAATGTTTTATGTTCCGGCGATTAAAATCGTTGCCGATGGTATATCGTGCTATCCGGCACATTATAATTTTGGCATCATGTAAATATGCATTTTAATTAAAAATCCCCACAACTAGCTAAGTCAATGCAACCATAATGAAAAGGGCATGAATTTCCTAAGGAATAGGGAGGGAAACTATTGAAACCTTTGGACCAATGGGGAGAAGCCAAATGTCAAAGAGAGAACCCATCAATCAGTCAACTACCCATTTTTACTTTTTTCCCCAATCATTAAATTATGCCAGAATGTGGTTGAGTTAGTTATTGCATGGAGTGGGAATAGTATGGGCACAAATTCGAATTGCACAGAGGACCCATTTTTGAAAAACGTATTTTGACTTCCTTGGAAAGGAAAATGCCCAAAAATGTATGCCATTATGCCATACACCCACGTTCTTCATTTTGCTCACACAGGGGAATCTTGGGAGCTATTTTTGACCTCCATGATTTGGGTTGTTGTATGTTTTCTTCACGATTTTGGGCCCTGGATGTTTTCCCCATCATCAGAAATCCACGTTGGGCTCTCTCTCAAACGGATGGAAGTTCGTTGTGTGTGAATTTCGATTTTGGAATTGATGTATGTTTTCTTCACGATTTTGGGTCCTGGACATTTTCCCCATCATCAAAAATCCACGTTGGGCTCTCTCTCAAACGGATGGAAGTTTGCTCTATGTGAATTTTGATTTTGGAATTGTTGTATGTGTGTTTTCACCTCACATGGACAATCGTTCTTCACTCTCCTCGGACTGAGAATTTCATTTTTTGGTGATGATCTGTGGTTGGGTTCTTCCCCAACGTTTTTGTTGCATTTCTCCACCGTTTTCCAAGCTGGAAATTGATTTTGGCTCTTGGGGTTGTTTTACCCACTTACCATTTCTGATTTTAGCTTACATGACGTTTTTGTTCATGCCCAGCATTGTAAATATTATGTATTGTATTCATTTTTTGCCACGTTAGGGCCAAAACGTCCCTGGGATACGGTCTGCTGTTAGTGGGTTGTTCTTACCCTCCTTGGAAGTTAATTTTGTGGATGAATTGTTTTCCTCTACCCAGAAATGGTGTGTATTGTTGTGTATGCAATTGGTCTTTGGACTGTGTAGGAGTGGAAAGGAGTCTGCTTGACAACCTAGTGTTTTGCAGGAGCCTAATAAACAGAGCTAGAGGGTTGACTCTCTTCTATACACCCCTTGAATAGCAATGGAAGGGAATTCATGTCCTGAGGGACTGTGCAGCAGAGAAGGGAATGATTCCTTGTGTTGGGTGTGTGTGGATGTCCCAGGAGTCAAGCTAGTTCTGGTGTATGCATCCTTAGCTCTTCAGTGAGCCCACTAGCTTAGCAAACAGTGCTTCCATCTCCTGATAACCTGATAAACCCAACTTGTTATCTTGGTTATGTGTTGTTGTGTACTCTTGGTTTGATAAACCCAACCATGTTGGCTTGACTAAGTTTTGACATATCTTTAGCTATGTGTGAGCCTACTTAGTTTCCTTATTCCTTGTGGGAATCATGCTTAGCTCGAGGGTGGCAGTGTTGTTGAGAGATTAAGAAGCACACTGGCCTATGGTTGGGTGGAACGTTGCAGTGACATAGATGGTTGCGAGGAGCTTCATTCGAAGATAATATTCTTGTATAATCACCCATGCAATTGTTTTGTTTATGTAAATTATGATGAACATGTAAAATGTGTTGAATGCTTGAACTAAACGTAATTTACTTCCGCTCAATGTTAATTCTTTATGCATCTGTGTATCTTGGTTCAATGCATTTTAGTTTGCGTTTTATGGGGCTAAATGCATGGGTAGATAGTGTTATGGTAGCGTCCTCTTCGTTGGTCAGAAGGTCAGGGACATTACAGTGTGGTAGTAGAGCTTCGTTGCAGCATGGGCCTCAATGGGCCATGAAGAAGCAGTGACAGAGGCAGGTTACCCTCTGCCCAGCAGAGGAAAAATGTAAAAAATCATGGAGAATTTTCAAAATGTCTAAGTATGGGAAATATTGGATGACTTAGGCTAAAGTCCATCCGATACATCGGATGACTTAGGCTGAAGTCCATCTGATACGTTGGAGGACTTAAGCTGATTCCATCTGGTAAGAAACCAAGTGGAGAGAATTTTTTTTTAAAAATTGTCTAAGTTTAAATTTTTTCCAATGGTCTCGCCTGGGAGGAGCCGAGGGTCTCGGCTGGGTGGAGCCGATGGTCTGAGCTGGGTTGAGCCGATACACAGCCGAAAAGAAAATGGGAAGAAAAATCAAAATTTTTCTAAGTGTTAAAAGAATCAGAAGATGTTTATTGAAGAGGAGCCGAAGGTCTTGGCTGGGAGGAGCCGGAGGTCTCAGCTGGGAGTAGCCGAGGGTCTTGGCTGGGAGGAGATGAAGGTATCGGCTAGGCGGATTCAAGGTGTTGGCAAGGCTCTCGAATGAAAAATTTGCTAGGAAGGGAGCCAACATGGCGACAGAGAGAGGAAGAAGAGAGGAAAATTTGCAAATTTTTCTACGTATAGGAAATCTCGAAAAAAAAATTTCAATGGCTCTTGAGTGAAGCCCTCCGAGGCATCTCAGAAAAGAAAATAAGATCGATCCGAGGCATCTCAGAAAAGAATAGAAGATCAATCAGTCGATGCATCGAAAGAAAGAGGAAGATCGAGCCGATGCGTCGGAAGACAGAGGAAGATCGAGCCGATGCATCAGAAGACAGAGGAAGATCAACCCGATATGGTATCGGATGACAGAGGAAGATCAACCCGATATGGCATAGAAATATAGAGGAAGAGTGACCTGATACATTGGATGACTATTTGGGAAGGGATCCGATCGGATGGAAAAAATCTGAGTTTTTCAGTGGGATTTTTCAGCAGATTTTGGCAGTTTTTTCAATGGAATTACAGGTGCTGAAAAGGAGAAATTGGCAGTGATCTTAGGTGCCAGATTGACCCCCATCATCCCCCTAAGACCGTCATTCTTGGTGAAAAGAAAATTATGTGTTTTGACAAAGTTGTCAATATAGTATTTTACAAGATGCAGGTAAGTAATTATAAACTCATGATATTGTTATGTAGCTAACAATTATATTTATTAACACATTGTGTAGAACTATAGTCACCTTCAGAGTCATGCACAGGATCCCTATGAGTTCGAGGAAGATGCTATGGGAGAAAATGTCATAGTTGGGAATGACAAGACAGAGTCCAATGGGAGAATATTTCAAGATACTCCCCCAGATTTTGTAGCCACTATGAGGAGCCTAAGGGTGGATTTGCAAAGTTGCAGAGAAGACAATGAAAGGATGCTTAAGGCTCAAGAAGATCAAAATTAGATAAATGCAGCTATACTTCATAGTTTGACAGACATCCAGGGACAGATAAACTTTGGGCATCAGACAGCTAATCCAGAAAGAAGCAAAAGTAGCGCCAAGGGAGATTCCTGTAAAAGGTCCCATGTCTCCAGGAGGGCTTCCAGGGATAGGAGGAATACTCCATAATGGCCTACCAGTGGGTCATCTGATTCTGAAAAACCCAGTGGGGATTAAAGCTCTCCATCTCATAGGAATAAGAGAAGGAGACCTTACAAGAACAATTCACGGGATGAATTCAAAAAGGCAAGGCCTCCTACTTTTAATGGTGAGATCAAGACCGGTCAAGAAGCTAAGGCTTGGCTTCTTGGGATGAGGAAGTATTCCCAAGTTCAAGACTACTTCGGAAATATGAAAGCAAGGGTAGATATATTCAATTTGACTAGAAGAGCATCCATATGGTGGGAACACCACAGACAAGTAAAGAAGGTTAATGAAAGAATAATTGTGTGGAAACAATTCAAGAAATACTTCAAGCAGAAGTACCTATCTAACAGGTACTATGATGATAAGATTAAAGAATTCCATGAGCTGAGATTGGGACAACACACCATGGAAGAGTATGCAAATAAGTTCCTAGAACTATTGAGGTATGTCAGGTACATCAAAGATGAAAAAGTGAAGATCCAGTGTTTCCTGATTGGATTGCCTCAGTCTTACAAAGACAGAATTGAGTTTTATGAACCTAGAACTCTTGAAGAAGCAATAAGGAAGGCTAAGTATTGCTATGAGAAAAGCAAAGGTAAACCTAGTTACCATAAGACATGGAAGGAAAAAAAGAATGAGAATTCTAACTAAAGGAAGAAAGGTTTCAAACCTTCTAACTTCAGGAATCAGCAGAAGTAGCCATCACAAGTTGAGAAGCAACCAGCCAGAGCGATGCGAGAAAAGCCTTGAGATCCACAGCAGAAAAAGAACCTCTCCAATGTTGGAAATGTGGAGGACCCCACATGCACAGGAATTGTCCACTCAAGAATGAGAGTCAAGGCCATCTTACAACATTCAAGAAGCAGGAACAGTGGGTCAAGTAGCAAGGGCCGTCCCCAGAATTTATGCAACATTGGAGGACCTCCAGGAAGATCAATAGTCAACTGTGGTTGAAGTTGCAGGTAATATTATTGAGCAATCTGTTTCTATTTTGGTTGACCCCGGTTCTACTCACAGTTACATTACTCCTAGAGTAGTGGACATTTGTGCTTTTAAGAAATTAAAGCATAGCAAATCTTGGTTAGTTCAGCTAGCCACTGGTACTAAGAGAAAGGTTAGTGAAGTGGTAGAGAAATGTCCATTGGTCATGAATGGATTGGTCACTTGTGTAGATCTGAATGTTCTACCACTTGGTTCCTATGATGTTCTCATTGGAATGGATTGGTTAGAAAATCATAGAGTAAAGATTGACTGTTACAATAAGACTTTCGAATGCATGGATGAAGAAGGGAACCCAGTAGTGGTAAGAGGTATTCCAAAGGTGATTTCTATGAGGTAGATTTCAGCAATGCAGTTGAAGAATTTTTGTAGGAAAAGTTTCCAGTTTTATGTAGCTCATATTTTGGAGGCAACAGAGAATGAAACTCCTACGTTGGAGGACTTTCATGTGTTGCAGCAATTCAGGGATGTGTTTCCTGATGAGATTCCAGGGCTTCCTCCAAAGAGGGACATTGATTTCACAATTGAACTTGTGCCAGGAGCAGCACCAGTGTCCAAGACACCCTACAGAATGAGTACACCTGAGATTCTAGAGTTGAAGATGCAGCTGCAAGGGTTGTTGGAGCACCAGTTCTGTTTGTAAAGAAGAAATATGGTACACTCATGTTGTGTATTGATTACAGATAGCTTAACAAAGTCACTGTGAAGAACAAATATCATTTGCCTAGGATTGATGACCTCTTTGATCAAATGAGAGGAGCAAAGGTATTTTCCAAGATTGACTTGAGGTCTAGTTACCACCAGGTGAGAATAAATGATGAAGACATTCATAAGACAGCCTTCAAAATAAGGTATGGACATTATGAGTTTGTAGTGGTACCATTTGGTCTCACAAATGCACCAGCTACATTTATGTGCCTTATGAACAATGTCTTCAACAGGTATTTGGACAAGTTTGTTCTCGTTTTCCTTGATGACATTCTTATTTATTCTAAGAATGAGGAAGAGCATGAAGATCATTTGAGATTGACATTGCAATTGCTCGGGGAGCATCAACTATATGCAAAGCTGAGCAAGTGTGACTTCTATAGAGATAGAATTTAGTATTTGGGTCACATTATCTCATAAGAGGGTATATCCATGGACCCTGAAAAGATTGAAGCCATTATGAATTGGCCTACTCCAAGAAATGTGACAGATGTAAGATCTTTTATGGGACTTGTAGGATACTACAGGAGATCCATTGAAGGATTCTCCAAAGTTGCACATGCCATCACTTATTTGCAAAAGAAGCGGATAAAGTTTGAATGGACATCGAGGTGTGAAGAAAGCTTCCAGCAGCTGAAGAACCTTCACACCAGTGCACCCGTATTGAAGGTTGCAGACCCAAAGAAAGATTTTGTGGTATGTACCGATGCATGCAGACAAGGGCTTGGAGGAGTCCTTATGCAAGACAACCACGCGATATGTTATGAATCAAGAAAGTTGAAGGAACATGAGAAAAACTATGCCACTCGTGATCTAGAGCTTGCAGCCATAGTACGTGCTCTCAAGATGTGGAGGCATTACTTGATGGGTAGAAGATTTGAGCTAAGAACAGACCATTGTGGTCTGAAGTATTTGTTTCATCAGCCTACTCTGAATTCTAGGCAAGCGAGATGGGTAGAGATTTTATGTGAGTTTGATTTTGAAATAAAGAACATAAAGGGAAAAGAGAATAAGGTAGCTGCTGCGCTCAGCAGAAATGTGCAGGAAATGCATGTAGCATCTCTTACTATTTGCCAATCAGATTTGAGGCAGTAGATTGTTAATCATACTGTTGGAGATGAATTGTATGAGCAAGTAAAAGACAAATTGCAGCAGCAAAGTCTTGAGAAGAGGTATGAGGGATATAAGTTGGAAGAAGATGGACTTCTTACTTATAAAGGCAAAATTTATATTCCAAATGTAGCAGATATAAGGAGATTTGTTATGGATGAAATCCATCAAGCTCCATATTCTGGTCACCTAGGATATCAGAAGACAATTGCTACAGCCAGAAAGCAGTACTTTTGGCCAAGAATGAAAAAGTACATGGGTGAATATATTTCAAGGTGCATGAAATGTCAGTAGGTAAAGGTTGAGCATCAACACCCAGCAGGTTTGTTGCAACCTTTATAAGTTTCAGAATGGAAATGGGAAGTTATTTCCATGTATTTCATTACAGGATTGCCAATGACTTGGAGACAACATGATTCCATCATGGTTGCAGTAGACAAGTTGACAAAGGCAGCACATTTCATACCGGTTAAGTCTACGCGTAAGATTGATGACATTGAAAAGATCTTCATGAAAGAGATTTTCAAATTGCATGGATTTCCTAAGGAAATGGTCTCTGACAGAGATGTCAAGTTCACTTCCAATTTTTGGAAGGGGTTGTTTGCAGATTTGGGTACAAAGTTGAAATTCAGCACTGCCTACCATCCTCAAACTAGTGGACAGAAAAAGAGAGTAAATCAAGTGCTTGAAGACATGTTTCGCATGTACGTGATGGACAAACCCACCAAGTGGGAAGATTACTTACACTTGGTAGAGTTTGTTTATAACAATGGACAGCAAGCATCCTTGGGGATGAGTCTGTATGAAGCTTTGTATGGCAAAAGGTGTAGGACACTAGTGACTTGGGATAATCTAGTGAACAGGGTTGTGCTTGGTCCAGAATTGCTCAAGGAGATGGAGCAGGAGGTTGTAAAGATCAGACAGAATCTGAAAGCAGCCCAGGACAGACAGAAAATCTATGCAGATAAGCATAGGGTGAACAGATATTTCATTGTAGGGGATCATGTTTACCTCAGAGTGAGGGAAAAGAAGAGTTCCCTGAAGCTTGGAAGTTGTGCCAAGTTGTCACCTAGATATTGTGGGTTGTTTGAAGCGCATGAAAGAATAGGGCCAGTTGCATATAGAATTGCATTTCCTACTAGCACTAGAGCTCATAATGTTTTTCATGTTTCTTTGCTTAAGAAATATGTACATGATCCTAACCATGTGATAAATTGGGATGTGATTCAGGTGGAACCCAGGGGAGAGTTCCAAATCGAGCCAATGCACATCCTCGAAAGGAAGGTCCCAATGCTCCGAAACCGAGCCATAGGGAAGGTAAAGGTGCAATGGGAGCACTATGGTCTTGAAGAGGCTACATGGGAGCTGGAGGATGCCATGCGGTTGGCACACCCATTTTTGTTCAATTCTGTGGAGCACTGAGGCGATACCAGTGTAGCATTTTGTTCAATTTTGTAAAGCACTGAGGACAGTGCTATTTAAGGGGGAAGGAAATGTAACACCCTAGTTTTGACCCTGTTTGCATTAAAAATGTATATGATGTATATATTGTAATTAATCGTGGTGCGAAGCTAAAGGAAAAATCCCCACCATCGATTTAATTTTTTATGTTCCGGCAATTAAAATCGTTGCTGATGGTATATCGTGCTATCCGGCACATTATAATTTTGGCATCATGTAAATATGCATTTTAATTAAAAATCCCCATAACCAGCTAAGTCAATGCAACCACAATGAAAAGGGCATGATTTTCCTAAGGAATAGGGAGGGAAATTATTGAAACCTTTGGACCAATGGGGAGAAGCTAAATGTCAAAGGGAGAACCCATCAATCAGTCAACTACCCATTTTGTCTTATTCCCCAATCATTAAATTATGCCAGAATGTGGTTGAGTTAGTTATTGCATGGAGTGGGAAGAGTATAGGCACAAATTCGAATTGGGCAGAGGACCCTTTTTTGAAAAACGTGTTTTGACTTCCTTGGCAAGGAAAATGCCCAAAAATGTATGCCATTCTTCCATACACCCACGTTCTTCATTTTGCTCACGCAGGGAAAGCATGGGAGCTGTTTTTGACCTCCACGATTTGGGTTGATGTATGTTTTCTTCACGATTTTGGACCCTGGACGTTTTCCCCATCATCAGAAATCCACGTTGGGCTCTCTCTCAAACAAAAGGAAGTTTGTTCTGTGTGAATTTTGATTTTGGAATTGTTGTATGTTTTCTTCGCAATTTTGGGCCCTGGACGTTTTCCCCATCATCAGAAATCCATGTTGGGCTCTCTCTCAAACGGATGGAAGTTTGTTATGTGTGAATTTCGATTTTGGAATTGTTGTATGTGTGTTTTTACCTCACGTGGACAATCGTTCTTCACTCTCCTCAGACTGAGAATTTCATTTTTGGGTGATGATCTATGGTTGGGTTCTTCCCCAACGTTTTTGTTGCATTTCTCCACCATTTTCCAAGCTGGAAATCAATTTTGGCTCTTGGGGTTGTTTTACCCACTTACCATTTCTGATTTTAGCTTACAGGACGTTTTTGTTCATGCCCAGCATTGTAAATATTGTGTATTGTATTCGTTTTTTGCCACGTTAGGGCCAAAACGTCCCTGGGATACAGTCTGTTGTTAGTGGGTTGTTCTTACCCTCCTTGGAAGTTAATTTTGTGGCTGAATTGTTTTCCTCTACCCAGAAACAGTGTGTATTGTTGTGTATGAAATTGGTCTTTGGACTGTGTAGGAGTGGAAATGACTCTGCTTGACAACCTAGTGTTTTGCAAGAGCCTCATAAATAGAGATAGAGGGTTGACTCTCTGCTCTACACCCCCTAAATAGCACTGGAAGGGAAGTCATGTCCTGAGGGACTGTGTAGCAGAGAAGGGAATGATTCCTTGTGTTGGGTGTGTGTGTGGATGTCCTAGGAGTCAAGCTAGTTCTGGTGTAGGCATCCTTAGCTCTTCAGTGAGCCCACTAACTTAGCAGACAGTGCTTCCATCTCCTGATAACCTGATAAACCCAACTTGTTGGCTTGGTTATGTGTTGTTGTGTACTCTTGGTCTGATAAACCCAACTGTGTTGGCTTGACTGAGTTTTGACATATCTTTAGCTATGTGTGAGCCTCTTAGTTTCCTTATTCCTTGTGGGAATCATGCCCAGCTTGGGGGTGGCAGTGTTGCTAAGAGATTAATGAGCACACTGGCCTATGGTTGGGTGGAACGTTGCAGTGACATAGCTGGTTGCAGGGAGCTTCATTCGAAGATAAGTATTCTTGTGTAATCACCCATGCAATTGTTTTGTTTATGTAAAATGTGTTGAATGCTTGAACTAAACGTAATTTGCTTCTGCTGAATGTTAATTCTTTATGCATCTGTGTATCTTGGTTCAATGCATTTTATTTTACGTTTTATGGGGCTAAATGCGTGGGTAGATAGTGTTATGGTAGCGTCCTCTTCGCCGGTCGAAGGGTTGGGGACGTTACACATTAAAGGATGCACAGTGGGTACAAGCAAATGAACAAGTAGATAAGAATGACAAAGTAGCTACCATGGATGAGGAATGCGAAGATGTGAATGCACTCTGAGAAGAGCTAAAATATATTCATATTTTTTATGACAAAAAAAATTAGTGTGTAGGTAAAGAGGACAACCAAAAAAATCATGTTGAAACAGAAGAAGAAGACTTGCAATATGTTCCAAAAGCTACATAAGACACTGAAGAACACCTACTTAGCATCAAGATTCAAAAGACAAAGAAGAAGAATCCCAAGTATACATCAAGGAAGAAAGTAAAGATGGAATTTTTGAATGAAATGTAAGCCTAGTTGAGACATAGACTAGTAGTCATCATTTTGCATTGATAGTGTTGAGAGCATTGTCCTAGTTGAGATTAAAGGGGTGTGTTAAGAATTGTAATCTCAATGGTCCACTATGATCAATAGTGCATTAATTAGTTGGTTAGTTTAGTAGTTGATTTGGTCACCTTACCTAGAATTAGTGACCCATGGTATTCTCTGACCCATGGTTTTGTTGTTATGTAGTCCTATAAATACTTATATTTATATTAAGAAGGTATTCCATTGCCCATACAATCAATATACCCATTGTGTGTTCCACCATATTTAATTTCTTGTTTTTTATCTTTAACACTAAGAACAACATGTCAAAAAGTGAAATTTAAATCTAAATAAAGATAATAACCATTTTCTTCAAATTTAAACAAATGAGTGCACATATAAATATCCATTTCAAAAGGAATGACCAATGAAATCCTAAATAAATTCTTATGAATTAAATAGTAATATTGACTATATTTTTTTTTGTTGAGATTACTTATCTTCACTATTAAAATGTTTGGAAAACGATTTTTCTGAATAAAACGTATATGCATGTGACTTGAAGCAAAATGATAATATGTTTGGAGAACGATTTTTCTCAATAAAACATATATGCATGTGACTTTAAGTAAAATGATAATAGATTGATGATTAAGGTCAATGATTTAAAATAAACTCATTCCAATATTTTAAAACATAATGATTCATTTACGTATCTACTTGGATTAGTTTAGTCCTATTCTTTGGAGACATTGGATTCCTTTAGGTATATATATAGGTATTTATCTTTAAAATAAACTTATTTCAATATTTTAAAATATATTGATTCATTTAGCCTGCATGGGTGTGGTTCATTGGCGGTTCCGTTGTTATGAAGTCACTTGTTGTAAATTGGAGGTCACGAGATCAATCCTACCCAGGTTTACCTGTGTCTCATGTCTTGCGGCTGGTGTGAGGCACTTAGGGTTATAGTGGTAACGGGAATGGATCCCTGGACCCCGTGTCACGCGAGTACCAACCCGACCCCAGCTACCGATTCCCCTAGTCAAAAAATAAATAAAAATTGATTCGTTTATGTATCTACTTAGATTAGTTTAGTCATATTATTTGGAGACATTGGATTCCTTTAGGTTGATATTTAGGTATTTACCTAGGTGATTTTAGTCATAGTATTTGAAGACATGTGACTTGTTAAGTGGAAAATTGTCATGAACTTACTTGTATAAGTTATTTGTTTTTTATAGTTTAATAATTTATTAAATTTCATTATATTAATTTTTTGTGATATTTTATGTGGTGGTTTGGGTTGTTCTCGTCCTTTAACAATATAAGAAAGCTTCTGAAATCATTCAAAGACCCAATTGACCCTTCCCTAAAAAGGGGTATTTACATGATTATGTGTGAATGCGGGAAGGCTTACATCGGTGAAACAGGGAGATCTATTCGAACCAAAGTGAAAGAACACTGTGCTAACATCCAGCTGAATAGAACACGGAAATATGCTTTGGCACAACACTCTCATGTCACTAAACACCCGATCAGGATAGAAGACACGAAGGTTCTTGCTTAAGTGGATAATTGGGCATTAAGAAGAATCAGGGAAGCTATTGAAATCGTAAAACACCCCAATTGTTTAAATAAGGATGATGGCCTAACCATCAACAGGTCGTGGCTTCCTAACCTCACCAAATTAAGCGAACAAACTTCTAACTGAATTATTTAAACGTAAAAAACTAAAATATTATTAACACTCATAAAATATTTATAACAAAACCCTAATAAACTAAGCATAAATTCATAAATCTTAACCTAGAAAAACCTAAACTATATCTTATAATTAGTTTATAACATATAAAAAAAATTAAAAATTGTTAAGAACATAAAAAAAAATTAATAATTAAAAGATTTAAATAACATAAAATTCAACAAAGCAAAGTAAGTACTAAACAAGTGGAATAAGCAACAAAGTTGCTTAGTACCTGCCTCCTAAGAAGAGATTGAAATTATATAGCAATAGGATAATTTTGCTATAAAAATATATGATAAAACAAATATAATTACTATTTGAAAGAAATTAAAACAAAAATGAATTAAAAAATGTCCATTTAAATACGATATAGGTTATTGCAATGTAGCATAAAACAAGCATATTCAAGCTTCCTTACATACTTCTAGTAATATTCTTGACTTATGTTATAAAAATATGCAAGTTTCTTTATAGACTAGCATAAATAGGAAATGAGAAATAATAGCTTATAAGACTATAAATTAATATCATTGTCGTGAGAATAGTTTATTTATATTTTATTATAAATTTATAATGTTATACAAATATGCAAGTTTTTTTTATAGACTAGCATAAATAGGAAATCAACAGAATTCAAGGCTTCTTGAACACAGTCGCCATTTTACTATTTGACCTTTCAACATTTTTCTGTGATTCTAGTTCATATTTTTCCACCCAAATTCTACACAAAACTTACAGGGTTGAAAATCTCTGTCTTCTTTTGAGGGAATGAGCTCTTCCAAGGATGGCATGGCTGTGAATCGTAACTGATGGAATTAGCAGACGTTGATCTGGTTCTCCCAGAGATATTGAAACAGCGACAACTTTATGGAATTGTTAGTTCCTCATCATCAAGCAAACACGGGAAGCGCATGGCACATACCAGTAGATTCTGTTACCTAAATTTGTTTGGATGTCGAAAAAACAAATTGTCGCAGGGCCATGGTTTGGCACAACCGAATATGTAAGTTGCCATGTAACATCGGGGAAAATGTTAATTATTGGCTAAGGAAACAGCTACTGACTAAATTGACCGAAAAAGAATGTAAAAGCTAAGACTGTTTAATTAATTGGATCTGAATACGAATATGACACGTGTGCGTGGAATGCAAGAAATTGTTTTGTTGACCTACTTCTCTGGAACTTTCGTGACACGGTATTTCGCTTTTGTGCACATTTTAGGGTTAACTAGCCAGCCAGAGAATGCTCTAAAGAAAGAGCCTGGCCTGCTAGGGTTCAAGAAGAAAAGAAACAAGGACGCAACCGGCCAAATTAGGACACATGGGGTTTAATCGAGTACCTAACGAGTCAAATTATAACCCTTAGGGTTTGTAACAAAAACAAAATGCGGCAGTGCCAAGCAAGCAATTGTGTTTTCTTTAGGGTTTGTGCTAGTGGTCAGCGACGTGTAAGAATGGAGGATTGAGATAAAATGATCCGTCGTGGAGTTCCGGCCAGCAGTTTTGCTTCTACACGCCTCTTGCAAATTTAGCGAAATTTGCGTAATCAAATGTTTCACGGAGTTGGGACTGAAGATGATTTGGTGCGGAGTAAAGATCGGAATAGGAATTATGAATTATGATTGACAAAGTCTCCTGCGGCCCCACACTAGGACAAGCGATCCATGCAAATTTTTGGCTGGGAAGAGTACTTTTCGTTTATTAAAGAATTTAAAAATCTTATATATATATATATAAAGTGCATAAGGGACTTTCTTTTTGAGCTTGTGGTATATTTTTAAAAAAATCTAAAATAAGAATGCCCTTTTTTAGAACTTAAAATAATAAATTTTTATAAATGACTTAGCCTTAGGAGTGACCTTTCCAACATATTTTGAATTTCAACTGGGACTCATGAACCCAAACTCAATAAGATCCAATGGATTAAAAAGGAGAACAATCAAGGGTTGGAATCTATTGTAAATCCCCCCTTATATTTTTATTTTTGCAAAATTTTGAGGGATGACAAAATTTTAGGTTAGTTGGGGCTCACATTTTATAATTGTTAAGTTTAATGATTTCCATGCTAACATCACCTATGGAGCTACCCAAATTCAATCGAAGTCACTCATTTCAAACCCGAATTTAAAAATCATCCTTGCATCAAACTTTTCCTCCTCTATGGAATGTAAAACTAAAGTAGATGAAGGAAATGACACTTATGTGCAAGATGTTCATCCTTTCTGAGGGTGCAACATTTATTCTTCTTTATAGATTAACATGAAGAATGAATATTAAGAGTCTTCGATGGTGGTTCCTTCAATACCTTTGGACATGGAATTCAATACTTTTCTCCAAGCAATTGGAGAAATTGTTCGAGAATTCGATGATATTTTCAGTATTAATTTTATTAGCTCTCTCAATATGCTTTGAGTCATCATATGTTAACCCATGTAAGTCCATCCTCTTGATCTCCTTAATTATAAGAAGAAGAATTTCAAGATTAGTTTTGTTACCAATAGCCACATCTCCCATTTTCTCCTTTACCATTGTCCCTTACCCTTGATTCTTTCTATTGTCCAAAATCCCTTCTCCTTTACCCTTAGGCTTGAATCTTTCCATCGTCTTACTTACCTTTTCCTATTTAAAACGCCTTAATTGCAAATAAAGGCCTTAATTGCAAATAGTGTAAGTTTTAACTTTTAAAAAGTATGATTGAGAACACTCCACACTTTACTTTAAAAGCTCTTTCGTTTTTATAAGGCTATTGTCCCCCTAAAAACAAGTGTAAAAGCTTATTAATTCTCTTCTCATATGAAAGAAGCTACTAATTTTTATAAGGCAATTGTCCCCCTAAAAACAAGTGTAAAAGTTTATTAATTCTCTTCTCATATGGAAGAAGCTACTAATTTTTATAAGGCAATTGTCCCCCTAAAAACAAGTGTAAAAGCTTTTTAATTCTCTTCTCATATGGAAGAAGCTACTAGCCACTGCCAAAATAATTTCAAATCCTTAAAAAATTGAAATTAAGTTTTTTTTTATAATATTTTACGAAGCCAACTAAAATTTAATTGATATTGAGAGATTGAAAGGATACGCCTTAATTATATAAATCCAAATTTCATGTCAGTAAGGAATGTGGAATGTGAATGCATAGGAATGTTTTAATTACATTGTGGGAGAAATTGGCACTCTTTACTTGTGGACTCTTTCTTTGTATTGGTGTGCATAGTCACATGACATCTCGGAAGGCTTGTGATATTCGCTGAAAGCAAACGGAGTTGGAGCGGTTTGAATGAAGTGAAGACTTGTGCGGTTGTTGTGAATGTCAATCCTTTCCTCTTTATGAGCCAGTACTTATAGAACCGATACTAAGACTTATGCGGTTGTTGTGAATGTCAATCCTTTCCTCTCTTATGAGCGAGTACTTATAGATTCGATGCTCGGAAGCAACGTTACAAGGTGGCAGTCGATTCAGTAGAGGCCCGTAGCAAGCGAGAGGAAAACATGGTGGAGATTCAAAAGTCTAAAAGGGAGGAAACTCTGCTCGAAAAACGTAGAGAAGCCCTGAATTCTCAGCCCTCGAGTGGATATGATCAAAGGATTTCCCTTGATGAAAAGGTAAATTTTCTTTGATTAGCAATATATGTTTATTAGGATTTTACCACCACTATCATCCTTACTAAGTTACTGCATATGCAAATACTTAACAATAATTTGTATGAATATAATTCCCATCTGTTATTTTCGGTGTAGCTGCAGTCTTTTCCAGCAGTTGTTGTCGCGCTTACTTCTAATGACATTCGAGCAAAGGAGGCCGCTTTTATTCATCTACGAGAATTGTTAAGCATTGGTCAGATTCTTTTCCGTGCTACTATTCACCTACGATAATGTTGCGTATCAGAAATGGAAAACAGATCATAATTTTATGTCAATCCTTACTAATGTCTTCTTTATGCAAAAAGTAATCCTCCAATCGATGCTGTCGTCGAATCCGGTGTAGTTCCCCTTCTTGTCGATATTCTCAGGAGGGCGGATATGCCTCAGCTTCAGGTAAAATGAAATTGCTATATTGATTTATAAATATGATAAAATAAATAATTCAATGGAGAGGTTCGATCTCGTTTGGGTCCAGAGAGTTGATTATAGCTAGTTATTTTAGAATTATTGTTGTGATAGTTGATAGCTTGTTATCATAAATGATAATATAGTTCAAGGCAGCTTGGGATTTGACAATTATAGTATCAGGAAACACTGAACATACAAAGCTTGTAATTTACTGCGGAGCACTGCCATTATTTGTGGAGCTTCTTATGTCTGTGGATGATGATCTTCGAGAACATGTACATAATTTTGTCAATTATCTTACTATCTTCTATGCATTTGAATTTCAACAATAAAACTACTTCTCACTTTGAGTTCAACTGCTGTTGCTATAAGGTTGTTTGGGCTTTGGGAAATATTACTAGAGACTCTGCAGAATATAGGGATATGGTACTCGCTCATGGAGCATTATGGCATGTGCTTGCCCAGTTTCAGAAGAATGTAACAATTTCAATGATCATAACAGCTGCATGGACTCTCTCAAACTTTTCTAGTGGGAAACCCCAACCTCAATTTCATCAGGTAAGCAGAATCCATTTTATTATCTAGCTCTAGCTCTTTGTGATTGGTAGATTTTA